>OY757936.1:6516553-6639053 GCA_963585895.1 Sepioteuthis lessoniana
AAGAAAGATGCTGTCAGGACAGCAGGGAGATGGTCGAGCTGATCAATTCAGATCCCGTAGTTCTTGATGCTCTGCTGACCTCCGATGAAAGCTGCATCTACTGCTATGACCCAGAGACCAAGAGACAGAGTTCCCAGCGGAAGCATACTGGCTCTCCCAGACCCAAGAAGGCCAGACAGAGCAAATCCACCCACAAACTTTTGATGATCCCTTTTTTTGACAGAACTGGCATGATCTATGTGCACTGGGTTCCCACTGGACAGACAGTCAACAAGGAATATTATGTTGAGTTTTTAAGGGAGTTCAGGAAGAGATTCCTATGGAAGAAGCCAGCACTGTTCAAATCGGGCCCGTGGCATTTCCACCAGTCCACAACTCCATCCTTGTCACAGACTATTTGAGCAAGATAGGCATCAAGACAGTTCCTCAGCCTCCCTATAGTCCAGACCTTGCTTCCTGTGACTTTTGCTTATTCCCTACGCCCAAGGAAACACTTAGAGGCTGTTGTTATGAGACAATTGTGGAGATGAAAGAGTCTGTGTCTAAGGTCATTGATACGCTCTCACAAGAGGACTTCCATGTGGCCTTCCAGAAGTTGTGGGTACGGTAAAACAAGTGCGTTGCTGCCGGTGGAGATTACTTGGAAAGGGACTTGAGTTTCATGTGTGTACTATCAATAAAAGTTCCCATACGAAAAAAGTCTGGAAACTTATTTAATGATCCTCGTATATATATATATATATATATATATATATATATTTGCAAATGTATGAGGTATCACTTACAAAAGTGGAGACAATGGAGCGATTAATTTGTAAATTTATAAAAAATGGTTGGGAGTACCTAACTCCTTAACAAATGTGGCTCTATAGAGTTTCATGTGTGTGCTATCAATAAAAGTACCCATACGAAAAAGTCTGGAAACTTATTTAATGGGCCTTGTATGTATTAAGAATAGTTAATTGAATATATAATTGTTGTATAGTCATTTACATGTTCATGCATCACAACGTCACAACATCAAGGACACAAGAAGGAAGACGCAGGAAGAAACGACGCAAGAAGGACTTCTTTAACAACATAGTTGCCTCTCACTTTATTTGTAAGGGTTCAAAAGGGTTGTTCAAGGTTTGCATGTGAGAGGGCGCTGGAGACTGAACATAAACTTCATATTTTGACCCCACTGTTATGACCATCACGTTGTGTCTTTCTTGTTCTCTTAGATGCTCAACCAGAGGTCTTGTGGTCCACTCCATCGGGGCTTTTCCGAGGACCCCCTCGGTTGGGTGTGGCCTTCCCTACCACATCTCGTCTCTAACTCTCTGGGAGTCTGCTGGCAACTGCTTTGGCACCCCGAACTCAACTGAGTTAAATAATAATTCAACGCCCACACGATCGCCTACTGGATCTTTGAAATCGGATGTTTAATCGTCATCAAGCGGAAATAACTGTCATGCAGTTCAGAGGTTACTCTCTTCCGGTGCATGACTGTAATGGCACAATGGGACCTTCACCTTGTCCCATATCATAAGCCTTAATCCGCCCACGCGATCTCTTTCGATTACTGGCCGTTCGAATGTATCACTTTCTTCCGGTGTATCACCTTGGAATAGTATTTTTGGGCCGGGTCGAAGGTCAAAATATAACATAATTGCTTACTAACGATTATTATTTACTTGACAGCATATTATTGTGTAGAAAAATGATTTTTATCAAATTGAAACTATTAATACTATTTTTACTTTCGGACTAATACCATTGAAAAAGGTATGAACCCCTTTATCCCCAAGCTATGAGTTAAATTGTAAAACAGTTGTTCTTCTCCAAAGATGGTTTTGTCATTGAATAACTTCCAAATTTTCATATACCATTAAACAAAGATACCAAAACTTTAACATTCCCTATGCATACCAATATTCTTTTGGAGATATGATTATTAAATATACTGACACCAGTTTTTATTCATTTGCATCGTAATTTTATTGTTATAGCCCAAAAGTATTTTCTGTTGAATTATAGATTTATTTGGAAAAACGATACATTTGAGAACGTAAATTTGTATTAAGAATCGCTAGAAATTCAATTCTTTCTAGGCGATGATAATGTAGTTGTCTTATATGTATGGAAACAAAGATGTCGTAGCTAAGAAGTTATAAAAGAAGATGTTCACACAAAAGTGTTTTAGTGTTTATTCTTCCAAACAAGAGATATCTTCATATTTAATTGTAACTATGAAACAAGATGTGTCCCACTCCAAAAGAAAAATAAATCATCTAACACAATATGAGAGTCAAAGCAGTCGGTGCCATCAGCCAAAGAACACAGCAGAGGGCAAATCCAATATTTAAATGGAATAGTTAAAATATCAAATCCTTATAACAGTTGGAATTCTTAAGAAAAATGTCGAAATGATAAAACATTACAATTTTCATTCACATTTCTTTTTTGCTGAAATGTTATAAATTCAACAACAATCAATACCAAAATTGAACATTATTTTCATGACATCTGAATCTTTAAAAAAAACTTTTAAAGCAAAACAAAAAAAAACAGCGATGAGTTAAATTATTCTACGAGTGTCCTTCTACAAAGATCGCTTTGGCATTTAATAATACACAATAGTTAGAATGCCATTAAAAAATAAATAAACAAAAAAAAAAAAAAAAAAAAAAAAAACAAGCCAACCTTGAAATCATACAATAATTAGTATTAGTTCGGATTACTTGAAAACATACCTACTCAGTTGGTTGCGATGTAGAATACCCCCTCACGAGTATCATGGGCATAACATTTAAATCATAAGATGGTGATTCTTCACTCCTGGAGCTTTGGGGAATGTGGAGTACCTCTTCATTGCCATTACTCTTGAGCCCATTTTGACGTAGGTATTAGTATCTGTTAGGACCCAATCGATGGGCCAAATAGAACTATTTAAAGATTTAGGGTAATTGAAACGATATAATTCTGTGAAAGGAAATGATTACTATTAAATAGAATTATTAAAATTATTAGAGTTAAAAAGCAATAAATGAAATCATCTAAGAAATACGAGAAACGATTTAACTGTGTGCAAACAAATGAGCTTTAATCGTTTAAAAATGATGTTACCTACAAACTATTCGCTAAAAAATCATAAATGGGTTTCTTCATTAAATAAACCACAAGTATTTATATGCCATATAAGACGACTAACCAAAGTTGAAACAATACAACTGTGTGTATATCACTTGTATTAGGAATATTTGATATCAAATAACATTGAAATCATACAGTCATATATACAATCATGCATACAATCATGCAAAAAAGAAAAAAAAAACCTCTTAAAAACACTTAGCCAGTAAATATAAATATACAATGAATGCAATTTCATAAATTCGAGAGATAAAATAACCCTAGACGGATTGAAATACCGTTAAAATTAATCAATCAATCAATCTAATGCCGTTTCAATCAGATTTGGTTTTTAAATGTTTCGATATGATCAAATGATTATCTACAATACTTAACTTTAGCCGCCACAAGAGGAAATAGGTGAAATAGGGGATAATACGTAGAGACAAATTGAACAGATGGTAGACGATTGTGGACTGACAGAATTAGGCAAAGCAAAGGATAAATAGTAACAATTTTTGAGTCGACTGAGTCCGGCCGAGGTTGGTGTCTTTTTTTTTTATAGTTTAATAATTGTTTATGAGTCATGTATAAAGATATGTTTAAATAATAGGGTCGATTGAGATCTACAGCTTTGTAGTGAAACGGATCGAGAAAGACAATTCAAGTTCAAAACCACCAGATAAATCAGTCATAGTATCATTCCTTGTAACTAATCCATGGCGTACTTAGTGTAACGGTTATCGTCGTAGGAAATGGAATCAGTGATCCGTGTTCAAATACTGGACGAAACCGTTTATGATTTACTTTGCTCTAATGCCCCTGAATCCATTACTTCTCCCTCCAATCACGGGTAAATAATAGTTAGTAAGGGGCATGATACGACGACAACGACGACGACTGAAGAATGTATGATGGTGCCCTCAGAACACGATTGAAATAGTCAGTAATAGAATTTTTTTTAGAGAGCGCTAACGTGCTAGCCTGCCGCATCGTAGTAAGCGAATGTGAATTCCAGTCATGGTGTTTACTTTTAGAAAAATACCCCTGGGTAATTATAAAGCCCTTCATTTCCCCAGATACTGTTCTTTTACAAAAATGTCTTCAGAATTGCATAATCTACGAAGGTTGATATGTTGTCAAACAAATAAATCAAGGCAAATTAAATCAAACTAAAATTATCTCATCCTTTATACGAGGCCCTTGCCTCCTCTTCTATATCCAGCGGGTAACCTCATTCTTCTTCAAATACCGTGCTATATATATTGTACTTTTGTTCTAAATATATTACTTTAGTAAGTTTAGCTTAGTTTGATACGAGGCAAGGAACGATGGAACATCTCATGAGAATCGAAATAATCATGGTAACCATTCTATCACAAAAACACCCGCCGTGATCTCTAAATATCATTTGAGGACCTACTGCTTTTTTTTTCGTTTTGACATTTGTCACTTTTCAGTCGTGCCGACCTCTCAATCGAGTTCCATAATTAAACACAAATGTGAGATACTCTCTTTCAAATGGAGTCCGACTAGTTAATTGCGAACAGTTTATAGTCTACAGTTTATAAGCAATAACCAATTGTCATCGACAATTCTTCTTCAACAATTTATTGCAGTGAATACGGGTTACGTCCAACAAATCGTAGGCATAGAAAATTCATCTCTGATCGTTGTCAAAGAAACGCTAAAGATCATTATCAACTAAAAAGGAGAGCCGTCGAGATGTAAATAGGCCAGTAAGAAACAATCAAGTATCAGAAACCCGCCTAAATCAGAATAATGTATTCCAAATCCATAATCAAAATCGAAAATATTTCTCAATATTAGTCCAGTCATAAAAATGTATACTTAAAAAAATCATCACCTTCCTTCACTTGTCATCTTGCGTGTTACTAACTGGCTTATTCACCCTTTACTGATTCTGTAGCAATCGACAGCAATATACTCAAATTTCTGCAGCCGTGCGGTGAAATTTAGTTTATTATAATAATAGTTATTTTGCAATTTAGTGAAGGCACTCTTAGTCTAACGGTTATCGTCAAAGGAAATGGACATGGCGATGCAAGTTCAGTAGTTGGAAAGGGCTGTTTATGTTTCACGTCGAGCTAATACTCTTGGAAAAGACACGAACATATTTCTTTCCCTTCCAGATATTTTCCTTGGAAGGGAAAATAGACTTAGTACAGCAACTAGTTTCGTGTAAAGAGAATTCTAAATTCAAAACCGATGTCATAATCATCAACATCATCATCACCGAGGCATCAACATCATAATCACAGATCCAGTTGACTCTCTTTTACTATCAGATATTAAGGGGTATCACTTTTAGTCGGTCCTGTAGACGGTACCTAATGTCCGCATAGAACGACAGAATGAAAATGTTTATGGTTGGCCACAGCTGGGGCGTCCAAGTTTAGGATTCAACTGGAGAACGTACCTATGAGTTCATCTTTACTTGTTCATCATTAGTGCCCAAAACATCTTGCTCGGCTTACTTGGATGGTTTGTGTGATGGGAGGTAAGTAGCCGTACAGTTGCTATTTTGGAAGTTGCTTTTTACTGTATTTCTTCAAAACTACACGCAACATTATTGTATTATTCTAACCTTGCTTTTTCCTGGGGTAGGCCTTCATAAAGATGATGATGATGATCCTATTGAATGTATTTGGTTAGTTATTTGGTTAAGGGCATATCAACTATTATGGGTTTTTTAAATCATAAATCCTGTTTATTCCTACATATATATATATATATATATATGATTTGTAAGCAAATAGTTTGGGAATAAATTGATTTTTAAACGAGTTAGAGATCATTTGTTTGCACACTATTTAATGGTTTTGAGTTTTGCTGTCTAACACAAAGAATTCTATTTAATATTAATAATTTGTTTAAATGATTTTAAGTATAGCTATTTCATCACATTTTACCCTCAACCATCATCTGCTAGCATGTTAAAGAAGAACTGGGGTTGGATACTTTTTTGTCACAAGTGTAATTTTAAGAATACAGTCAGTGTATGTAGGTGCTATGGCTTGATATGGCCAGACAATTCATTTGTTTGGGCCTCTTTGACCGCTCGTCAAGCCCAGTAAGAGTCAAAGTAGAATGTTGCGGGTCACATCGAGTAGTTTCATCGTTCTCCTGAGATACTCTTTTGTAATTTTTTCGATCATCTTGTTTGATGGCATCCGCTTTCAATATTCCAAAATGTTTGTAATAATAATGATAATAATTATTATTATTATTTGAATGTGCGACGGTTTATACTTTAACAGGAGCGAACTCTATAGCCGACACTATGAAACTCTTTGTGACCAGAAAACCTCACCATTTTATATCCATACAATCTTTCTTTCTTTCTTTCTTTCCTCGCATTTTATATATGTAAATCTATAGAGAATGTGCGTATAATAGTCGTTGTTTTATGATAATTGCAGAAGTATAAAAATGGGAGTAAAGATAATATCTTAGTTTCAATTATCCATGAAGTGTGAATGGGTTTTGTTTGTAATAGTAACAGTAGTTGACAATTAAGGAAGGAGACCCCCTCAAGTAGCCAAAAAACAAAGGAAAAAAGTTCTATAATAAAAAGATGGGATCAAAAAGGCAAAAAAAAAAACATAGTAGAGACAATTGTACAAATATAATATGAAGGCCAATAAAGGTAGAGATATAATTGAGTGTAGGGAAGAGACATCATGAAAAATAAATAAATTTGAGAATGAAAAATTTAAGAGACGGATAGAAAAAAGGAAAAAAAAGGGAAAAAGAAAGAATGATATATGAAATTCAAAATCAAGGAAAGAAAAAGAAATCTAAGAATTTGAAATTAAGGAGAAAGAAAGAAAGAAAGAAAGAAAGAAAGAAAGAAAGAAAGAAATTAAAAAGGAAGGAAGCTATGTGAAAATTTTACATCGAGAAAGAAAGAAAGATTAGAATTTGAAATCAAAGAGAAAGAAAGAAAGAAAGAAAGAATATGAAAATTTTAAATTCAGAAAAGGGAATTAATAAATACGAGAATTTTACATCGAAGAAAAGAGAAACAAACAAACAAAAGATGTAAATGAATAAATAACATCACACATTTCTAATCAGAAAACATGAGATAAAGAAGGAAAGAACTGACCAAAAAAAATATTATTATTATTTTAAGATGAGAAAAGAAAGAAAGAAAGGGTAAGTAAAGCAATTAACAAGGAAGAAATTTAGTAGATAATTTGAAATCGGGGAAAATAGAGACAAAGAAATGAATAAAAATCAATAAAATGAGAGATCGAGGAAACTTAAACATTAATCGCTTTGTTATGTTCTTATTAAGAGAAATAAAGATGGATAAAATGAAAGAAAGAATCGAAAAATTAAAAGAGAAGGTAAACAGAAATGTAAAGAATGAACAGGTAGAAGTGAATAGGGAGAGGAAAAAAGAATAGATCGAAAGAAATATCGATAAAGACAAAAAGAAAAAAGAGCGAGCAAAGAAAAATGGCTGAAACTACAGAAAGACGAAGTGGCAGTTGAGCTGAACATAGCACGAAAGACAAGTGTGTAGGAATTAATGTATTTAGAAGCCACCCGATGGCTGATCAGTTGTTTACAAGGCAAATACAGGTCATTGTTTAGCATTTCTTTCATTAATTGAATTCGCTTTACAGGCGTCGGCTCAAAGCGAAGAGCCAACACATTAAATTATTTTTCGTTGGTAATGTTTTTCACAACTAGCAAACACAAAAACAGCTCGACTCATTTGATTTTTAAATTACGTTATATAGTATTTTCATCTAACACAATCCAAGTGTGTTTCTTTCTATTTCCGTTTTTTTACATTTGATTAGTGTATATTCGTTTGCATCTGTGATGTTTTTTTGATAAATATAAATTCGACCAAAGACACAGGAGATGACCTAGAGGAGGAGCATGTATGTATGCACGTGTGTATGTATGCATGTATGCTAATATCTTTCTATCTATCTCTATGTAACGTGTTATTAGAAAATACAGAGACTTAAGCTTTATTTTTTGGTATTTTACAATTTAAAATTTAAATACGCCCAGCCGATTGGGTTTAAAATACGCTATCAAACGCACATCAATCAATCCCTCAAAAAGGGGTGTTCTGTGTTTTAAAATAAGCTGCATCTGATGATGTGGTTCCAGTTCAAGGGTGGGGAGTTCCCTCTCATTGCCAGACCCTATCTGACCTGTTAAGGTCATCTTGATGGGCCAAATAGATTTATTTAGAAATTATTCATGCTCAATAGGATAGTGTGCACAAAATGCTTTTTAAGAAACAGCTATATAAATAATATAAATACGAACTTACAATGAACTTGATTCCCTAATTTGTAGGTATAAAATAACCCAAGACGTTTTGACATACCATTTAAATCAATCAATCCCTAAAATCTAATTGAAGATGTCTGCAAAGATTGGTAACCTACATAATAAAGAAATATTATTTTTTGATGTTTTGACCGTTATTTTGATGAATCATTGTCAGTTTGAAAAAAAGTATCACACCAGTTTTGAAAGTTTTTAATGAGTGACTTTTGGCAAAACAGGTTTGTGCAAGTGCAACATCTTCTATCTCCATCAGACCTATTGCCTTGTGATGTTTTTTTTTTGTTTCCTGCTGCCTTGTGACTTTTTCTTGTTTCCTGCTGCCTTGTAATTTCTCTTGTTTCCTGCTGCCTTGTGACTTTTCTTGTTTCTTGCTGCAATGTGAATTGTTCTTGTTCCCTGTTGCATTGTGACTTTTTCTTGTTTCCTGCTGCACTGGGACTTTTTCTTGTTTCCTGTTGCTTTGTGACTTTTTCTTGTTTCTTGTTGCATTGTGACTTTAAAAGAATTTTCTGAGTTGTTTCCATATATCAGAAACTCATTCAAAGAAGTGTACTAAATACTAAGGAAGCTATTAACAAGAAATATAATGTTTCGTTCATTATTCATTTTTAATCAACTAGAATGTTCAGGGGCAATTAAAAAAATTATGATGTCATTCTCGATTCTTTTTGAACAGAGGTTTCGAAAAACACAATATTGTGCAAGTGCAACAAGAAAAAATATTCTTGCTAGAATAAGAAAAGAATAAATGATTCCGATGACCGTCTGTTAAAAAAATGTTATTTCAGCTGGTGGTATAAGGCCCTGTATAAATGTTCATTTTGAAAAAGTTATATTTTTCTTTCTTCCTGTGTATATTGTACGTCATTGTCTGTTGATTGAGCTATAGCAAGATGAGACTTGACCAAATGATCTCTTGATTAATATCAAGCGAGTAGGATGTTATAAGAACATCCAGATTAAAAAGGTGACAGTATTAATCAGTAATACTTTCCAAGACACAAGGCACTGAGTAAATATTTATTCATGATATCTGTCAAAATTAGGAACACCTATACACTCTTACAAGTATGTATATACGATTGATAATATCGATAATTAGAAAGATTTTCGTTGTCTCTTCTCTATAGCTGACTCAATAATTTGATATTAACATATCAAATTTTGTATGAATTATAACAGGATTCGAGGGAAGGTTTTAACGTTTATATAGACCCATTGGACAGGTCGATTGAACAATTCTAACGGCATCTCAACCAGTCTAGTTATATTTAGGGCCAAGTCGTTGGGGAATTGCGCTCATTGTAAGTTCATATTCATATTTTTTGTAGTTTACTGAGGAGTTTTTTTTTCCTACCGTCCTATCAAATACGAATTTGAAATAAATGTTTGATCTGTAGATGTGATTGGTACTACCACTCCGGGTCTTGGTGAACTTGCCGGTAATGGCAGTGAAGGGGTACTCCACGATCCCCAGATCTTCAGAACTGGAGCCTCACCCTTGGGTAAAATAATTAGGCCGGTGATTAATAGAATTAATTATTTCATTGATAACTGATCATGTTAATTATCTTGTTATTTAGTTTGGTGAGGCCGTGGACTAGTTAAAAATCTTTGAGTGTAAGTATAGAGCCTCGCAATGGTCAAACGCGTGCACAGGTGGTGACCAGGTTTAAACACCTCATATCAAATTAAAATTGGGAAAGACAGAATACGGATAATCTTATTTACCCAACCCCTCCACTTGGGCAGGATATGACACAAGGTCAATTTTTATGCGGAGTTTAACAGGTTTGAATTCAGAGTTTTCCTTCTCCTAGACTAGTTGCCTCACCAAGGCTAAAGAACCTAGTCTGTCCTACTATTTACCCATAGCTGGAGGGAGAATAATTGGATTCATACCTTTCCCAAGGGTATTAGTGCTATGTGAAATGCAATCAGTCAGGTCCAGGATTTGAACTCGTGTCGCCGTGTCCATTTCCTACGACGATAGCCATTACACCACGAGCACCTATTAATAAACAAATCAAGGCTTGTCAAACTATGTGAGAAAATAAAAGTTAATGACGCATATTCTAAAATTACTTTCTGCTGCAATAATTAAGATAATATTATATAAGAAAAAATAATTTTGGATTAACGGCAGAGTTCAGATTTGAAACCCAAAGAGACAAATTGGATTAGACATTGGTCAGGGGGGGGGCTTCTTTTTTGCAGGAAGCAAGATTCACGCATAAACCATTACAAGGTCTTCTTCTCTCCTCGTCAGACTGTTAGAACTTAAGACAATCTGAATAAAGACATTTTCATATTCCGATTAACAGACTCACATCATTATTTTCGAAATTTTAATAATCAACATGGTCAGTCGTGTTATAATAAGATGCAGTTTAGAGTCATATTCTGATCAGTTCTATCTATAGGGTCTTACTCCTCTGCATGGAATATAAACTTCACTTATAATCTTAACTTACAACTTTACCAAAAACTAGAATATGATTCACTCAGTGAGTATCAAATTCATTAACAATAGTTAGCTTGCTAACCCTTACACCAAGATGACCCTTAAAAAACAAATCCTATCGTGATTTATAGATTGATACATAAATTTTAACGGCATGGCAACCCGTTTAGGAGTAGTTTGGTACAGAGGTTTGCGAATCGCGTTTATTTGATGTTAGTATTTGCATTTTGGTGTCGTTTTTTCTTCATAGTCTTTTTGCACACCGTTCTGTCATTGAATACTTAGTTATTAACCATGATAGCGCGAAGTGATGTACACGCAGCTGTAGTGTAGGTTTCAATTATTTTATCTGATTCACCATCATCTGCGGTAATCGTGTCTCACATCGTACGAAGGAAAAAAACAAAAACAAAAAAAACAACTTCTATTAGATCATGAATTATTGAAGGCACAGGTGGCATAATGGATATCTTCGAGGAAAACGTGACCGGTGAGCCAAGTAAAAATTTCGGAAATGGTTGTTTCAATCTCCTTTTCTGTTAATGCCCTTGTCAAATGCATGATTCGTCTTTCCTTTCCCAAATCATCGGTTAATATCTATACAAACTGAGATTTGTAGCATTGGTTGGGTTACCAGTTTAGGTTAAGGAGAAACTCTAAATTCAAATTCTCTTCTAACATAACATGGAATTGCATAGCGGAGTAAAGCTCATTACTCTCCATGTCTTTGGAGATAGACTGAAAACTGTAGTGGAGAGAGAAAACTGCTGATTGGACAAACAAACACACGCCCGCTTGAACATACACACACACATGTATATATATATATATATATATATATATATATATATAGAGAGAGAGAGAGAGATAAAGATAGGGAGATAGAGAAAGAGAGTGGTCATGTCAACCTTTACTGAAGTCTGAGAAACCGCAAGTCTCCTCGAATCTCCTTATTCTAACCGATTTTAACAATGCTTGGGTCTTGATGGTCTGATTTTCAATTTCTTCAGTCATTTTTAAAAGCTTTTGGGGACAGTTCCAAGTGCACCAATTCCAATTGCTATCTCATTTACTCCTATGTTCCCAATTTTCTTCAGCACAGTGCAATGTCAATCATTTCGCTTTCTTTAATTTTCAATCTGTCGTCTGGCGGAATTGAAAAATCCATAAAACGACGAGTTCTTTTTTTTTTCTTGTTAATTAACATCGTGTCTGGTCTTCTGGCCGGGAGGAGATCTGTTTGTATCACAAAATCTCAAAGAATTATTTGTCTTATTTTCTAGGATGGTTTCTCGTTTGTGCAAATATCATTTGGAAGTAAAGTCAAATTTTTATCTCCAACACAATTTCTGATGCATCACTTTTCCTCTCAGTTGTACCTTGTTTTGTATTTCTTTTATTTCAGTTTGATGCATTCTCTTTTATTATGATCAACCGTTTCATCTCCACTTAACCTGCATTTTCTATTTTGTTACATAGAATTAATTCTAGCTTTTACATAATAGGTCCTTACGGCATTATTTTCTGCTGCTATTAAGAGGGATTAAAGTTTCCCTTTTTAAGCCATGTGAAAGTCATCTCTTATGCAATCTAACCATTTCGTCTCTTGAAGTATTCATACACGTGTTTTTCTTCTTGCTTCTGTTTTCTAGCTTTTGTTGTTTTTCTGTTTGTTCTTATTTTTCCATTGTTGTTACTAGCTGCTCTAATTCAGCTTTCTTTTCTCTGTTTGATGTATTTCTCGAGACCTTCTGTTGAAATATTTACAGAGTCCTCAATTTTGGAGAGTTCTCTTCATACTTCTTTTCTTGGCATATAGAGTCTGTCAATGCCATCTCTCGGATGTAAAGTCTTATGTGTAATCAACAATTTCTTTGTGCTTTGGTTTATTCATCAGAGTTCTTCCCTTGTCTATTTTAAGAATGGTCCGGAGTATCACACAAGGTGGGCTGCCAAGATATTTATTCCTTTGATGCAATTTCTGCGGATATTCTTGATTTCGAAAATTTTTCTTGTTCTAAGAAAGTCCTTTCTTATTTTTTCTTTCCTCTTGATTTATTTTATTGGGTCCGCTTTCAATATTCCCGACTACTTGAAAGTTTCCTTATCTCTCAGTGTTCATATGCTTTCTTGATTTGGCAGTTCTCTTCCTTCTGTTCATTCTCTTTCCTCCCTTTTCCTTCTCAGCATGGCACATTTTTCAATGCCAAATTCCATTCCTGTATTCTTGCTGGGAAATAACTTACCTTCCGTTGATAAATGTGATCTTATTGCCAAAGATATATCGTGTTGTTTATTCTGGTTTAATTTCCAAAACAGCATGGCCATTGCAGCTACACGTGATGTCCCTTACAAGATTTGAAGCAATGGAGCGTTTAATTAATATATCTATGAAGAACTGGTTGTCAGTTCCTATCTCCTTGATAAACGTTGCATGCTACAGCACGACATCAAAACTGAAGTAATCACCAACGTCGCTTTTTGAAGAGTTTAAGTTTACCGAAGTACGGCACTTTAAAATGCAGCACGACTCAAGTGAACTTTGAGTAAAAAGCGCCTAAATTTCTGTCATAACCCGACGGAAATGGAATTTCAGAAATCGTGTTGAAGATGAATCATCTATGAAAAGAAAGGAAGTAGTTGTTGCAATGGCAACGGGCAGGGTCGGCATAGATTATCATTCTCTTCGTTGGTGATTCTTTGAGTCCACAAGAAATGGAAGAAATTTGGTGACAGAAGGAATTTACGATATCAAAGAGAACACGCAACTGAGTTTCGTTACACCCACCCACCCCCTAAAAAGAGAAGAAAAAAGCAACTACAAATCTCTCTGTAAGACTTAACGTAACAAAACTCATCATAATATAATTTCGTCATAAGAAATGGAATAGGTAATCCTGGATGAAGATGCCTGCGTTTCTCTTCACTCTAATGCCCTTGGAAAAAGCAAGGATCCATCTCTTCTTATCCCAAATTATGGGTAAATCATAGGGCACTCAGGCTTTTTATTGTTTTGGTTAAGCAACTGAATTAAATATAACTTTTCTTTATTTAATTGACCTTGTGTCACATCCTGCGCTGGGAAGTTTTGGGTAAATTAAAGAAACTAATAAAAATCACAAGATTTTTTTATCATTTTAGAAAAGTAAGCGTAAATCTTCGAAGAAAAATAATGTCTGTCCACTGAAAAGACAATGAAACATACTCACCCTTACTCTGCATCTTTGTTCGTTTTTTTTTTTTTTTGAGCACAATTTAAAACATTAAAAACAAAAAACAAAAAACAAAAACAAAGCAATAGCAAAAACTTTGTGATTAGCAAAAGATAAATACCCGTCAATGAAGTCTGAAAAAAAAAAAAAGATTTTAGTTCTCTCAGTTTTCTATTAAACATATCACGTTTGAGATAAATGGTATTAACCAAAAATTGGTATCAACCAATGGTGTAAACTCCTCACAAAAATAAAACAAAAAAACAAAAAAAAAATTACAACAGATGTCATTTTTTGTACAATGATTCTTGCAACATTTTATTTTGGAGAAGGTGGGGGAGTCTATGTGGCCTAATTGCTTAAGTGCTGGACTGAAGCCTCGATGTAAGCGAGTTGGAACTCCAGGAGTGCTATAACGTTCATTTTCGGTCTAATACCATCGTGAAAGAGATAAAATATGGATTAAATAGTACCACTACTACAGTATTACGAGGATTATTTTTGTATAAAATAATTCACGAATGTTGGTATGCAATTAATTAAAGTAACCAAACTATGTTATATTCAAAATGTGAATTTCTCAACTTTTTCGACGATTGCATTATTAACAGTGAAGTAACCGTTATCATCAGATTTTATCTTGAATTTTTGAATATTTAATTTCATACTCCATTTCAAGAATGAACTTTCCCGTTCTTCTTTTGCTCTTCAAATATAACGGTGATAAGAGAAATATAATTAATATCATTTGTAAGACTTTTACTTTGGATAAGTTTTTTTGCAAACTGATTTCCTTATTCATGAATTTTTAAATTTAAACCTTTTAAAAGTGGGAGATAACTCTAATGCTCACATTGAACGAGTCTGAATTGTTGCTTTTGACTTGCAATGTACACTCGATTTTTACTTCATTTTACTATTAAGTTTAAACAAAATGTGCCTCCTGTCGCGTGTTCATCTTACTTTAATATTATTTCAACTGTTTTTCCAAAATAGTTCGACATATTTTTACTTCTTTTCTCTTCTTTCTCAGGCTGTTTTTTTTTTTCAGACATTGTGCTTGCTTTGAGTAGATTTTTTTTATGTACACTTTTTTTTTCACCAAGACATATGTTTCCTTCATTTTCATGAAAATTTTTTCTTACGCAGTAATCTCTGTTTTTTTTTCTCTTTTTTTCACACGTAGTATTTTTGGTAACCCTTCTTTCGTAGCGCAGTGATGTTGAACAAATTCTGGTCACAGAAACAGGTAATCGTGTAACATAGTTGCTTTTTTCGCAATGTTGGTCAAAGAAAAATTGAGCTAACAAAATAAGATGACAAAGACGCATTTGCTTGATACAGCGAGGAAAGAAATCTACAAACACGTTTAAAAACAAAGAAAGTACAAACATCTCTTTTTAGACCAATCTCATGAAAAGGAAGATGTGAAATGTTTTTTGTTTAGTCGATGGAGGAAAGAATCATTTTTTATAAATCGTCACCCAAATTTAATCTGTTTGCTTTGTTGTCTAAAACTCAACTCCCTACTTTTTTAATCCAATTAATCAACTCTTTAGTTCGTACATGACTGTTCACAGACAACAGGAAAACTACTAGCTTCCCATGGCTTGGAATTGAAATTTGACACACAAGCTGTCAATCACTCCAACGTAAGAGCTTGTCACATCTGGTTCGTTTGTACGGGAACCCATTACATTACACTACATATGTTGGTGAGGCTACAGTTCCGGAGTTTTGGGATGAGTGAAGTGACCTATTCGTTATCATTACACTTAGTTCGGTCAGAATGGTCATTTCCGTTTGGGTCAAATCTATGGGTCGAATCAGACTTTTTTGAGATAAAGAAGTATTTATATGTTTAAACGATTGTAAAAATTCACATTTTTGTACCGTATATAATTGGAAAGCATAAATGTTAAACTGATTTGGCATGATATAACCTAAAGTTGACATGCCACATAACCAACCAACCAATCAACCATATATATATATATATATATATATATATATATATATATATATATATATATTGTCATCCACAGACGGACTGTTTCGTTGTATCACAACTCTTCAGTGTGGCTACATACGCAGGACTCTTCAAGCTGTGATCGAAACCTGCCCAAATTCACGTTAGATTTAGTATCTTACCGCACAGCATACAGGCAACCTACGTCAGCTCGGGAATTATAACGTATTATGTATCAGCTTACGTTTGTTTATATTTTTCTTTACTGGATACTGGAGTGCTCAATCAGTTAGAAGTGTGTTGCATTACGCAGATGGCAGCCGTTAATTCCATCGCCAGAGTGTTCAACCCTCGCGCGAGGAGCGTATATTTTGTCATCCACAGACAGACTGTTTCATTGTGTGTGTGTGTGTGTGTGTGTGTGTGTGTGTGTGTGTGTGTGTGTGTGTGTGTTATAATTGCTAGGGCATCAATAAAAAAGAATAAGAGACAAGTAAAATAAAAGTTGATCGAGAATAGACTGAAAGCAGTGAACCAATTCGGTTTTATATTTCGGAAATTTATTACGACAAAACTTATAAGACTTCAATTATGATTTGAACCAATTCCCCTTGTTTTATCTCCTTTGACTTTGTTCATATCCTTTTACTAACAAAACCTTTGTTTGATGTGAATAAAAAGAAAGAATCAAATCAAATATAGTCGAGCAAGCGTAGCGTTGTATTATGTGCAGCATATTATTAATTCACCTGCATCTTTGTTTTAGATGTTATCACCGATATAAGTATTGGGATTTTGAAAATGTTGATGAATTGTTTTAAACTTGACGCTAAAACTGCTGAAGCTGTCCTTGGAATTCTGAAAATGATAGAAAATGAAACAATAGCTGACCATTTAATACAAAACAGATTCAAGTCTTTTAAGAATGTTACTTTTTCCATTGAAATAAAACGCAATAGTGGACAATTAATTAGGTCAGTTCTAATGATTTCAAACATGAGATCGCAGAGAAATATTTAGTATTAACTATAAATATTGGAAAGATAATACAGAGTATCACTTATAAATGTATAAAAAATATTATACAGAGTCCCGTATAAACCTAAAAAATATAATATACCGTATTGTTTATTAATATAAAATAGGATATAAGTATCACTTTCATACATTAAAAAAGTTTGAATATCGTATCACCAATAGATAAAAGAAAACATTGTATACAATATTACCTTTAGATATTAAAAATATAGTATTTCGAAGGTCGATCAAAAAGCTCTAAGTTTACCCCCAAATGATGAGCATACCAGAATATTTTTAATGCGGCAACACTTCTACTTCTTATAAAACTAGAAAAATCTGAAAAATTTTTTATATTTTTTATAAGAAATGGAAGTGTGATGCCAAAAAAAAAAAAAACAATATTCTTTGAGGGTGAGGCTAAAAACTTTTTGAACGACTCTTATAGCTTCACTTATGAAAGTAAAAAGATAGTACACTGTATCACCTAAGAATATAATCATCATCATTATCATCATCATGTCGCGCCGCCAGCACGGATATCCCTGACCCTCTCTCGCCACTTCTCCCTATCATTCATCGCCTCCGGCAGGTCTTCAGGGTTACATCCTGTGTCCTCACATAGTTGCTGTATGTAAGTTCGTGCTGGTCGTACTGCTTTTGCACATCCATATGTGGGGGTCCACAGGAGTACATCGCTTATGAGCTCGTCCTTGCTTCTCCAGCAGTGTCCCGAGTGTCTGGTTCGTCTAACTTGTATAGTTTTCGTGATGGGGGGCAAGTGTCCGTATAGTTGGTGTCTCGTGGGGTGTTGTCGCCAGGACTTGTTCAATACTGCTCTCAAAATTCTTGTGTAATTTCCGTCTAATTTCCTCTCCAGCCGCTTAGTTAGCGTCCATGTGGTGCATCCATATAGCAGTATCGACACAACCGCTGCCTGGAAGAAACTGCGTTTCATTTTATCGGTTAGGTCCGACTTCCATATGATCGAGAGCCTATCGATAGCTGTCCATGCCTTCGTCAGTCGTGTGTCGATGTCTTTTTCTGTTGATGAGACGCTACTTCCGGGCAACATTGCCACACTAGACGGAGCCTCTCTGAAACTAGTAGACAAATTCACCTACCTAAGAATATAATAGATATTATATATTATCACCAATAAATAGAAACATATCATTTCTTTAATATAAAGTTAATTTTCGTCTAAAAAAAATTACCAGGGTTTTATAATTTTTAGTGGATTATTGTAGGTTTGTCATCGGTGACAGTTATGTCGATGATCACTAATCTTAGGATGGGGAGGAAAACCCCCCCAAACATTTACACGTATAAAAGTTTGAAACATTATTTTAGGAAAAGCACTTTTCTTGCGTAATTGATTCCTTTCTCAGTCGTCGTTTTCTGTTCAAGCGTACGTTACCCCATGTAATTGATTGTTTATATGATGACTTCTCCAAGAGAGGTCATGGAGTACTAGATTTAGCGGATCATATGACAGAAGAGATGTTGGACTCTATCAACTCGTCTTTGGGGCTGTAGAATATTCCGACTGCGTCTCTGCACTGGGGCACTCCTCCAAACGAGTGTCCTGAATAAGATATTCAAAAATTTGAAAGCAAGGCTCGATCCCTGGGGAATATGGAGTATTCCATAATTGCCATTGCTCCCATTTCCACACTGGCCCAGAGTGGTAGCACCTGATTGAGTCCTCTTTATAGAAATATTTGACATTTAAACTGTGTGCAGTCAAATGTCTTACTTTAAATCGAATTATTAGAAATAGAACTCTTTCACCATTTAACTGTGTGTAAACAGATGACTGGTGTTTAATTGAATCATTACTGATACATAGCAATACTTGGAACAAGTTAACTGTGCGTTAGTGAATGAATTATGTTGAATAGTGTTATTAGTACTGATTAGTAATACTTGAAACTCTTTAACTATATGCCTAAATTGAGTTGTTAGTTCTACATAGCGATTCTTGAAACCATTTAACTATGTGCAAATAAAATTATTTGTATTAGATAGCAACTTTGAAATCATTTAGATGAGTTCAAACAAATGATTAATACAAAATAGAACTATTTCTTTTAGAATATTTGGAATACTTTAACTGCATGCAAACAATTGTAATACTTGTGTGTAAACAAATTATCTCGGACTTATTTCGGGATAAGATTACTTATAAATCATATGTATAACCATTTAACTGGATGCAAACAAATCAGCTCTGGTTCGTTTTAAAATCAGATCTACAAACTGTGATTTTACAAAGCATAATATATTTTGGTAGGATTTGGTTTTAAATAACCTTCAATGGTTAACATACCATAAAACCCAACCGAACAAACTCATCTTTCTTTCGGCGACTGACTCTTTTCATAACCCGAAACCATTGGTATAAAATATAAAAGAATACGCCATTTGCTGAACTGTTGAACTAGAAAACAACAACAATGACCGTCAAATATGGCCAATAGTGGGAATAGCTACAAGCTATATTAAGTGCCTTAATATAGTATATTTTAGTTGTTTTCTTTAATCTATATGATGTCTATTTATGTTATTTTAGTGGTGAGACACGAACCTCAAAGCTTTTAGCCCGTTACTCTGACCATTGTGTTGTTATTCTGCCTCACCTAATAGGAAAGGATTGTTTATGCTTCGCGAGTTGTTATGAGCTTTTTTTTGTATTTCCTTTTTTAAAAAGAGAAAATGCATAAATTTCCACCCTCTTAAATCAAGTTTGTGCTTTACCACTAAATCATCACAAGAATTAAATTAGGTGCATATTGAAGCGGTCTGTATGTTCAGTAACGGCAATACAAGCAAGAGAAAATATTAGCAAGGTATAAAACACCCTTATATATATATATATATATATATATATATATATATATATATATGTGTGTGTGTGTGTGTGTGTGTGTGTGCGCGTGCGCACACGCGTGCAGACATATATATCTAAACAAACGCACTCAAACATACACGGACACACACTTATAAAGGTATACATATTGATAAATATGTGCGTATATATATCTAAACAAACCCATACAGACACACTCACATATACATATATATAAATAGATGGACTTATATATATTATCACCCCCCATATATATATATATATATTTATATATATATATATATCAATAACATTTCTATGTATATATATATATATACAAAACAGGTGTGTTTTTATGAGTGTGTATATATGTATACATATGTGTTTATATATATGTATATATATCGCAGTTATATATATGTATATATATATATATATATATATATATATTAATGTTTATATATATGTGTATATATATGGATATAAATAAGTGCTTATATATACATATATACGCCATATATATGTACACACTCTGTTACACGTACATATGAGTGTCCTTTATAAAGTTTTAAGCCTCACCCAGTGAAGTGCAGAGCTGAATATTTTTGTTGTAGCAACGCATGGCTACTTCTGTTAAAACTTGAAAATCTGAATGAGTTTTTCTAATTCTAATAGAAGTGAAATTGTTTTTTTTCCCACGACAAAACATTTTAGCTATACTATTATTTCTGGGTAAGGCTAAAAACCTGTTAAGAGACTTATATATATATATATATATATATATATATATATATATATATATATATATATATATATGTGTGTGTGTGTGTGTGTGTGTGTGTGTGTGTGTGTTGTTGAAAAAGGTCGGGTCATGCAACTGACTGTCTCGTTTAATTTACGCCATCCGATATATAATTATTTATTGAAGCATGTTTTCAATATGATGTATATTTGTATAATTTCACCCGTTTAAGTCATTATGTATATGCTCGCATACATAATTATGTAGATGCTTGCATATACATACTTATGCTTCATATACTTATGTCTTTGACATGTTAGGTACCCTAACATCCTCCACCCTTGGAAAATATCCAGCCCAACACATCTGACTGCATCTAAGTACAACATGTATCGACTTGCTGAAGTACAATGATGTCCTAATGATCTTAAGATCATCCTCACACGAACTTAGTAGAATCTTAATAAGTTTTCAAAGTGTAATTCAAGTCTTTGAAAGGATTCAGACAACACATTATATATATGTTAGTGTTATACCGGAACTATACACTCAGTGACTCTTTTTTAGTATGACACCGGTAATGATATAAATGGACGGTGTCTGACTACTTCAGGGGGAAAAAGCGTTAATCGCTCTCTGATAAACTTGCCAACTCTTCGGCTTGTACCTGTAGAATACCTTTATTGAACCAACGATACAACAGTTAGAATGCTATGTTATAAAACTTAATTCAAAAATTATTTTAAACTCACACACACACACACACACACACACACACACACACACACACACACACACACACACATGCACATATATATATATATATATATATATATATATATATATATATATACGAGGTGCATACGATAAGTTCCCAGACTTTTTTTGTATGGGCACTTTTATTGATAGTACACTCATGAAACTCTAGTTCCCTTCGAAGTAATATTCCCCGGCTGCAATGCACTTCTTATGTCGTCCCAACAACTTCTGAAAAACCCCACAGAAGTCCTCTTGTGTGAGCATGTCAATGACTTTAATCTCCTCAATTCTCTCATAACGACAGCCTCTGAGCTTAAGGAATAACTAAAAGTCACAGGGATCAACGTCCGGACTATAGGGAGGGTGAGGAACTGTATTGATGCCCATCTTGCTCAAATAGTCTGTAACAAGGATGGAGTTGTGGACTGGTGTATTGTCCGGGTGGAAATGCCACTGACCCGATTTGAAGTGTACTGGGTTCTTCTGACGGAATCTCTTCCTGAACTCCCTTAAAACCTCAACATAGTAACCCTAACTCTAACCCTTCGACCAATCAACTCTGGTGTATTGACTTCCTTACTCCTCCCACAACTCTCATCATCCCTCACAGACTCCCTGGCTTCTTTGAATGTCTTATGCCACTCAAAAACTGATGCTCGATTCATACAAGATGGCTGAAAAGCAGTTTGAAGCATTCCATACGTTCCTGGGGAATTTTTTCCAAGTTTAAAAGACAATTTTATTGCATATCGTTCTTCTAAATTGTCAGATTACATTTTTGAAATTCACCAGCTGTGACAATCAGGCTTTAGTAGGGTGTATTCGAATTCCTGCTGTAGCTGTTCATTTGAACCTGAAATTATAAAAATTGGTCGGTCATCTCAAAAGATGTATAGCAATAACATACTGAATTTTCAGAAATTTACGACAATTTTAAATGTCCATAGGAAAATAGTCTCTAAACCTATCGTATGCACCTCGTATATATATATATATATATATATATATATATACAAGTAATCCCTAGATCAATTTGTATTTAAAAATATAATTGTCTAGTACTTGATAATTTGATTAATGGAGCAACCTGGTCTAAGTGCATTGTCGAGAAAAATATTCCGCGGAAAAAATAGTTTTCATGTGAAAAATATATACTTCTTTTCGTTGTTGACGTACGGACTAATTGTATTTTTGATTGGGAATTAGATGTTTACCAAAAGTGCAATTCCACGCAGGCAGGACGTACCCTTTGATGCTAAAAACCTTTCTTAGGCTTATTTCTTGAAGATGGCTGGTAGCCGAAAATCCTTCACCCTTTTCTAGATTATAGTCAGTTCATGATGCCTCTTAGACCCAGAGGTTGGAGAGTTTAGTGTTATATTCAGAAGACCACTTTTTGTGTGAGCCTCCCCTTTCAGCCGCGAATCCCTCGCGCCATACTGCCCAAAGTGGGGAGGCAGAAAAACCCGAGATAATACGACACTTTGAGAGAAGAGTGAAACTGAGATGACAAGATATTTTGAGATGACCCTGTACCAGCTTCGTGAAAGTAGAAAAGCAAAGTGAAGCCTAAGATAATGCGATGCCTTGAGATAAGACCTGTGTCAGACCTAGAGAAGAGAAAAGAAACCAAAATAATATGATATCTTGAGACAACTGCAAACCGGCTAACAAACTCACAATACTCTGAGTTTTGACCTTTTACCAGACTGTCATGGCTATCGAAAAGCAAAGGGAATTAAGATAATAAGACACTTTAAGAGAGACAGAGAAAACCTAAGATAATATAAGACTTCGAGATGGTCTTGCACCAAACTACTCAGGGTATAGATAAGTAAATCAAAATAACACGATATTTTGAGACGCCCTTTTATAAGACTCGCGAAAGTAAAGAAGCTTGAAGAAATTAAGAAAACACACAACTTGAAATCACTTTCTACTTTACTATCAACATCAAGAGAAGCTGAGAGGTAAAGACCAAGAAAGGTAAACTTAACTACCATTTGAGATTGCCTTGTACCAGACAATAGAAAGAGAGAATAGAAAAGCCTAAAATCAGATAATTTGAGACGCCTACTGCCTGACCTTGAATGCCAAGAAATTAATTAACTCCTAACCTCTATGATGGGTGGATTTATGTACCATTTTTAAAAACGTTTTTTGAACATTAAATATTATTATTGTTACAAACCCTTTATCCGTTCTTTCTTTGTTGGTAACGACTTTTTTTACTTTCTTAATTCTGCGGTCTCATCCCTCCACTGATCGACTTACTACTTCGATTATCGTTTTATCTGATGTCTGGATCAAAAGCACAATATGGACAGATAAGCAAATCGATCGTGTCATCCAATGATATAACCAGCCAAGCGGAACGGTCATCAGATTGAAAGCAAAATAACCTCAGTAATTGGGAAAGGCGTGTACTGCAACTGCTAAGCACCGTTGATTCTGTGTATATGTTATAGTAACTTCTATATCTATGTCTGAATGCGTTTGTATGTATGTATGTGATTCTCTGAGCTCAACATTTTTTCTATAGGTAAAAGTAGCACCATTGGGTTATGTGTTGCCCCGTGATAAGCTGAATACATTGTTGGTGAGGCTTATGATGTTTGTATCTCCTGCTAAGTGGTAATACGTCTCAGCAAAGAGTGTCATAGGTATGATAATAAAATACATTTGAAGGTGAAGCTCCAGTTTTAGAGACCCGTGGAGTGTAGAATACCCAATCATAGCTATTGCACACGTATTCACTTAGGCCCAGAGTGGTAGTAATTGTTAGGGTCATATCTGGGAGTTAAATAGTTGTTTAAAACATATTTTCATCTGATAAGATAGTGCGAAAAAACATCTACTCTAAAATGTAAATAACCCTGGACGTGTTGACATGCAGTTAAAATCAATCCATTAACAATTAATTGGCTGAATTGCCGGCAGTTGCATTAAACACCAAGCGACTCCTCAAGGAATGATTGGCAGTAATTTAAACAGGTAACAACGAGGGTCTTGACAAAGTTGACAAAGTTGAAAATCGTCGATTTTATGTCGGAATAAGTCACTAGAGTCAGGTACTTGCAAAAAGAACACATCATTCTATCGCTGACTGACTCCTTCGAGCAGTAAAGTTGCAGACGCAGTCTCGGAAGAGAAAAGCTTGTTATCTCGTTTCCCAAGAATTGTGGAATAGAAAATAAGCAGCCTTGACCCAAAGGCAGTAACGTTGGATATGGTTTCTTTCAGTTGAACAGAGAAGTTGTTGAAGATGGAAGAAAATAAGTGGTACTTTCCGTTGTAAGAGATATTTACTGATCGTTGTCTAAACAATAATTTTGAGAACCCTCTCCGCAACAAAAAAGGAAACAGAAAAACATTAAAACAACAGATTTCTCTTTCCTTTTCTCGAATATCTCTTCACGAGTCTGAAAATCCGTACTGTCAATAACGTTCCTAAAACCCACCCACATGGCACAGCACAGAGAGAGAGAGAGAGAGAGAGAGAGAGAGAGAGAGAGAGATGGAAGGAAAATGTTGCAACGAAGGGTGGTTACTATGTCTAGTGTTTTATATACGACTGAATTTTGAAGTTAATATTTGATAAATTCCACGATGATTGATTGATTATACAAGTAATTTTTTCTTGAAAAAATTGCCGCCTCTGGCCAAACAAATTCTACTTTTTTTCCTTGTATGCATAATAAATAGATGAATAAATAAATAAACTAGATTCAAATTGCAGAGCAATACAAATAATCTTCATATATGAAATCAAATCTGGTGTATCGTAAAGACAGGTATCCTGCAGAGTGGACATACATACAACAGGATCATCCCTCCTTTGAACAAAGGGAACAAATATTGTGTATAGGTTTTAGTGTCTGCGATTCAAACCAAAGAATATAGGAATTTTTGAAAAATATCCACATGAAAAGGAGACACTCGTGTTTTAGATCAGAACCTGTCCAAAATGAATATCTTAGACGGCTAAGTGTATGCACAAATATTCATTATTTTATCAAAATTGCTGTACACTGTTCGTCGAGTCTTACCGAATTTGCCGGTAAAAGAAAAAGAAAAAAAAAGAAGATTTTTGCGAGAGAAATAAAATCAGCATCGCGCTTATTAAAAATGCATCAAAAGAAACAAAATAAAATTGTCCTGTTCATTGATAACCACTTCAGTAATCGACTGGACGCAAGTGTCAGGATAGACGCTTAGAAGAATGAAAAGAAAAACAATTCTATAACGAGCCAGTTTCAGTGATTTGAATCTCTCTCTCTCTCTCTCTCTCTCTCTCTCTCACACACACACACACATTTACACGCACGCACGCACGCACGCACGCACATAAAATGATTACTGGCACACATTAAAGATCGCAATAAATCATGGACTCTCATATTTAATGAAATACTGCTGACACCTTGAAAGTTTGTATTTAATAAATCAGGGTGAATTTTTTAGTTCATATCTATCTTCCTATCTATGATGAGTTTGCGTGGTATAATGGTATGACGGGAAGTAATACGCTGTTTAACGCTTATATGTAAAAAATGGAGTCGACGATCTGAGTTCAAATCCTGGACAAGATTGGTTGCATTTCACTTCACTCTAAATTACTTTGCAGGGTGATATAATTTTAAATTAATTTTTAGCATAAATTATCTGTAAAAGAATAAAAAAAAGATGAATAGATTTTGGAATCGTGTTCAGTTTGCATTTATATTTATATTTGTTTTGTTATTGTTTCTTAAGAGTTTTTTTTTTTTTTTTGCACACGGTCATATAGATTATGAATAATTCTTAAACACTTTTCGCATAGGCCTAAACAATTACTACCACCAGATAGAGAAAGAGAAAAAAATTACATTTCCTCTCCTTCTCTTCCTCATTTTACAACAGGTCACGCTCTTTTTAAAAATCATATTTCTATATTTTGTACAGAGTTATGCAAATTAATTTCGGTAAGCAACGCAAATGGTTTCCATATCTGAGTAATCTACAATAAATAATGTTTCTTCGAAGCAATTTCTGACACCCTTCTCATATATTCTGGCATGCTTTTCATCTTCTTTATAAGTTGGAGCTTTCTTATTATTTGTCATTTAAAAATTACTTTCATATATTATTCCAAATTTTCCATTCTTGGCTTCTCAACATTTGTATTATCACGACACCTTCCGTATTTGTAGTTTGTTCGCTGGCTACAAGATCTTTTCTTTCTCTATAACTATGAGGCCCCGATATACACCATTTCAACAACCTTTTTCATTTAATCCCCTATTTTCACCAGTTGTAACTATTTGCTGATATATATTACATTTGATTCCTGGCATTTTCCTTCTAAAAAGCAACTTTCAAGTCTCCGCAATTGCATCGGGTCTTTGGGTTTGTATTTTGTTCCCTCAAGATTTTGGCGATGTGTTTGTAGATAATTTTCTCCATGATATTTGAGCTGAAGTATATCACGTTGTCTTCACTAAATAATTCACGTAGCGTAACATTATAAACAAATGGCTTTCAGGGCGCAAGTTAACAGAGTTCAATCTCTCTTCTGCTGCGCTAGCAGGAATAACATGGTATGCTTGATCCAGCATTCCGGAACCGGGAAACCAAATGGTGACAGGGGCCGATATAGATCATACACCTGAGGCAGAAGTGGTGACGGGGTATTCTGTGAATCCCAATATATATATATATATATATATGTGTGTGTGTGTGTGTGTGTGTGTGTGTGTGCGTGTAGAATGGAAACTCATTTGGCCATCATTATGTTATCATAAATTTAATTCGACAAGCAGGTGGCGCGGCTTTTTAAAAAATGGAAAGAGATCCACAAACTTTGCTTATAAAAAAAAGACAGAAAAACCAACCTATAATAGCAGGCCAAACATGAAAGGTAACTGGATTAAACCTTGTCCTTATTCCTCAGTCTTGGATGTTAATCTCGGTATCTTATTTCAATTTATTTATTTTTATTTTTTTATTTATTATCCACGTATTTTTTATTTGTTCGCTCGTATATTTTCCCATTTGACCCTCGTAATTTAAGAAAATATCCATCTGTTATTTTTTTTTAATTTATATCTCATTCAGGCTAGGAGGTGTCCTCGTTGTGTAATTATTAAAGTGCTTGACTGCGTCATCATAGAAAGTGAGATCGAACTCCCATCGCACTATTACGTTCACTTTTGGACCCATACTCCCATCTATAAGTTAAATAGTACCATTACTGTTCTTTTAGAAGGGTGGATTTGGCATTAGATCACTCAAGAAGGTTTATATGCCATTAAACAACAAGGTCTCATTTAGGGTGGCCATGAATAACTGTGGTCTTTTTTGTCCATTTTCTAAAAAGCTATCTGAAGAAACAAAGGCGCGTTACCGGCTTTTGAAAATAAATTTGTCATAGCATAATGACAGTCTGTTGAGGGTTTTTTTTTCATATGAACTCTGGATGAGATTTTTTTAATATATTTTTCTATATCAATAGCCATACATCAAGCACCCCTGTAGAATTATTTGAAACTTATACAGTTTACATTTGGATAATCCAAAACTCATCGTCTCCGGACAATTATTTCATATATATATATATATATATATATGGGGAACTTAACTGATTTCTGAACAATAAAAAGTATAAATTTTCGTGCAAAAAATGGGTTCGAGAAGTTGCAGTTTTTTTTATTAATATTTTTGCATTTATTAACCAATCGGCGCTTTTACGCTAGTTTTGAAATTTCGAGGTACTTCGAGGTACTTGCTGCAAAAAAATCGAAAAATTAAAACCCAAAATAATTCAAGAATTCCCAGAAGTAGTGAATGCTTATAAACCTGCTAAAGAATCTCACTTCCTACGTTTGGTTTCACGTTCATATTTTGCAGAAGGTTAAACAATATAACAATCTTGTATTTTTTGTGACATCTCGTATTTTGTCTATACACATATGTCAACTTGCTATTGAGCCCGTTTTTTTCTTGGCCATTTTGTAATTTCTTTTTACTCCAAGAAAAATGTCGGCACTATTAGAATTGGTCAACAATCTACAGGCACTTTCTTTGATAGATATGCTTTGTTATGTTTGCCGGCAGTTATCATTCTTATTAATACTTGGCTGAGTCAAAGGTTATGCGATATTTCCGTACGTGGTAATTTGGAGCGCGTATATTAGGGGACAAGTAATTCTAGAGTTATATACCAGGATAAACTGACAACAACGACTCTTAATGAATAAAAATATAATCTGCATTTAAAAAAAAATTATTACGAATTGTATGAAATAGTGGAGTGAAGGGGAGAGTAGGGGAACGGCACACAGGTAGATACGGAATCTCCAGTGAACCGCCTCTTCTCCGTTCTGCTTTCACAAGACTGGTATTGGGCCAACTCAAAAATCTAATCATCTCAGTTTTTATATGTTTTTCAACTTCAAGGTTTTCTAAAAGCACACATTCTTCTTTCTTCTGATATCATGCCCACTTTCGACTTTAGTGAGTCTGTTATTTCAAATTTCTTCTACTTTCACGAATCTGTTTATTTAAATTTCTCTGCATTATCTCGAGGCATTTAATCATCTTCACTTCCTCATTTTAGCCAGTTTTGTACAATTCAGGTCTGAAACTTGAGCCATCTGGCACAAGGCCAGCGCCCAGAGCGGTGTGACCTCTAGAGACTCTTCGTTCTCACCATGGGGCGAAAATCTTCAGTAGTTAATATAATTTTCTCGACGCCCATGCAATCCTCCAAGTTACACTACCTTCTGACACATGAAATTCACCTGGCATTTCCACCGTGTTTTGTTTACGTTAAAGACACAGGTACGCATCCTGTTTAAAACTCAGGTAACTTACGCGGCCTGTCAAAGAAAGCTTCTTTCTCTAACCATTCTTAACTTGTCGTAGTTGGTACTTGCTGTGGTTGTTAGTATCGTGATGGTTGGCGCGCTGACACTTTGTGCATTGTTTTATTCCGTGTGTGATTTGAAAGCCGCTCAGATGAACATGCTATGCCATCTTATAAGGGAACTTATGCTTAAGGAGTTTATACTGGGCTGAAACACCACCTAAGAAACTAAAAATATTGGTTGTGCAAAATATGAAGGTGCTTATTGTACTGTAATCAAATGGTTAAAAAATTTCACTTGGGTGATTAAGCGAGATTAGATAGGCCTAAAACCGTTGATTACGATGACGTGCTCCAAACCACATCATACGTTACTAGTGAGTAGCAAGCCAAGAGTATCTGGCAAGCTCGGCATCTCACTGTCCAGTGTAGTTCGTCACCTTTGCGACCTTTGCGACATCTTGAGTTACCGAACTGTGACTCATGTAACCGAAATATTGCATAACTTTTGAGCCACTTAAATATATAAAAAAACATTGTTTGCTTTTCGATAAGGCTGCTATGTCTTTTTATCAGGTCAAAAGTTGCATCAAAATAAGTTACCAATTTCAGCAACGACGTCACGTCCAAAGTTTGAATTCTGATCTTTCAATCCATGTAAGACTTTGCTTTACGTCATTTCGGGTTACGTCACTTTTAATGTACTTTTCAAGAGGAAGTTACAGTTCAGCGAATTTTATTGCGTTTGACGTGAAGTGATTCAATAACATCACTAATTTCATTATAAAAGTGTGTAAAATAAATTTTTTCTATAAAATTAATAAAAGAGAAAATAAAATAAAAGGAATTCAAAATACTATAAAACAAGTATATAAGTCCGATAAATCCTTTACATTGAAAAACGGTAAGCAAATGTTTGCCATTAGGTTGTTTTATTTATTAGTCTTTACAAATTAAGACAAAAATATTCCTTAAATTCTTAAAGCCTTTACGAGAATTATATTATTCAGTTTGTTGTTTACGCTTATTGAAAAGTGTTTGTTGTCATACTTAAGGCATTTTAAAGACCAAATCATAAGGTAAATAACGTAATTCTATTAAGTGTGTTCATTATTCTTTAAAAATAGGATTAAAATGTATTCTTATTGTTCTTTAGGTTTGACAATGGTTATATTCTTTTGCATGTTGTTTACGCTAATTCTAAGGTGTTTATCGTCAAACTTAAGGCAATTTTTATGAGCAAATCAAAAGGCAAATAAGATTTAAATTTCTCTTTATCATATTTAACGGTCACAAACAATGGCTTGTTGTTATTTTCTATTTTATTTAACCTCTTTTACGCAATAATAGTTTCTAGTTTGTCTGTTTTCACTGAGACTTTATTTGACTCTTTTTTTCACATTTTTCATGTTTCTTTTCAATTTTATCAGAAATCAGTTATGGTTGTTGACAAATTTTAGTTTATTTATCATCTCAAACACTTCTCGACATTTTTTTATCTTAAAGCCGAATTCGCATTTTCTGTGGATAAATATATATAAAATAAATACCTTTGAAAAGACTTTTTAATGTTATCGGTCAGTAACATCTACTACTTTTGTCTTGATGATAATGAAATATTCTTCATCGAATTGCCAAAGTTCGACACTTTAAAAGGTAATAAACTTTCTTTAAACAGTGTTCTAATATTTTGACGAATAGGTGCTTTATATTATCTTAATAATATAAACGTTTCGAACCAGTGATTAGATAGATAGATAGATAGATAGATTCCAATACATGTTGAAATGTATTGGACTCTATCTATCTATCTATCTATCTATCTGGAAGAAAATAATGGCATAAGATCCGAAATTATAGAGAAAAACTTTCACCTTCTGACAAAGGTAGAGGTGTTGTTATGGATTCTACGGTCTCTAATCAAAAACGTATGGATCTATTTGATGATAACAACACCTATGAACTGATATCCCCCCCAAAACTGCTTTTGATAATATTGACGACTTATCAAATCTTACAAAAAATTAATCTTTTATGTGGATAAATCTTGGTCCTCATTAATCGATTACCAATTCCATAATCCTAAAAATTTATGGTCTTTCTAAAACTTACAAACCTAACATTCCCTTAAGACCTATTATATCTGGCATAATATCGCTAAACTTTCAGCCGAAATGTTCTTCCTTCAGTTACCATCAGTAATGCCCACATCAAGAATTTTAGATCCCTCCTTAACAAATCAACTGACATTGATATGAACAAAAAGGAGGTGCCCGTGGTGTAATAGTTATCGTCGCAGGAATTGGACACAAGTTCAAATCCTGGACTGATTGCATTTCACATAGCACTAATACCCTTGGGAAAGGTATGAATCCAATTATTCTCCCTCCAGCTATGGGTAAATAGTAGGGCAGACTATTTCTTGAGCCTTGGGGAGGCAACTAGTCTAGGAGAAGGAAAACTCTGAATTCAAACCTGTTAAACTCCGCTTAAAAAAATTGACCTTTCTCATATCTTGCCCGAGCGGAGGGGTTGGGTAAATATGATATGAACAAAAAGTATTTAGCTAGTTTAGATATAAAATCCCTATATATCAAATCCCGTTGATAGATGCATTGAACATCTTAATAATCACCTTTGAAAATCTAATTCTAAATTAGCTCTACTAATCGATGAACTAATAAAATTTTTAACCTATGCTCTTCACATTGTTATTTCCAATATAACACATTTTATAAACGAAATTTTGTTTTATCGATGGAATGTCTATTTAGCAGAGTTCTTTCATCTTCTATTCCTTGAATCTATTCCTTTTAAATATATTATTCCCAAAATTTTCCTGCTATTTCAGATACATAGACGACATCCCACTCATCTATCCATAAGATCTTGATTTACATAACATCACTGACTGACTAAATAATGTAGAACTTTCTATAAAGTTCACATTTACCCAGTCGGCTGGAGCTATGGAATAAACTGACTGCATCTCTTCAGAGTGGTAAGATCTCCCAACTATTGTCCTTGATATGACACAAAACAATCTGATGGTGAAGTTCCAGTAATGCTGGAGCTTTGTGTAATGCAGAGTACCCCTTCATTTTTATCGTTCCCAGGAACACTCTGACCCGGAGTGGTAGCACCTAATAAGGCTCTATCTATAGGTCAAACAGAACTAAACTACGTACTTATGCTAAATTGAATTACTTGAAATGGAGCTGTTTTGATATTTAAACTACGTACATATGCTAACAACAAACCAATCAACAAAAGTTTATATATGAACTTGAACACTCAACCTTTTCTGGAAATCTTACTTATTTGGAATATTTACACAGTAGAATTCAAGGTTTACCGAAAACTTACCACATGCATTTCTATTCACACAACAATAACAATACCAAAAGAGGGGTCATCAGAGGTTATTACCTCAGGGCCCTTCATATTTGTTCCCCGAAATATTTAAATGATGAATTTAATCACATAGAAAACTTCTATCTTAACCTTCTATATCCCAAATAGACTCAACCTCAAACTAATGTCAACTCACTGTCCTATAAAACTAGTTCCTCCACCCTTACATACGTTACTTTGTCTAACAAATCTTCTGTAAACTACATAATAAACAACTTAAATAAAATTGATATTAAAACTGCCTCTTTACCCTCAAAACGATCCGCAATTTACTACACTCTAGTCCGCAACGTAAAATAATTTCAGACATCGGGGTTTATTGTATTCCTTGTAGGCATTGTAAATTGAAATATATTGGTAAATCGTCTAGGAACCTTCACGCTAGCTTTAAAGAACACGAAAGACACAGAGTTATTAACCTTAAAAATGCTCTTCTTCAACACATTTCTCAATCAAATCATAACTTTGCTTTCAATTCTGCAAGGATGCTCGTTACATTCACAACAAAAGACTAAGACGAATTTTTATGGCCTTTGCTATTTCATTTTATAATTTCTTAAACAATTGTTCCGTTTTTTATCATATTTCTCCGTACTTGAGTAAATCCATTTTAAATAGCTTCATTATATTTCATCTTTAGTTAACATTTTCCCCACATAACATAATTTTACACTTTTTCTTTTTCTTTTTCTTTCTTCTTTTGATTCGAAATCATTTTCGATGAAGAAATGGAACATATAAATTCTATACAATATTCCTAAAAAGACAACTGACGAAATTTTCAAAACAAACACTGATTTACTGAATAAACGTCCAAATCTTTCTCAATATATAGATTTTCCTAAGGTTTTTGTATTTCGTATTTTTTATACATCCATCGTTGATAGATCACTAATATAATTCTACCCAGTCCTGAGGATGGATTATTAGAAGCGAAACGTTATAATGTTGACATTGTTTCTCAACAAATCTCTCTTTCTGCTTGGGTTACCTCGTAATCAATTTCTCTCTCTCTCTCTCTATATATATATATATAGTGATTAAAAGAATGTTAGAACCCTTTATGATATAATTTCACTGTCGCCTCATTTTCCCCATTCCTGTCAACATATTCTTAGTCTAGAATGTGATGAAAAATGTTAATATTATATGGAAGTATCTTTGTAAGAAAAGAAGAACCTAGGCCACCTTGGAAAAATCCCAATAATATGTATACAGGGATGGACAACAGATGAAGACTTTACAATCATAATAATTGAAATGTCAACATAGTTTTGAACACCCTGTATATATATATATATATATATATATATATATATATATATATATATATATATATATATATATATATATAAAGTGAGAGGGATAAAGATATATACACAGTCATGCTTTTATTATAATCATTACAATTTCTTCGCTGCGTTCATGTACAATTTCAAAGAGGATATTATTGTTTTTCGTATTCTTTTCTTTATTATCTAATCTTCACAACAGTAACAGGAAAATTCTACTGAACATTAGAGCAGCAATAACAAGCAAGTCGTCAATCAACACTGACAATTTTGACAGGCCGTGAAAAATGTACTCGAACAATTACATAAATCTTGCAATTCAATTTTTGGCTCCTGCCTCTATTTATTATAGCGATTCTTTTTGCCTGTTTTGTAATTTTAATTAAATGTTTAATAAATTTTGATTAATTTTTTTAAAGATATGGATATTACTTCGTACTGTTTTCCTCGATTTTCACTTACAAAAGTGGATTAATAATCCCCATCCAGAAAATATAATTAAAAATGGTTGCAAATGTATAGCAGCAGCAGATATTAAACGAAAAAAGTAAATAGATGAAATTGAATGAAATTAAAAAAAAAACCCAAAAAATATATCGTAAATTCCACTGCGCAGATTCAGTTTGAATCAATCACCGACATAAAGGCAAATGCATTAATTCTAACAAAACATACAACAGAATTTACAAGTAGAAACTTATAATGGGTATTTGGGAGACATGTAAAGATCTTTCGTAACAGTTTTTCAGACAATATAAAAAAAATGATCCCTTAACTTTTTAAACTTTTCGCTTCCAGACCTTCATAAAAAAGCAAAAATCCCATTTAAACTTAGCTCACTGACGTAGTCATCTTTAATTAAAGTTACTACATAATGCTATGAACCCTTTAACTACGAGTGGAACACCGGTGATCCAGTCAAATTTTATTTTCCTTTTAATCTTTAAAACATCTTAATAAAAGCATCATTTAGCATATGCAAAATTTCAAAAAGAAAATTGTTAGGGAAAGGGTTAAAAGAAAAATTAGAGGCAATCTCAAAATGAAGTCTATTATTAGTAGCTGAACAACGACATCGGAGTTAGCGATTTTGAACTTTAATTGTGCCATTTCGTACTCTTACGGATCAATAAGTAAGTAAAAGTTGTCTCCCTTTAGTCGAGGGTGACCCGAAGGCACCTTTTTCGATAGCTACTACACCAAGGTGTAGGGGAGGACGCTACTCCTTTCCCAGGATTTCTCCACTTTACCCTTGATCCGTACCTTATAATGCTGAGTGTTAAGCAAGGAGGCATCAAGTACCATTTTTAAAGTCTTTGGTATGACTCGACCTGGGATTGAACCCAGGTCTCCCGGGCCATTGGAGAACACTCTAACCATTACACCAAGGATGGGTTCGATATTACATAATCCACGAAGATTGACGTGCTGTTAAAATAACAAAAACAACCAATCCTACTATTAGCTGTATGGTGATCCCTTACTTTTGGTATTAAAGAGCATAGTAAAATACTCCCTAGCCTAAATTAAAAAGCAGCCCGGGTGGCTAGGGTTATAGATTACTCCAAATACATCTCAGCAGAGGGATAAGCCTTCCAGCCCAAATGAGTGACCTGAATATGACACCAAACAATCTGATCGTCAGTCCTGTAGCTTTAAGGAATGTGGAGTACTCCTTTGTTGTCATTGCTCCCAGGTTCACAAGACCCTGAGCGGTAGCTCTAATAGGGTCCTATCTATGGCATCCAATAAAACTGAGAATTAAACTGTATGCAAACAAATTACATATGTTAAAGTTAATTGTTAGAAATAGAACTCTTTGTCTATTCAACTATGTGTGAACAAATGTATGTCTAATTGAATTGTTAGTGAAACATTGCAATATTTGGAATCATTTAACTGTGAGAAAACAGTGGCATACACCCACCTTCCCAAATTACTAGGGTGATTCGACTTTCAATCCTCTGAGTGCTTCAGATGGCACGATCGATCTGCTTATCGGCCCATGTTGTGTTTTTGATCCGGGCAGCAGATCAATCGCTAATTAGAGTCGCCAGTCGATGAGTGGATGGATGAGACCGCACAATTAAGAAAGTGGAAAAAGTCGACACCTAGAAACAGAGAATAGAAGACGGATTTGTAACAATGATAAGATCTAATTTAAAAAAAACTGTCTTTAAAAATGATACATATATTCACCGATCCCAGAGCTTGGGAGTTTATAGTCGAAGACCCATTTCACGAATTACCAGTCAGTCAATTTCTTGGCATTCAAAATCAGGTACTAGGCGTCTCAAATTATCAGATAAGTTGTTGGCTTTTCTATTTTCGCTTTCTATAGTCTGGCACAAGACAATCTCAAACCGCAGTTATGTTTGCTGTCTCTGTTTTTACCTCTCAGCTTCTCTTGGTATTGATAGGTGATTTTAAGTCACGTGTTACGTTAATTTCTCTTTGCTTCTTTACTTTTGCAAGTCTGGTACAAGGGCGTCTCAAAATATCAGTTTCTCCTGGCCGCTTTACTTTTCTATACTCAGGCTAGTTTGGTACAAAACCATCTCAAAGTATCGTATTACCTCAGGCTTTCTCTGTTTCTCTCAAAATATTGTATCATCTCAGGCTTTTTCTTCGCTCTTCTATACCCAGGGTAGTCTCGTAAAAGGTCAAAACTCAGAGTATCATGGCGTCTGTGAGCCTTTTGCGGTTGTGTCTGGAGAGGGAAGACAAATTTTGTTTATATCTATTTTCTCTCATCCATTAGGGTGGTGTTTGGTGAAGTTATTGACAGTATCAATTTGCTCTGAATTCTGATTTCAATAATTAATTTCCCTTGCCTCGACTTAGTGTGCGTTCAGTAGTCTATTCACTTTGCCTTTTACCCAAAAGAGCAGTCTTTCATGGTTTGGATTACTTTCAATTTTGCTTGATATGATGTTAGAAAAGGTTCTAAAAGTTTTTCCACACTAGATTTTAAAAGAATATGTTATCTCAGAATTTTTGTTTCTCCGGCAGCACACTTGGTCATCAATTTGGCAGGTATTGATCTCCGTGGTAACTCGCTTGTCGATTTCCGTTTTTACACTGTGGCAAATCGAAATCATAATTCTCTCACCATTTCTGTAGACAAAACATTCCCACCTATGTATTACCTCCTGTTCTTTCAGTCAACATCTATTTCGTTCTCTTTCTCATCAAAATATTTTAAAAAATCCATTTCTGTCACACACCTTATTTTATTGGTTTATTCGACTAGGACTCTGACTTATCGGGTTGCAGAATGAATTATGCTGAATAGCATTATTTGTGTTAAATCGTAATTCTTGAAACTCTTTAATTGTTTGCCAAAATTGAATTCTTAGAATGACATATCAATACTTGGAACCATTTGACTGTGTGCAAATAAATAAGTTGTGTTGATTTGAGTAATTAGTGTTACATATCAATACTTGTAACCAGTTTAGTGTCTGCAAAAATGATTAATATTGAATGAAATGATTAGTGTTAGATTGAAACCATTTAACTGTGTAGAAATAATGGCAATAACAGTGTGCAAACAAATTAGTTATTAGTCATTTGATAATGAAATTACCAACACATTATTCTCTTACAAATCATATATGTAATGTATTTAAATGTACGCAAACAAATGACTCAAGTTATATTACGACTTATATAGCAACCAATATTTGAAATATTGTGACGGTTATATAGCAATATTTGAAATATTGTGACGGTTATATAGCAATATTTGAAATATCGAGACGGTTATATAGCAATATTTGAAATATTGAGACGGTTATATAGCAATATTTGAAATATTGTGACGGTTATATAGCAATATTTGAAATATTGAGACGGTTATATAGCAATATTTGAAATCATATTACTGTGCGCAAAAAATAAGATCTCCGGTTGGTTGGTTGTTTGGGTTTTATGGCATATCAACCTTTGTAGGTCATTCAACGCCAGATTGTCTATATATACATACATATTCAACCAAAGATTTCAAAACGAATATTAAGGTAGGTAGAATTTTCTATTAGCAGGATTTCATTTTTTTGCACCAGTTTTAAGTTGTCATATTTTTTGGTACAACTCTGTTTCTCTCAAGAAGGACAGAATGTCATCTATTTTGATGTTCTCGAACAGATCGATTAATTTATTTACTTTGAAAAATCGCTATCTGATAACAGCGAAAGTTCTGCATTCTATAAGAATGTGTTTAACCGTGCAAGTTGTCTGGCAGGTTAAACACTGTGGTTGTGGTTCTTGTTTCAAAATGAAAGAGTGAGTAAGCCTTGTATGACCAATTCGCAATCGGGATATAACAACTTGTTCTCTTCTTGATTTTCTCGATGCTGGTCTCCACTCTCCAAAGGTGGGCTGAATTTGGAAGAGTTTATTGTGGATGTTATTGCTCCATTGTTGTTGCCATTTTGAGTGAAGGAATTTATTAATTGTTGGTTTCAGGTCTGTATATGGGATCCTGAATGTATCGGCTTTTTAAAAAATGTTATCTCCAAATCGTGTTCACAAACCATATATATTTAATATATATGTAAAAACAGGATTATGCATTAAATAACCAACAAAGGTTGATATGCCATATAATACAACCAAATCAAATTAGAGTGCTTGCAATAAGACAAAAAAACTAATTGATTGATTGATTTTAACGGCATGGTAAACTGTCTTGGCTTATTTTATGGGATTACCTTCATTTTACGTTCATATTTACATTTTTTGCGTAATTGTATCTGTCGAATTTTTTGTTATTGCACATGTTCCCATCGAATACGAATAATTTTTAAACAGATCGGTTTGACCCATAGATGATACCCTAAAAGGTATAATCACTTCAGATCAAAGAATCATGGTAAGACAAACTTTTATTAACACTCAACCTGAAATATTAACCCTACAGGTTAAATAATTTTAGAATTACGCATCGTTACACTATCACCCATAAATAAGTCCACCCTGATATTTTTTCAATGTAATAGTTATTTTTTAAAAACTAAATATGCTATAATTTTATTTGTTCTAGAGAAACATTATATAATTAAACATATGTTATATAATGTTTGATTCTTTGTTTAATGACATATCAATCATCGGGGGTTATTTAATGCTAAAATCATCCTTGCTGAAGATCAATAGTGATTCTATTTAACCCATAGCTGGGGAAAAGGAGATTCATGCCTTCCGTAAGGGTATTAGTTGGAAAGTGAACGTAATAGCACGACTGAAGTTCGAACTTGCTTTTCTTCGAGATCGCAGTCCACCACTTTAGTTATTACGTTTCAGAAACTCTCACTAAAATACTTTATTACCAAGCTGAAACTGAAATCAAAATATAAATATGGAGCTGTCGAAATATAATCATTCACCTAATATATATTCCAGCAACTTTATTCAGGGCTGCAAAATTATAGCGCAAATATCATATCTATTAAATATATGAACTCGAAGAATTTGACAAACTTTTCCAAAGATATCTCATATGAGTGAGAGAGAGACTGAGACAGAGACAGAGAGAGTGCTCGTCACTGAGAAAGAAAGTGAGCATTCGTATGAGTAAAAGACTATCTCATTATATGCAATTTGAATTTTAACTGTTTTAAATAGAATAATTTGTGTGCTGCATATACAAATATAAACGTATCTATCATACGTGCATACGAGATAGAGAGAGAAAGAGAGAGAGAGAGAGAGAGACCTTGATATAGAGAAAGATAAACAGTGTGTGTGTGTGGGGGGGAGATAAACTCTTATTCGATAAAGCTATATATCTCACGCACACATGGGAAATCGATAGATAGACAGATAGATAGAAGCAAATCAACGGATCGATAGAAAAAAGATAGACAGGGATAGATAGATAGATAGATAGATAGAGAGAGAGAGAGAGAGAGAGAGAGAGAGGTTAAGTTTTAAAACAATTTAAAAAATGATAAAAAAAAGGACTTAATCAACCAGCACACAGAGATATGCGTTGATGGATCAATACAAATATAACAAAATCGAACTTTTCTGACCACAAAATGAAGAAGATTATTTTTTCATGTTTTACTTGTGAAAATATTTGCGAAATTCAGCCGTTAACAATGCCTTTGCTCATGATTGAAACTTGGGTTTGATGTGGTTTCTTTGTTTAATTGCATATTAAACTTCTCAGGTTATTTAATTCCAAAGCCATGCTTTTAGAAGAACAGTTGTAGTAATATTTAAACTATAGCTGGGGAATAAGTGGTTTCATGCCTTTCCCAAGGTATTTATTCGAAAGTAAACATAAAAGGGCGACTGGAGTTCGAACTCACTTACTACCATGTCGCAGTTAAGTACGTAAACCACTACGCCTCGTCTGAAATGATTGAGCTCGTTTGTATTGGATAAACGGATATAAAGAAGAAAAAATCAATTAGTTTTTTTAAAGCACTGAAACTAAAAAGATAAGAGATTAAAGAAATAAGGAGAAAATGAATAAAAATGATTTTATAAAGAAGAATAAAAATTAAAGAGGAAGAAAAAGAAAAGAAAAAGGAGGAAGAGGAAAAAAAGGGAAGCGATAGTGAAAATAGGGGATTGATTTTAATGACGTACCCAATTGTTTAGGGTTATTCATACCAAGAGGTTAGGGAATCAGGTTCTTAGTTACATTTTTGTTGTCGTTGTTTCTTAAAAGTTTTTATCTATTGCACATGGTTCATTTTAAATAGATCAATAAGACCCATAGTTAAAACCCTAACAGTTACAAGCACTCCAGGTCAGAGTGGACCTAGGAGTAATGAAAATGAAGGGATACTCCCCCGCCAGATGTCCAGAAGTGTATCCTCACCATACAGTTTAGTGTCATAACCAGGACATGTTTTTGGATGGTATTACCCTTCTACAGAGTATACAGTCAGCTTATCCTTGCCCCTCCCTGTCAGGGGTTGATAAAGGGCAGGATGTAAGAAGAAGACAGTGAGTGACAAGTTTCACAGTGGTGTGGTCGTAAGGAAGAATAAATAGAGAATATACAGTATAAGAGATTGGCTATGATGTGCTGAAGAATGAAAATGTAGGAATAATTTAATTAACAACTATAAAATAAAATTTTAAAATTACAAAATAGATAAATGTATTTTTTTCCAGAGTGAATCAAAATTTTTATAATATTTTCGTAATGTGAAGCACTATTCGGTATACTTTTGCCGACGTTGTGAAAATCACGAACCCCGCTGAAGTGTGTGATGTCAAGTTCACTTGATACATTCCTAGTGCTAATTGGTGGTTATGCTTCGATGGCTTGGAGCACGGTATCAGAACCTGTAGTTTTAGGCCTACCTGACCTTGCCTGATCAACGAATTACTTACAACCAAAGTGAAATTTCTGCAACCGTTTAGTTGCAGTACTGTGATCACCTACATCTTCCCCTTTTGCACTACAATTCATTTTTGCCAGCTTCAGTGGCATTTTCACTCAGTTCAAACTCGTAAACATTTGTCGCCGAATTAAAACTACGTTTTATGGTTATAAGAAGAATGTATATTCAACGATGCAAAGTTGGAAGAAGAAGAAGAAAAACGAAGAGGCATCTAAAGATAAAGACTAATATGTGGAAAAGGATAAAAAATCAAAGAAACAAAAAATATAGATGGTGATGGGGGATCATTATGAGGAGAAGAAAATGGATATTAAAATTTGTTAAAGAAAACCAAATAATAATCAAGAAGAAGGTCAGGAAATGCGAAGCGTTGAAGAGAAAAAATGTCATGAAAGATATATATATATATATATAGAGAGAGAGAGATTGAAGGAGAAAATCCAGATAAGTATACAATTTTTCACTCCTGGGACGATTAATCTTTGTTGATGTGTTAAGTAATCAAATTCACTCGTGTTCCCAATTAACATTGATCTGTTGGGAAGGTTTTCAAAACTTGGGGAGAAATAGTATTATTACTCTCTAGACCAGTTTGTAAGACGTAAACCATTCACCAAACGATATTTGTATGTATTTACCAAACCTCTCCACCAATCGGCAGGTTCCAAGTCAATTTTTACCCGGAATAAAGCTGGTTTGAATTCAGGGTTTCTTTTAGACTGATTTCCATACCGAGGTTAAAGAGCCCAATCTGCCATACCATCAACTCATCGTCAGATGAGGCAAGGAGAACAAATTGATTACATGCCTTTCCCAAAGGCTCTAGCGACATGAGCGACATAAATAGCTCCGTCCAGGATTTGAATTCGGGTCACAGATTCCATCTCGTAAGATAATCACCGTTATGCTAAGCCATATTTGTAGGAGTCTCAGTATATTTTTGGTGCGTTTAAATGGTTATCAGGTGTCCACTCTCAGAGAAAATAAAGAGGCACTGTCTAAGATATTAAATTCGTTTTGGGCTTTGAAGTTGGGGTCAGATGGATGTTGTTCTGAGGTGGCTCTAATAATATCAGCCAATGAAAGCCAATAATACTAACGAAATAACGTTAGAATGAAAAGTAATTAGGCTGTTTATCTATTTGTTAGATGTCACTTTGTCAATAAAGTAGATAGATAAACACTTTAACAGAGACCTATAGAAGATTTTGGTTTTTAAACTGCTTGAGTGATTTCGTATGCAGCCTTTGTTGGTAGTAAATATTCATACATATAAAAAAAACGGTTGACTCACTATCCGTGCGTCTTACGTTATAGGAAGAGATTACGCTTCTAATACTGTGTCGCCTTGTTGAACTGTATTTCCAATTGAGGGGTAAGACACCCTAAAGGGTGTCCTGGGTTTAACTCAAATTGCACGTCTGATAGCGAGGCTCCAGTACTTGTGACATAGGAAATGTTGCATACCCTTTCAGTGCAGTTATTTCCATATCCAATCTCAACCAGACTGGTAGTACTTTTTAGGTTTTCATCAATATAGATTTGTTTAAAACTTATTTGTATTCGGAAGGATTGTATCCAATAAAAAATCTCTTAAAAAACAACTACAAAAAAATGAAAACATGAATGTAGAATGAACACAATTTCCAAACGTCAAGGAATAAAATAACACTCGAAGGTTTGACATACCGTTAAAATCTACTCTAATTCTGTTGGACATGGATACTGTTTATCAGGTCATGAAGAACTAATTAGAACGTGACGAAAAAACAAATATATTTGATAAAAATATCAATACATATTTAGATATGTATTGATCAAGGAACAGCACAGAAAATGGTTCTTTAACAAAACCACCTAACCTCTAGTTTGAATTGCATGTCTCGAATTGGTGACTACTCAGCATGTTGGTCATCGTGTCCACATTTGTGGCCTATAACAAGTCATTGGTAAAGATAAGTTGCCGTTAGGTCAACATTTTCGAAGATGCTCCAGACACGAGATTTAAATAAGAAGAGCTTAGGTGCTACGTTTGGTCAATCCAGAGCTTAAGCAAATTATTCAACATTTAAATCAGGAATCTTAAACTAAATGACAAAAGAATGGCAATTACATCCTGATGGAGATTCACAGCAGGTCAAAAGTGAGTCGAGGGGTGCGTAATTTCCATCATTTACTATGCTAATCTGCGTTACAGCGGACAGGCTGCAATTTTGTTTTTCATCAAAATCAATACGCATATTATAGAGACATGGAAATTTCGATTTATATCTTTCTCAGGGGTATTAGCATAATGGGAAATGCAGTCATGTTCAGGATTTGAACTCAAGTAGCTGATTCGAAAATCCTACGACGTTAACCGTTAACACACAAGCGTCTCCATACGGGTTGATATGCCATTAGAATTAATTAATCATATAAATGTCGAGTATTTCGTTAATTTTGCGGCAATGTTGTTACATCGAACGTGTTTTTTGCTTCTTTTTTGTCCCATTTTGATATAATATGCGTTTTTGTCAGTTCTGAATTCTTTCTCTTTTTTCATCTTCGATGGTAAGATCCGATCAAGTTCAACGCTTTATGAAGGAAGTTCTACCTTGGACATGAGCAAAACATGGTGGAATTAAATTGCAAGAAGACAAACGGTCTTTTGTTTTTTATTTTCTTCATCCAATAGAAAGTTGCGTATGTGATTTTCCATTGATTATATCTTCAGCCTCTTCTTTAATTCACTGCAGATTTCTTCCAATAAAATTTGGCTGATTGGCTGAGGTAATCAATTTGTATTGAGTTGCTATTAAAATTTGTTTTGAAATCTTTACAGAAATAAACATTGGCTTTTTTTCGATTTTGCTAACGTAAATATTAACCTTCAGTTCAGTTTTTACTGGTGTTTACACACATACTAACACACACGCATCCACCTAATTCCACACACACACACACACACACACACACACACACACACACACACACACACACACACACACACATATATATATATATATATATATTGATATATAATAACAGTGATAGTTGTAACTATCTCATTTCGTGTGTTTGTGGTAGACCAAATGTGGTGTAATTTGGAGAGTGCTCAATATCTGTGATTGAGCTATTATATAATAATAATAATAATAATAATAAGTAAATATATATTAGTTTATATATATATTTAATAGATGGAAACTTGTCTGCAGCTAGAGATTTCATGCCGTCTTATAAACGAAATTCATCAAGCAGAGAAAGGGGCATAGTGAAGAAATCGAAGAAATCGAAAAATACTGTCAAAAGACCGTTATGATTGTGTAGAACTCATAATATGTGTGTGCGTGTGATTATACGATCACACAATAATACATAAAAAAAACTGCATAAAACCACACACACATACACATACGCACATATAAAGAGTTCCACATAATCCTCACGTCCCAATATCTTTCTTTCTCTGTCTGATGATTGTCGTTTATAAGTCGGCATTAAAACTGTACTCGCAGACAAACTTCCATGCCATTAAATATATGCAAAAACAAATATATAGTTACTTATTATAATGTATAATGATATATATAGATATATATGGATAGATAGATACTAGAAGTGAACATTCATGTCATTCAACATATCTGGAGAGCACTGTTACACCACAAAAGAGATGTGGCTCAAGATTAGGCAGAAAATAATTACGACTTACCTATGGAGTCTTTGGACGGAGCCTAAGTGTGTGATTAGTAGGTCACCTACTACTGTATATTATTAGCGCCATGAGACCCCGGATCCCACGTTCTTTACAGGGAAGGTTGCCAAATCCTTTTAGAAAACAGTACCCATACAAATAGGAGATATCCAACGTGAAATACTCCATTGGATGTTCAACTAGTTTCGTTTTACATAGGGAAATTCTAAGTAGTTCAAAAATTGTTGATTATTTGAATATTACTTTGAACTAGTATGATGTCATTGTATCTCCGTTTCTTTGTACTTGATGGCATATCAACTTTCATGGGTTATTTCATACCAATTCCGTCCTTGTTGAAGAATAGGTGGAGAAATATTTAATCAGTGGCATTAATAAAAAAATAGAAGGAAAAAGTAAAGTAAAAGCTAAATTGTAGCAATTTTCGAGAAGTCCTATGAGAGGAAGCTCTCACGCATGTCTAAAGAAAGGGGCTTCCGGGCACCGAAGAAAATGTCTGTCACTTCAGCTGGTACCACTGCTATCGAAAGACCGTTTTTCTCGTCTGCTAGCTGTGGCTGCATATGCATATTGGAATCCGGGGCCAGATAACCATATCTGCTGCTTGCAAGTTGCCTCTGCTAACATACCTCACTGAAAACATCCACTAGATAAACGACGAACACAAGACTTATAACGGCCAGAAAATGACAATAATATATCTCAACACCTTCTCAGGGAAACGTGACAACCTCCGTTTGTTCAAGAAAAGGTTCTTCGCCACAGAATTGTCGTGAATCGAAAAATAAAGTTTTGAGTTATAAGGCACCCTTGTCTCTTTCCTTCCTTGCAGCTTTCCACCGACAAAGAAGTCGACAAGTTAATTGGATAAGAAGAAGAATAAAGGAATCAGATACCAAAAACTCAAAGTCATCCCCATAGAACCCAACAGTAAACCAATTACACAGACGACTACTAACAACACACGAACCACGAATAAAGAGCCAAAACATTTCTGTGACCCATAAATCTTTAGCTGGGGGATAAATATTAGTTCGAAAGTGAATGTAATAGCATAACTGGAGTAGGAAATCGCTTACGACAAGGTCTTAGTCAAACATGTGTAGTTATTATTCCACAAGGACTTCTTCAGGATCTCCGTTTAAAAAAACAACAACAATTAATCAAAATCTTTGTTATATTAAGACAGGATCCATATTTACTTGGGACATCATTCCAAGGAAATATTTAGACAATTCCGTAATGATATAATGATTAAGTTATCAAGTAATTCTCATATTAATATCTTTAACAAGAAGCTTAAAAGTAGTGGATAAAAATCCAGCCTGATATACAATGTTGACGATGTACAAATCAACTCTAGTAAGAGGGAAAGGGGAAATAGAGCGATAAATAATTTATGGTTTGCACTCCACCTTAACATAGAAGTTAAAAGAAAATTGGGAATTGACGTTTTTTCAAAATATAAAATAAACATTTCCTAATTACAAAGGAACTACACAACATGCTCAACAAAATAGTTAAGTTGAACAATAGGTGAATATCCCATATTGCATGAAATATTTCTATAATATGAACAAGATTTAACAAGAGAAAAAAAATTAATTTTTCCCTTGTTATTCTTGTTTAAAACAAAGGACCAAAATCTACCGTGTTATTACGATAAAAGAATGGAATGCCTTCTTAATGGAAAATATCTAGTTGAATTCATTGCATATTAGTCGTATACAATAGAATAAAATATACTTTAATGACTCAGGTCAATTAAAAGATAGTTTTACAACCATAAAAAACAAATTTGTACATGCCAAATACATGCACAATATTGCATTTTCATAATAGTTTTGTGATATTAAAAATAAATATGGGAATAGTAAAAAGAACGTGTATTTACGAAGCCGGAGATAAATCTTATCTTCTCAGTACGAAAAGGAAGCTGGCTGCTGCAATTTATCGCGATTCTAAAGAATTGTTAAATCAAAGGTCTGAAATATCGAATAAATGTAGGCCCAGAAATAAATGGCTTTTCAAATGTTGACAGCCTATTTGTTTTATTCCTTCCTCACGTGTTAATTTCTACTGTTTTTGTTTATTTATTTATATGTATTCGTTTGCATGAATCATTTTTTAACAAAGTTTTCCTGAAGCTCATTTTTCGATGAAACATAAGTATCAAACTTATGCTATTTCAATTGTTCCTGCAAAACAGTTCGATGTGGATATCGACCACTTTAAAAATATTCTATTGTTTTGCGACTCACTCAGTTTTCTTTCTCTCCGAAGAGTTACTTTCTTTTAAGTATATATATATATATATATATATATATATATATATATAGTATTTGTGTGTGTTTGTTTCATGAGATAATTATCGGTTTATTTTTGAGTCGAAAAAAATCAATTTTTAATCAAATTACTTGCTTCTGCAATTGATCGAATAAAATCCAATGTCTCAATTTCTTGAATGAGGATGATTATTCTAAGGAAAAATGTACTTTGTACTTTGAAGTATAGGAGGATGACTTGGTGAGAAATTGGTTTGGTTTCTTTCTTTAATGGCATATGAACCTTCATGGACTATTTAATGCGCAAGCCATCTTTGACGAAGAACAATAACAGTACTTTTTAACCCATAGCTGTGGTAATAAGGAGGTTCATGCCTTTTCCAAGGTGCATTAGCCCGAAAGTGAACATAATAGCGCGATTGGACTTCAAACTCGTTTGCTTCGATGTAACTTATCAAACTTGTAGAATCTAAATGAATCTCTCAACAACTACATGATCTCCTATAGCCCAACAACAAACATCCAAATGTATCCCGCAAGCTTGTTTCAACAGTGGTGAATTTTGACTTGTCATCTGCCATTCACGTCTCTGCAAATGTTCGACAAATATGCTCAAACACAAAAAGGAACTATCAAAAATCATGAAAAAAGTTAAAAAACGAATGCAATAACAACTTGATTCAGCGAAAAACATGACAAAGAGAAAAATTAAATCAGAAGATAAAATATAAAAAACATTCATAGAAGAAATAATGAAACTGAGATTTAACAAATTTCTCAATAAAAGAACGAGAATCAATTGAAAAAGAAGAAAATGCCAGGTTTTCCTTTACAGGAGATGCACTCGCTTATTTTCAAAACCTGGCTCCAGAATCACCCGAACGATTACATCAATACCCTTAGGGAACAGATTGGACAAAAATATGTGGCCCGAATTGGCTCTAGAAAATTACCCTCAGTTTTATCTTTTCGACATATTTTCTGCTAATTTCAGAGCTCATCTTATACAAAGAAAATTATCCCAGTAAGAAAGAAACAAAATAATCTTATAGTTCATAAAAGGTTTTGTCTGTTTGTCTGTTATCGTATTATTAAAAAGCTATGTCCATCAAATATTTAGTTCTTATAAATGGTAGCATATAGCCCGTTTTACAATATCAATTTCAGAGAATTTAAAAAGTGTTTAAGTTCTTAATGTAATGTTCTATATGAGTGGGGTTATTTAACGTCTAACGGTTAGGGAATCACGATCATTGTTATATCATGTTTTCATTTTTTGTGTAGTTCTTTCGTTCGAGTATATTTGCACACGGTCCTATCAAATATCCCTCTCCTGCGATTTACATTACAAATAGAATTAGACCAGATTATTAGTATTTGCTTAGGAAAAACGAATTCTGCCTTTTTTTGTCGATCATATGCCGCAAACATCTTCATCTCTTTTTAAAAATAGAATATACAAAAACAAAACTTGAATTGAAAAAGTGAAGAATTGGTTTTGTTAAGTAAGTTGTTCTCTTTTGTCGGCATCTTATTTTGTTGAAAAACAAGTTTACTTTTTATGTTGTTGGTTCGATTCATAATGAGATTAACATTGCCAGTTCGCAAGAAGCTAAAGGTTGATAACGGCAAAATCCCAGTCATGAATAATTAGAACGACAGTAAAGAAAACAACTGCGTATTAAAAAGAAAAGAAAAGAAAACAGCTTATTGAAAATATTGAAAAAGAATAATAGATTATAGTTATTCATTTTCCGTGTTGTTTTAATCAAATGAAACTTTTATAAACGATAACATCATTCTCATGATCATCATCATTATTCATAATAATAATGATGATGATGATGATGATGATGAGACTTTGATACAACCATACGACCAAGTCCTGGCCAAAAGACCATACCTAGTGTTAATTAGCAAGATGTCATTTCGTGGACCTTCCTGTTCCAGCAGACGATAGGGTGGAATAAAAGTGAAAAGATGAAAAAAAAAACAAACAAAAAAACAACAACAACAACAAGAAAAACAAAACAAAAAAAACAAAACAAAACAAAAACTAAACAAAACAAAAAAAAATGGATCTCGCCAATTAACTGAAAAAACAATTGAACTCAAAAATAATTAAACTTGTCGCTCTTGGAACGATCCCCAAATGTCTGGTAAGGAAACAGAGGGAAGGGGAAACCAAAGGAAAAATCGAAACCAACCAGACCATAGCTCTGTTGAGATCGGCAAGATTGCTTTAAAAAATCCCACTCACTTGAGGAGATTTGCTGTCTCTTAGACTTCGGTGGGAAACCATTAGTTAAAACTGGTGTGAAAAAACTCGAAAGGCAAATAATATTTACTATTCTTTTCACCGATCCAGTTCGAATTGCTTTCAGCGCATTTCCCTAAATTATTTTTCGGACAGCGAGGCGCAGAGTGCATTGGAGATGTGTAAAGCAGCTGTTATGGATGACCAACCGTCTTAGAAGCAAAAGGATCACGTTATTCTGATCTTACCTGAAAGCTATCATTTATCATTGTCTCCAATACACGCTCTTCTTAGCTATGAGATAAAAAAAAAAGAAGTCCAAGAAACTACTTTGAAATAAGCAGTCGAAAAAGATAAACGAAAATATTGGGTGTCTCTATATTCATGGGACCCATGTGATTGCTAATAAATCTTCAAATAATAATGTTGTATTCTTTTTTGTTTCTGATTTGAATACAGTATACTAGTACAACTATTAATCCTCAAATCACAATGTCTTGGAGAAGATAGGAAAAAGTATTTTGCATCACTACTTATTTGGAGACAAAAATCATTCAAAACTGTCTTAAAATAGATGCAACCCATTAATGAAATAATTATTGAGACAAGAAACTCAAAAAAAGTTGCATGTCCTGGAAGATGATATGATAGCAATTTAAAAAATGATGTGACAACTCTCGCTCAAAGGATACCTTTTTTTACAGAGCATGTTCCAATTGTCCGCCATTGCCCTTCTTTCAGTAATAAATCATTATCATATTCATGGGTTGTATCTATTTTGTCTTTTTCCTGTGTTTTTTCAATGGTTTCTTATCGGTCGATAGAGAATCAAGGTTTAGAAATAATAATTCTGGATTTATATTTAGATTACAAATATGAGTCCCGAAGGATCCATTGACAATAACCACCCGACTGCATTTCTAAATAACTTTCTCTGCGAAATATTTTTCGGTATTACAATTGTAAAGTTCTGCCCGTAAAAAAGTTTGATACAAAAATAAAAAAAAGGCGGGAATAAAAATTGACGAAGGAAAAAGTTAAATGAAATATTTAATGGATTATTTAATGCATAGAAGGTGTATAAAAATCATCTCGATTTGGGCAGGCACTTCAAAAAAACTGGTTTACATTACGAATATTTAGTTAAGGGTCTGACATTAATAGTCCTTTTAAAAAATTCCTATATATTCAGATCTTTATAAAATCCCAATATCTTACATTTACAAACTTTATAAATTAGTTTAGCTATATGGCTGGTTAAACGTCGTCTCTTTATGTTCTTCCAGACTGATGTTATTTTATATGTCGTTCATGTTTTACTGTTGTAAGCTGTTACATTTGAAAAGAATTGCTATTATTGGTGTAGAAGATATTGTTACCTTGTGTAAATTTGCAGAGATATGTTGCATTAAGAGTCTCTGCAGCAATAGAACCCAACTACCCAGTGACCCAAAATAGACCCTGTACCTTATAAGACACAGGGTGATATTTTGGGAATTTTTTTGAAAAATCTTATGATAAGGTAATTTAGATAAAGACGAAAGAAAGAAGTTACTTATAATTATTATGATTTTTTGTAATTAAAAAAGTCACAAGTAGATTTTTGGTTTGTTTGTTTGTTTGTTTATTTTAGGGCGTATAAACCCTTCTCGGGTCATATAACGCCGAATTAAATTTCAAACAATTCAGTTTGGTATAAGTATAGTTTTTGTTTACAAACAGTTAAATGTCAAAACAGTTCAGTTATATTTCAAAACAGTTATATTTCAAACAATTGAGTTTAGCGTAGGTACACAGTTTTATTCTATTTGACCTATAGATAGGACCATATCAGGTACTACCACTTCGGACCTGAGTGGACCTGGGGGTTATGGCAGTGAAGGGATACTCCAGATTCCCCAAAGCTCCAGCATTACTGAAACCTCACCATCAGATTGTTTAGTGTCATATCAGAACACTCTTCGTGGTCTCACCTCTTTCCTGTTAAACTCCGCTTAAAAATTGACCTTGTGTCATATCCTGCCCGAGCGGAGGGGTTGGTAAATAGTACCTATTTCCTGAGAAGCAGGTGGTGTATTCTACAGCCCCAGGGGACTGGGCAAAAAGTAGACTTTTGTAAAATCCCAAAGGCAGTCTTTGGTGAAGGGGAGAAAAGGAAAATGGGAAAAAATGGAACAAAACGAGCAAAACGGGAAATTGGTACGACCTTTTCTCGTTGAATATCGCAAGCAAAAGAAGGAAACTTATAGACTGTAAAAAAAATTAAATGGATATTAGAATATAACCTATATCTATTATATAACATGAGAATATATATATATATATATATATATATATATATGTGTGTGTGTGTGTGTGTGTGTGTCTGTGTGTGTGTTTGTGTATGCATGTGTGTGGGTGGGTGTGTATTTCAGAGAATTTTTGTAAATAAAAAAGTGCTCAAATGCTCGCCAGCAGAAGAGGATAAAACCGACAAGAAATCAAGATCTCATCTCTTTTTATATCGGGTAAGTGGACGAAGAAAAAATTGATTAAATTCTAAATATTCCTGTTACACTACATTGAATGACTTCATGGCACAGGAGGCAAATATATTGTTATTGTGTATTTATGAAATGTAAATGTTTTGAGGTTGGTAAATGTAAATGTTTTGAGGTTAGTAAACAAGTGTCAAACTGACTGTCACCAATAAAAATGCGTTATAATTCCCGAGCTAACGCAAGTCGCCTGTTGTCTGAGCGGTAAGATACTCAGTCTCACGTAAAGTTAGGGGATTTTTGATCTCAATTGAAACGTCCTGCGTGTCTAGCCACACTGAAGACTTGTGATACAACGAAACAGTCTGTCTGTGGATGACAATATATACGCTCCCCTCCAGGGGGTTGAGCACTCTGGCGAAGGAATTAACGACTGCCACTCGCCAATTGCAAAGCTCTTTTAACGAACTGAGCACTCCAGTATCCGGTGACACAAACGAAAGTTAATAAATAAGGAGTTAAAATCCGCGAGCTGACGTAGGTCGCCCGTCGGCTGAGCTGTAAGATACGAAGTCTAACGTAAAGATGGACGAGTCTTTCTTGTTTAGCCAAACTGAAGAATTTTGATACAACATAAAGTTGTCTGTGGATGACAATATATATATATATATATATATATACTCTAATATTTTGAGACTTTAGAGTTCAAAACTAGCAAATCAGTCCATTTAAAATATTTTTCTGTTCGAAAAGGATATGATAAATATTGTCGGAAACTTTTTTTACTCCCACCTGCCATCTTCCTCAACTTCTGTTTATACCGCATTAGAGTCATTGTCTGAACCTTTTGATGAACATTGACTATTCATTTGTCTTTTTCGTTCTTTTTATTTGCAAGACTCATCTGATGATGTAATCTTTTTTAACCGGCGACCTGAGTTCAAATCATGGACGAAGTTGTTTCCATTTCACAAAACGGTAACACATGTTGGGGAGATGGGCATTCCAACTATTGGGGAGATGGGTATTCCAACTATTCCAAATATTAGAGCAGGCTGGGGTCTTTAAACTTATTATAGCAACCGGTCTACGAAAAGAGAAAGTCTGAATTCAAACCTGTTAAACTCCTCTCAAGAATTTGACCTCACATCCTCTCTTTTTCGACCGGAGTGATTTGTATATATATATATATATATATATATATATATATATATATATATATAGTGTAATCGGATGGAAATTCAAACTTGGTTAAGTCGTCATTATAAATTTATTTCCGCGAAAAATAATACTATACTCTCCGTCTCATCAGATGACTCAGATTAATTTATATGATATTCCTCATATATTCTATAAAAAAATAATCCACACCCACTGTCTTTGGACGCTGACTGAATATTATATATATATATATATATATATATATATATATATATATATATTGTTGAAAAGTCGAGCATGAGAACAGAACCATAGTTGTCTCTCCATGAATCAACTCCTAAAAATACAGAGATAATTTTCAGGTTAATTGGACTATAGTTATGCTATATTTCAATAAAGAATTAAGTAAGGCAATTACCTTGTTCGTCTTTTATTATATATACAAACATACAAATATATATATATATATATATATATATATATATAGAGAGAGAGAGAGAGAGAGAGACAGACAGACAGAGACACAGACAGACAGACAGAGAGATAGAGACTGAGAGAGACAGAGACAAAGACTGACAGGAAGACTTACAGAGGCAGAGACAGAGAGAGTGAACAAGAGAGAGAGAGAGAGAGAAAGAGAGGAGGGAAGAGAGAGACAAGACAAACAGACAGTCAAACAGAGTTAGATAAACAGACAAATAGAGACATGTATTGATTCATTGAATGATTATTTTGAGATAGATAGATAGATAGATATAACCTGAAGGAAGTGGCTGATGAAGGGTAAGACAAGTTATCAAAATGAATCACATACAGTAAAGCGAATCGGAAAGTGAAAAAAGTATATGAATAAGATCGAAAGTGACAATAAAAAATAAAAAAAAGGAAATAACGATATGTCACATATGATTAAGAAATAATTTGCCTAATTTCATTACTTTAATCTCCATTGCACATCCAAATTAAATCAAGTTTATGAAAGTATATTTGCGACAGACTTTTTCGATAAGAACACCTCATCATAACTTACGTCCCAGCTTCTTTATTGTCATCACAATATAGAAAAAAAAGATCAATTCTTTCTTTCTCCAAGCAAGTCCACCGTCGAGACATATCTTTTCCTGCTCTAATGAATATGCATGCACACCAAGTGTAGATAACATGGAATTTTGATTGCAATGTCAAGTGATAATCAGTTTCATAATTTTATTTTCGAGAGTAATTTTCTTTGGTCGTCTTTCTGGGTTTCACTTTTGAAAGTTTTTCTTCGTTGTTGGTTCGTCCTTTACAGAAAAAGCTGATATATCCGATTATTATTTTTTGATCTGCCTCAACGTAGACAGACGACAAAATAATCAGCAAAAATTAAATAAATGGAAGACAGTTTTCTCTCATATCGATAAGATTTTCATCATTTTACCTTCATTTCATTCCTCATTCATTACTATTTTCTTCTTCTTCTTCTTCTTCTTCTTCTTCTTCTTCTTCTTCTTCTTCTTCTTCTTCTTCTTCTATGATTTCTCCGACATACTAGTAAATATCAATCGAGAACTATATACGAGAGACACTTTGAAAACGAAGCTTACTATTTATTACAACGGAATCTACAATATATACAGTGTAATATTCACGGGCAAGTAAAAAATAAAGATGTTACTTGATCTCGAACAGAACTCAAAAACTATCGGTCGTAGTTGTAGAGTTGAGTAATGAAAAGAGTTGTTTCTGGCTTAATGGTTAACATCATAGGAAGTAGAATCGGAGACCCGAGTTCGAATCCTGAACGATGCTATTTGCATTTCACATAGAGCTAATACGCTTGGGAAAGGCATGAATCCAACAATTCTCCCTCTTGAAAAGAATAAATAATTGGGCTGATTGCACTCTTTGCACGTCAAACTGTCAAAGAGAAGGAAGACTCTGAATTTCACCTAGTTGTAGACCTGGAGAGTGATGGGCTCCGCTAGGATTTTCGTGTTCTGGACACGCTGAGTGGCGTTACCAATCAATTATCAAAATAACAGGGCCAGTGATAAAGATGAAAAGAAGCTGAAAACAATGATGATTTTTGAAAAGAACCGATTTCTCTTTATTCTTTTGTAAATTATTTTAGAAAGATGAGAAATTCTTTAACAACGTCATTTCCCAGTAGCCCTTGACGACTCTGCTTTATCGATATAGTGTTTGAATTTTATCGCCTAAACTGTTTCGCTTCCAGTGTGAAACCTGACTGAGTTTGAATCTATCAATCTCAACAAGTGATATGTCCCACTAAATTAGAGTAAATCTCTCAACAAAACCAAGTTTCTCTCCTTCATTTGATTCCCACACCGGGACTATATACTTATAATTACATATCTGTTAGTTCCGCAGTTGTGTGACGTCGAGGTCACACATGTGTTGCTAAATTCTTCTTCAGTGTTTATCTACTTTACAATAAGGAACACTATAGCATCGTTGGCTAGGGCAATTTTTGTAGTTACAAAACACAATATTTTTCATCTAATCACTGACAACAGTTGTGAATTTTCTATGCAGGAGGAAAAGACAAAATGCTCACCGTTTCATTTTTGGAGTAATTGTGTCTTTTTTTAAAGTAAAAATCAAAATTAATCAAATTATAACGAGAAACATAGGCATTGTTGTTACAGATTATATTAGGAAAAATGCAAAAAAAAAAAAAAAATAAGAAGAAAGAAAGAAAGAAATAAAAAGGCGAATGTGCCAAATTTTGCATTAGGTTAGGTGCTGCCTGAATGGAATTGGTAACCAAAATCCTATTTGATCGCTTTGACAATGAAGTGTGTTCGATCTTCACAGAATTTTCTCATATTGAAACTTCCGACTAAAAAAAGGTCATAAATCAAATTACTATATCATTATCAGTTATTCACCTTATCATAATTAAACAAGTAATCTGTGTCTATCTGTCTTTCTATAAAGAACAGCTAGAGTTATGACCACTAAATTTTTAATGATTATTAATAGCGTCCTGGAGAAACATTCTAGCATATTAAGCCTTAATTTCTTGATTTTTAATTGGCTTTCGATCTTCACAATCTAATTATAATGTTAAATTGGACGCTTACTTTGCAAGCGTAAGGTTAGCTAAACCAAATATTCATTTTTTGTTTACCCGTACAAAGGGAACATCTCACAGCTAGTTTTGGCCCACCAGCAAAGACGAAAATATATCAGCTCTGTGTGGACACTGGATGCAGTTTAGAAGATCTGCAAGGAACAACGGGTGATATATATATATATATATATATATAGAGAGAGAGAGAGAGAGAGAGATCGAGAGAGCGAGATAGACTGAGAGACTGACGGCCAGCCAGAGAGTGTAATGATAATGGTTATATATATATATATATATATATGGGTGCAAGTGGTGTAATGGTTAACGTCATATGACACAGTGACATGAGATAAAATCCTGGAATTTCACATTGCACTTTGGAAAGGTATGAATTGAACTAAGGGTAAATAGTATGGCAGACTAGGAGAAAGAAAACTCTGAATTAAAACCTGTTAAACTTCGCTTAAAATTGACCTTGTCTCGCATCCTGCTCATGTGGAAGGGTTGGGTATATATATATATATATATATCATCAAAGCGTACTCGCACCACGGGTTTCTTTGATTCTCAATCGATATCCGCTCCTACTGATTATCACAATTGGCAAGTTCTCTCATCGTTATCATCAAGTTTTGCTGATTGCACGGACTTCCTGTCTTCATCGTCAATCATTCTTTGCAGGCCCTCCAGACGGTATCCAGTGTCCACACATAATAGACGTATATAAATCCTTGCTGCCCCTTTTGAACTGATCCATTTTGACGAGAGAGGATGAAACACACACACACAAACGCATACACACTCACTCACACACACACACACACACACACTCTCTGTCTGTCTGTCTGTCTCTCTCTCTCTCTCTCACACACACACAAACACACACACAAGCAAACAAACAAACAAAACAGTTCATTGGAAAAAGCTTAATCCAATGCACCAAAATATCGTGGTTCTAGGATAATGAAAATATAAGTTTACGTTTTATGTTAGATTAAAATAAAATAGGTTAGCTGGACTTTAACTAAAGCGAAAACTTAAGAAAAAATAGAGGAATTCTTATTCTTTTAAGAAACAAACTCACTTAAGTAAAAGTGTAGTGCCAGAGATATACAACTCTGCCAAAATAAAACTTCAATCGAATCTGCGAGATCAAACTCAGCAATATTCAAGCATATGGCCTCTATAAGTATTCAGATTGTCTGGCCGGCTTTTCACTGAATTACAGTCTTCGAGATAGGAGAGTATTACAGAATTACGCGAGCGTATAGTAATGAAAACCATGGGATGCAGCATGGTGAATTTAAATTAAGGTCTACGAATCCAACGGCGGGTCAACGGTGCGTTTTATTAGATGCTGGGTGGAGAAATTTTATATGTCAACAGCCAAGATCAAATAGTTCAGTCAAGAAATTATGGTATTCCTCTTTAAGGATGGCAAGAAAAGACAAACGGATTTTATAAGGTTACCATGATTCTAATTCCCCCCAACACACACACACACACACACACACACACATATATATATATATATGTGTGTGTGTGTGTGTGTGTGTGTGTTTGTAAAATGTATATTTAGGCAGCAAATTTTCTTGTTGGCATATTCTATTGAAAATTACGGACAAAGATGACGCATTTAGGTTTCTATTTATCCTTATTTACGGTAAAATAAAGCAAGAAAAATACGCTGACGACACTGAATTTCTCGTAGTAGATTCTTAGGTGAGCTTTTATGAACACATTTGAAGTCTTTTCTTCAGATTTATGAATTCAAGCTCCTGTAACGGCCCGATACATGAACATAAAAGACGTGAGTGAATTTACCTTCTGTTTTTGGGTTAAGATATGTTCCTATACTTAGAACATGATTTTGTACTGATTTCGACCGTTTTTAGAGGTAAATTCTAATTATATATATATATATATATATATATATATATATATATATATATATAAGTATGTATGTTTATGTATGTGTGTGTGTGCATATGTGTGTCTGTGTGAGTGTCTTACCTGTAAATCCACAAAATTTCTACCATTATTCCCATTCTGTAATTGTATAACGTATACCTTACGCTGCATAAGTTGTAACAAATAGTATATATATTTTCTGGATAAAAACCATTCCTTAATAAATGGTATACCCCCTCCCCCATATATATACACACATATATATATATATATATATATATATATATATGTGTGTGTGTGTGTGTGTGTGTGTGTGTGTAGCAATTTGTGGAATTAAAATCTTATTCTGTAAATGTCTGATCATTCTGCCAAAATAATTATCAGTAGGTTAAAATATTTAACGTTTGAGTGTCTTTTTTTCTTTTCTTTTTCATTTCCTACCATGATTTTTCCATCTTGCATTTTGCTTCTTCTTCTTCTTCTTGAAACATCTGAGATTTGAATCTACCAAAGATTCTTTGATTTAAAAGTGTTTTATTACTTTCTTCTACTTCAGGGAATTTTCTTTTACATTTTTTCTTTTATCAAATGACGAAATGAATTCTACTTTCGTTTTCTTGACGCTGCACATAATTCATTAGATAACATACATACATACATACATGCGTATATATATATATATATATATATATATATATATATATATATATTATATATATATATATATATATATACAATATTACATTCATGAATTCGTAGACGCATATACATATTTAACTGTAGGCATTCAATTATGTATATCGATCTTGATGCATTTACTTTATACATATATGTACACATACGCATACAAGTCTACATAGGTAAGTATGTATATTGTATGGAGCGTTAGTGAATACCTCTTCATTGCCATCACTCCCAGATCCACTGTGGCCCGGAATTGTAGCACCTGATAGGGTCCTATCTATGGGTCAAAGAGAACTAAACTGAATTATTTGAGATGGGACTGTTTTGATATTTAAACTGCCTACTTATGCTAAACTGAATTGTTTAAAATAGAACTGTTTATATGTATAAAAATGGATTTACCATTATTAACCTATAAAAGTTGATGTGCCAAAAACCAAACCAAACCAAACAAAATCCTTCATTACCATTAATCCTAAGTCCACTGACTCGGAGTGGTATCTATTAGGGTCCTATTTTTCCATCATATAGATCTATTTAAACCTTATCCATTTTCTGTTGGTCCGTATATCAATAAAAAAGAAAATCTCGTAACATCAATGCATTGAATAACCCTTGACAGTTTGGCATTTCGTTGAAACCAATCAATCAAGCAAACGAGCATAATATCACAGAGTGGTAATTTTGAAAATTGTTTCAAAACAACTCGATTCTTAAAACATTGACCACTTAAAAAGTCTCTTTTCAAAAAATAATTGATATATAAATATAGTTACAAAAATTATTTCGTGAGTCAGGCACTAATCTATATATATATATATATATATATATATATATAAGGATTATTTAAAAAGTATATGGCTCACCCAGAAAGAAGAGTCATAGCCGAAAACCGTATCACTTCTCATAAAATTAGAAAAACTAATTCAGATTTCTATCTTAATTTCTCTGCAGGTAAGGCACTTATGAAGGTTTGAAGTGCGGGACAAATTTAAAACCAGGGTGAAGCTCATAATTCTTTGAACGACCCAAAGATATACATTGTATTTGTCGCTGCCTCCCATCAGACATGATTTGACACAAGGTCAAAAGCTCGAAGGCCGACTAAAGTGGGGATAAAAGGGAGGGGAAGGTCGGGAACGAGCCGAAACTCCAACCCTGATAGTCATTGACCCACTGATTGCAATGTGGCTCTAATGAGTCAAGCAGTATCACGAACCTAAATCTAGATCCGGGCACGTATGCCAGAATATAGCTTGAACTAAACCGTGAGGTCTAGTGTTATACAAGGGGTGCAACGGGGACATAAAAACAGCTCGGCGACCCGAGGGTGGCCCAACCGAAGTTGGGGGCCTTTCAGCCTCGAATCTGCCACTGATTTTGATACCCCATCCGACACGAATGCCAGACGTCCCAGCCAAAAAGCCAGGGAAGTATCCAAAGATATATATTGGTAGTATATAATCAAGTAATCTGGCCTTGAATTAAGAATATTGAAGTTGTGGTCAAGAACAAATATATATAGGGCCAAATATTCAGGCTCAGTCAAAACATTTAAGAAACACCATGGATTGTCGGGTACACGCGTTTCGTTGCGGGGAATAGATTGCAGCAGTCGTCTGTCGAGGGAAAAATCACTAAAATAAGGTGAACAAGAATTATGTGCCGCAAGTGAATTAAACTTTAACCGAATTTTAACAAGTTTGAATTCAGAGTTTTCTTTCTCTTAGACTAGATGTCAAACCAACATTAAAAGAGCATAGACTGCCCTACTATTTACCCTTCGTTAATCGATTTTCAATATAAAAACGGAAAATATGCACATTTTCATTTATATAAGCTTAGAATAAAACTACATTGGAATCAACATTTACAATTTGTTCAAAAATGATCTTAAAAGGGTTTTGAAGGGTGTATTTCCTACTATGACGAAAGTCAATTTCACATATCCTAATGTAGTCTCCTGTTATGTTTGTAAGGTTTTATTACCTTGGTCATAAAAGCCAAGTTTGAAAAGAAAAATTGGTTCTACTTAAGGTTTAGGCAGTCGGCCAAAAAGACATTCTACCCAAGAAAAAGAAATCGTGAAACATTTGTTATATAGATTTATTTTCCACCCATATATATATATATATATATATACTAATCTACTATCTACCAGCATTCACGGTTACCAAAAAAAAAAAAAGAAAAAAAAAACCGTCAGGAACAAGAGACAAAAATATCTCGAAAAACCGCCCGGGGGAAAAAAGAAAAAATGTCATAGGACAAAAAGAAAGAAAAGGCCAACCCCGTCACACCAGTCGAAAAAAACCAAGAGATGTGCAGTCAGTTGGTCAAAAGAAAACTAAAACCTGTCGTAAACGCTGCAATGCCACAATTACAAGAGTGCTCAACACGAGTGGAGCCAATTACAAAATTGACTCGCGATTTAAGTTAATTTTGTATATATATATATATTTGATTGGTAAAAGAGTACGTCATTAATACCGTACCCTAATGATGTAGGCCAAAAACCTTTGGTCTGATTATTTCGTTAGAAAAAGTAAAAAACGCCAGCCATTACCTGTTGAATACACGGCCACCCAATCAAGGAAAACAGCAAAATATATATGAGGGCAGACTAAAGAGTTCATTTGAGGTAAATGACTTTCTTTGACCAATAGAATCAAAGCACTGCAACACCAATAGAGGAAGAGCATGAACTGCCAAGGGCTTATGTTGAAAAATAGACCTCATTTTGTCACATTCCGTGAAAATATTTTGGTCAACCTATAAACTTTTCAGCCAATCTCCGTTTTCTCTCTCTCTCTCTCTCTCTCTCTCTATATATATATATATATATATATATGGAGCACTTTCCATATTATATTGCACTTTGTTCGCAACAAACCCACAAAATGATTTAGTGACAACCAATACTCTTATATATATATATATATATATATATATATATTAGTAATGTATTCCCACATACACACACGTATATATATATATATATATATATATATATATATATATATATATATATTGGTATATGTATTGGTAACGTATACATATATATGTACATATACATATAGGAAACGTACGCACGCGCACACACATATATATATTGGTAACGGATATACGCATATGTATACATATATACATTGGTATATGTACTGGTAACGTATCCATATATGTATATATATATATATATATTGGTAACGTATACGCACGTATATATGTATATATTCGTGTATCGATAAATGAATGCATATATATATATATATATATATATATATATATATATATATATATATATATACGGTTTGCCGCCCAGTTGATCTCCTGGATTTAAATTTGGTGCCGCACAGGCGCTAGTACCGATAAGTGGGGTGAGTGCTATGTCTGTGTGTAGCCGCAGCAGCCATGTTCTTTCCGATGCCGAGACAAAGGCATCTATGGAAATTCCGAGAGAAATATTTCTCAGGCGCCTCATTTCACTACATGTTGATATATCAACGTTCACCGGATCTATTTCTTTGTGATTACTTTCTCTGGGGATATCTGAAGGTTCAGGTCTTCAAACGTTAGTTGTAAACAAATGATGAACGGAAATGATTTATTTGACTTAAACTTACAACACTACCTGGAGCAGTGACTAGGCAAGCATTGCAGAACTCCAGGGTGATACTACTAAGATTTTTAGGAGGTACAAAATTTGAACGATATAATTATTAAAACAAACTGATGACGGTAATATAATAAAATTGCAAATATGGCGAAAAATTTTTAGAAGAAGCTTGATAAATCTTCTTATTTAGAGTATTTAGATTATTGTCTTCATATTTATTGTTATATTCACAACATTACGGCCGTTGCGTTCTTCGGCCTTCTTCAAGTGTTCCCTGTCGAACTCGGAAGCTGACACGTATCTTCGAATGGAACCCTTTATTTAATCCACTGGGGTAGATCATTCTTGGTTTATTAACTATAACTGACTATATTAAGTATTCTTTGTTGTTTTTTTTTTACTCTAACCTTCAGATGATTTTACTTTGAAGATTATTGAACAAACGCTTATATCCGTTATGTTATGTGTCCTGTTGGAAATATTCTTTTTATCGTAAAATAAGATTTTAATTAGAATATAGTTTGATCTTTTTATTTACGTTCCAAAACCAGAAAAAGTTAATTTGGCCGGAATCTATCTATCTATATATATATATATAGTTATCATAATATGGCCCTCGCTTTCTCCATCCCTTCCTATCGGCCATCACTCTTGGTAAATTCCCTACTTGATACCCAGTGTCTTCACAGAGCCGATGAATATAAATTTTTATTGATCGGACCATGATAATGTGTCCAAAGGAGAACGCCGCTTTTGAGTTCGTCCTTACTTTTCCAACGGTGCTAAGTAAGTCTAACTCTTCTTTTTTGGATGGTTTTCAAGATGAGAGGTGAATGGGCGTACAACTGCTGTTCTGTAGACTGCTGCTTTCAGGATTTATTCAATATATATATATATATATATATATATGTATATATATATATATATATGTTCGCGCATGCGCGCGCGTGTGTGTGTGTATGCATGCGTTACGTCTTGTTAGTTTTTTCTTAAGCATAGGTTTGTATGTCTAAATACTAATTTTCAAAAGAAGGAATAGAAACCTATGGACTTACATCCACCCAAATAATCCGAAAGCACAGCTAGATTATATATTTGTAAACAAGAAGCAGATAAACAGCTCTTTGAATCGTAAGGTATACTCCTTTCTTAAAGGAATATCTTCCAATCACATAATCCTCTCAGCAAAGATTCCCCTGAGTCTACGCAGAAATAAGAAATCAACAAGTTTATTTTTATGACTGGTCATCACCTGCTAATATTGATATAAAAATCAATTTCAGGTAACTGTAAGAAACAAGTTTGATACTTTTCAGAAGACATTTGAAGGTCATTCTCCAAATGAAGAATATAAAAACTCTGTTACCGCCCATATAGAAGCAGTATCTTAGTGCATACTGACGAAACCATGAGCCCAATTTGGATTTCTCTAAGGTACCACCAAAGAGGAATGCCTTGAGGATCAAATATTTTTCCGACGGCATGCATAAATCTTGATTCGAATATGGCCACCCACTTTAAAATCTGGTTTGCTGGAAGGTCAGATAAATCTGCGAAAAAAGATAAAACATCTCTACATTAAGTGAAAATTCTCTGAAATTAATTGACCAGTTCACATACCTCAGCAGCAATATCTCGTCAACTGAAAGTGAAGTCAACATTCGTATAGGAAAACCATGGACTGATATTGACAGGTGGTTAATTATATGGAAATCTGAACTCTCTGATTAAAGAACATAAAATGGGATCTCTTCTGTGTCGTGGTCGTATCGGTACTACTTCATGTTTACTCTACCTGGACTTTTGCCAAAAAACTTGCTTGGAGCTGGCCAAGAATTTTACGTAATGTTTTGAACAAATCCTCGAAGCAGTACCCAACAAACAAGCAGCTGTACGGTGACCTTCTTTCATCTCATAATCCATCCAAGTGAGACACGCGGAGCACGGCGGGAAAAGTAAGGAAAAAAACCCATGGACATGAATGATCACGCCAGGTTTGGCTGGGCTGTAACTCTGTACGGACACTGGGTGTCATCTAGATGAACAGTCAGGAGCAATAAGCGATAGGCATGGATGGTGAGAAAGAGCCAAAGTACTCAGTGCTCTCAGCATGATCTGATGATAATAGAAATATTTATATACGTATACTAATACATATATATATATATATATATATATATAAGTGTGTGTGTGTGTGTGCGCGCGTGCATGATGCCTGATACTGCACCACAAAATCCTTGTTACTTCAATCCTTGTTACTTATTGGGGTGCTGGACAATATGCAAGCCAGACCATTCATTCTGAACAATGTCAAAGGTCAAGAACAGTATATAAGCACAGTGAGTAGGGTTGGCACTTGATATTGTATCAATAGAAACAGGTGGCCTGCTCCGATAAATTCAGCTCTTTCATAAAATATATGTGCGACAATAAGAAGAATTTACCTGTCTTGCTGGCAAATGAAAGATCGACATTTCGTTAGGCATACGCAAGTGCTCGCGCACGCCTTTCACACTGGGATGGTGCGAATTTGACCAAATGGACAATTTTTTAAGGGTTTCGATTCTCACTGTGAATTCTATTTTTGTAATGTTAAGCTTAATGAATCATGACGTGCGTATGTGTATGTGTGCGTATATGACAGAGAGAGAGAGAGAGAAAGAGAGAGAGAAAGAAAGAAAGAAAGAAAGAGAGAGAGAGTATATGGAAAACAATTGTAAAAATTAAATTGGCATATGTTTCAATAAGGATATGTTTTTCAGAAATCTTCTGAAGACATTGTCCCTATCGTGAAACACATGAATTTAAGTTTTCGCATTGTTTTCTTTATCTCATACATGCAGATCTTATTCTGAAAATCATGCCATTATATACGAATATACTCACACACAGACACACACGCATATATATATATATATATATATAGACGAACTCGTATTATATGTATATGTATATAAATAGTATCTGTGTGTGTGTGTGTGTGTGTGTGTGTGTGTGTGTGTGTGTGTGTGTGTTATAATTGCCAGAAGAAATAAAAATTGAAAAGAATATCATCAATAAAAAAGAATAAAGCATGTAAGACAATGTTGAGCGAGAATAGAATTTTTAGCAATGAATGAATTGGGTTGTGTGTTACGGTAAGATATTTAATTCATAAGACTAGAATTCATGAGACTTTAATTTATGAGACTTTATTTATGATTTGAACCTATTTCTCAAGTCTATTTCGGTTTACCCTTGTATATTTCTTTTTTTATAAATCCCTTCCTTCATTAAGCCGTCATTTGTTAGATGTGAACGAAAAGAAAGAATCACATCAAATATTATCGAGAAAGCATGGTGCACTATTATGTATGACATATTATTACTAATATTCACCAGCATCTTTGTTTTAGATGATATAATGACCGATATAAGTAAATGTTTACAATGGAGATCGACTTTACAATTCATGCACAGTAAACAAGATCACGTGATAGGTAGCTGCAGTAGTGTTTAGATCAAGAGCAGAAATCACATCGCCCAGTAAACAAAAGTGCAGCTGTTGTTGTCACGATGTTCATGTAAGCCAATTGAAATGACTCAAATGAAACTTTTTTTTATATTTCGATATCGAAGTGCGTTGATATTTGCTTAAATAAACATCTATGTTCTTAGGTGCAATGAGATATTTAAAAAAAATCCCAGTATTACAGACAGAATATATGTCCGATAGTCACTCATTTATTCTACATTGGTGCGTAATATACCTATAAGTCGTTACGCATATTTGGAAAAGTTCTCTCTTATTGAATATGATATAGATAGTGATTCTATATACTATGATATAATCTTAACTTAAGACACTCGGAAGAAGCTTTAGCCACTAGTTTTTCCCGTTTTAGAAGTCTTACCAATTTTACGTGTGGCTTGAAAAGTGTGATATATTTCCTCCTGCTTGCCAGAGTTTCACTGAGTGAATGACTAGAGCTGAATTGGTAACGTCCTGCCAAATTTGATTATAGTCGAAATCTAAATTCATATTTTTCCAACCGATGAGGAGCTTTGCAAGGTTTTAAAAATATATCTTTTTAAAATGTTTTTATTGGTAAAATGGCATTAGGAATCGCCAAAACGAGAAAATGTTACTGGGGAATCGATAAAATTCGTTGTTTCGATACGCATTTTTATGATTGTATTTTTGGTATCAGAAAGAAAAATAGATGCAAGTGTTGATTCGTATCCTTTTGGTTTATAGAAAAAATTCTTGTATAGTTTCTTGTATAAGTTTTCTGGTGTTCAGTAGAATATAGTATATTTAGCCCTCGTAATATTATTGTGACAGGAACACACACACACACACACACACACACACACACACACACACACACACATATATATATATATATATATATATAACAAGAAATAGAAACATAATAGGGTTCATCCCACCCACTTCACAGTAAAACGGGTTGGTCCCCATGGCTTAATGGCTAAAGTACTGGACTGCAACATCGTAGAATACATGTTTGAACTCCAGTCGTACTATTGCATTCACATTTGGACTAATACCCTTGAGAAAGATAAGAACATCTTAATCCTCCCAGTTTATTCGACTACTTTTCCTAAACAAGAATGTCTTAAAAATTGAATAACCCACGAAGATTAATATAAAAATTAAATAAAGAGACTGAATCAAAACTAAAAGTCTATTATCAAGTGTTATATTATATTATATTATAAAGCAACTTGAAAGTGACTTATTGTTATACGAACAATATAAAAATACCTTAGCATAATCTACAAATATTAAACGAAAGTGATAACAACCAAAATGACAGATTTGTATTTGTCATTTTAGTTGCCGGGATAAAATTGATGTCTTTTGTTTAATTGACAATGAGGCATATAAGGCCATTGTCAAATATAATGATAAAAAGTTATATATTGGTGCCATTGAACTCAGTTGGAAAAACAGTAAAACTATAAACCCAGAATTAACAACATAAAATATGCCAACAGCATTACATTGTCAAAACATGTGTGCTAATAAAAGATGGAACAGGCAAATCTCCCATTATAAAATGGGAAATTGTGAAACAAGCATAAGCTTACAAAAGAGGTAACAATAGCTTCAGATTGTGTCCTGAGGGAAAATCAAACATCCTAGCTCATGCTGAAAACAAATTGCTGAACAAAAGAAGTGAATTAATATCAAAGTAAAACCACATTACTAAATTTCTCTTGAATGATTGATCGCCTTACTAATTCCGGATTTTTTCTGTTTTGCTGTCACTCAATTCTTCTGTCTGTTTCTCTCTCTTTCTATCAATCTCTGTCTCTGTGCTCTCTCTCTCTTTCTCTCTCTCTTTATATATATATATATATATATATATATATATATTTGTATTTTTTTACGACTTAGATTTCGTCTTACAACGCAACATTACACATTTATATCATAACGATTGATAGGACGCTTTTCCTACTTTTTATTTGAGGATTGTGTATACAACAGGAAACTTAAAGTAATGGACTTCTATTGTCCATAATTTATTATTTTTGCGGTTTGAATAGCTGTTCTGCTGTCGAGTACATTTACTTACAGATTTTTGTATTTGTATTTATCTTTTTGTGTGATATATATTCAAAATAATCAGGGTAATTGGTGGGATATTTAAATTTAATATAGGAAAGATTTGCATAAAATACACTAGAAACTTTGGTTCCATTTTTTTTTTGTAGTACTTGTTAGTTATTTTGGTTGTGTTTTCTGGCATATGAAACCTCGAGGGTTTTTTACTGCCAAGTCCCATATATATATATATATATATATATATATATATGATTTGTCAAGTAATAGTTTATAAGTCATGTTATCTTTAAACGAGACAGAGCTCATTTATTTGCGCACAGTTAAATAGTTTCAAACATGATAAATGATTAAATATTTCTATTTGACCCATAGATGGGACTCTAACACGTACTACCCATCAGAGTCAGAGTGGACCTAGGCGTAATGGAAGTTAAGGGTTACCCCACATTCCCAAAGCTCCAGAACTGGAGCCTCACCATCAGTTATTGTCAGAATACTCATTGGTAGAATCCTAACCCCTCTGCCGAGGGGTAGTCGGCGTATTTTTTGTGAATTTTCTAGACCAAACTGCATTAAACATTTTCGTGACATTACGGATAGAGAATTAAATTTGCAAACTGTTAATCGTGAGTTTCCGTTTCACTGAGAGTCCTATGATTACGTCAATGTTATCTAAGCTCATTGAGAAATTTTGGCGGCAACCATATTAGATGAACTTCTTTTCTGTGGTGACCTCATGAAGGACAGTCATTGGCAGAGACGGCCAACATAGCCTGAAGTACAACCCAAAGTTGGGAAATATACACCTCAGAAATGTTGAAACAGCTGCTTCGAGCAAAATCTAGTGGCATGCCCAAAGTAGGACAACTTCGTAGCAGCAGTTAAAATGGAAAAGTGTCAGCATTTTTCCTGAGAAAATAATGTCTCTTGCCTCATCAGCAACTGCCCATAAACATCACATTTCAGGCTATGTGCAAAAAAAAAAAAAAAAAAAAAAAAGAAAAAAGATACGCAACCCATGATCTGCCTCCTTTTCATAGTTACCTCTGTCTTTGGGGATTAGATATAAATCAAAAAGGAGAGTCCTGAGTATTAGACTAAATTCAATCTGATGGTAAGGCTCCAGTTCTGGGGATTCAGGGAATGTGGAGTAAACTTCATTGCTATTACTTACAGGTCCACTCTAACTTGGAGAGATTGTATCAATTAGGTGAACAATATATAAGTCATATAAATGTATAGTTGAAATAAATATATAGGTCATATAAATCTATTTATAAATTATTCGTATACAATAGAAATGTGTTCAAATAAAAATCGTCTCAAGAAAAAACTACAAAAAATGAAAATTCCCTAACGTCAAGGTATACAATAACCATAGAGTAGATGTTGTGCAGTTAAAATCAATCAATCAATCAAATAATCAATCAATACCTTTCATAAGAGGTGGAATCCATGAGAATATCATATAGAACACACACACACACACACACATATATATATATATATATATATTATACATAATACATAATATATATATATATATGATATAGAATTTATACTGTATATATATCATCATCATCATGTCGTGCCGCCAGCACGGATATCCCTGACCATCTCTCGCCACTTCTCCCTACCATTCATCGCCTCCGGCAGGTCTTCTAGGTTACATCCCGTGTCCTCACATAGCTGCTGTATGTAAGTTCGGGCTGGTCGTCCAGCTTTTGCTTGGCCATATGTGGGGGTCCATAGGAGTACGTCACTTACGAGCTCGTCCTTGCTTCTCCAGCAGTGTCCGGCGTGTCTGGCTCGTCTAACCTGTATAGTTTTCGTGATGGGAGGCAAGTGGCCGAACAGTTGGCGTCTCGTGGGGTGTTGTCGCCAGGACTTGTTCAATATTGCTCTCAACATTCTTGTGTAGTTGCCGTCAAGTTTCTTCTCCAGCCGTTTAGTTAGCGTCCGTGTAGTGCATCCATATAGCAGTATCGATACAACCGCTGCCTGGAAGAAACTGCGCTTCATTTCATCGGTCAGGTCTGTTTTCCATATGATCGAGAGCCTATCGATAGCCGTCCATGCTTTCGTCAGTGGTGTGTCGATGTCGTTTTCTGTTGATGAGACGCTATTTCCTAGGTAGGTGAATTAGTCCACTAGCCTCAGAGAGGCTCCGTCTAGTGTGGTAATGTTGCCCGTATAATATATGATAAACTTATAGATAATTTATATCCACACACACACACACACACACACACACACACACACACACACACACACACACACACACACAGAGGCGCGCGTATGGGGAAGCCTCAGTGGCGTAAAGACTAAAGTGGTTGGCTGTGACATCGTAGTAAGCAAGTTAGCATTATTTCGTTCACTTTTGAACTAATACTCTTCGAAAGATTTGAATCTTCTTATCCCCCACCCAATTACTGGTTAAAAAGTACCACTATCAATATACAAGCTTGGCTTAGACATTAACTAACCCACAAAGTTTGATATGTCATCAAGCAAAATAATCAAACACACGCATATATATCTTATTTGCAAGTGAAGTTTTAAAAACTAACATATATACATGTATATATAAATGTGTGTGTGTGTGTGTGTATGTGTTGAGGTATAAAAACAAAAATTAATTGAATTTTAAGGAAAATTAAACAGTTAAAATCAATAATCCTTATTAATAAACTTGAAAATGTCGTAAGGTAAGGGAAATGCAAGGAGAGAAAATTTTCAAATATTTTTCTATTAAGTTGATCCAAATAAAATTTGTAGAATACACCGACTGCACCTCTGCAGAGGGGTTAAGCCCCCGACCACCCATTAACGAGTGTCCTGTATATGACACTAAACAATCTGATGGTCAGGTTTCAACAATGCTGGAACTTTGGTGAATGTGGAGTACCCCTTCATTGCCATCACTCCTAGGTCTACATTTCTATTTCAAGCTATTCAGTTTACTCAAACAATTCAGTTTAGCATAAGATTGCTGTAAGTTCTATTTAATCCATAGATAGGACCTTATCAGGTGCTACCACTCCGGGCCAGAGTGGACCTGGGAGCGATGGTAATGAAGGGGTACTCCGCATTCCCCAAAGCTCCAGCATTGCTGGAACCTCACCATCTGATTGTTTAGTGTCATATCCAGGACACTCGTTAGGAGGGGGTCTTACCCCTCTGCAGAGAAGCAGTCGGTGTATTCTACAACCCCTGCCGACTGGGCAAAAGCTTATTTGGGTTTTTACTTTTAAAAGTAAAGAATTAAAATGCAATAACGTAATCAAGTCTAATCATTGTCGATTTGGCAAGTGTATTTTAATAGTAAATCATTTAGTAATTCATTTGATGGAATAAAATTATTACTTGCACAAAAATTGACAAAAGTAAACGATGAAAAACTATTTTTGATGTGTGATACCAATTTGATTTTCTTGCCTATTGGTACATTTTGATCACATATCATAATGAATTTGAAACAGTTGCTCAGGCAGCAAGTCTCGCTTATCAATACTTCTGATATCGTCCAATGCAAAACCCGACTCTTTCAATCCAAACCTCTTGTTTAAGGACATTGTCTTTCTAATTGCAGAGCCTCAGCAGGTGGTCTGTTTGGTCGCATTCACATGCCACACACTGCAAGTAACGACTTGAAAGTCATCTCATATCCTGGTTTGACTTTTGAAGAAATTTTTATTTTAACTTAGGGATTAAAGGTGCACTGTTGTGGTTGATTACCTTTTTGTTTTTAAGGTGCTCATCAAACCCTTTTCTAAATTGTATATGGGCTAAGTTATCTCCTCCTGACAGGGTATAGTAATGTTAACAATTGGCCCAAACCAATGCATCTTTAACATGAAACAATTTTCAAATTTTTGAGTCTTTATTATGCTCACTACATTCCAGACAAACTTATTTTTTATTTTTTTCTATTGTCTGGTATACAAATTTTAAACACATTATTTACAGTAGTTTTGTTGGTATAAACATTTATCCAAAATTTGAAAAAGTTTGTTGACTCTACTGACATTCACCGATATATATACATGTATGTACTTTATGTACACAAGTAATTTACATATATGTATGAAATATATATATATATATATATATATATATATATATATATATATATATATATATATACTTACACAGGCATATAAATAAATGTGCGTGTGTGTATATGTACAGACATACACTAATGTGTCTTTGTATACACATCTGTGTTTGTTTGTATATGTGTGTGGTACTTGAAGCTGATCAGGGAGCATACCATTTGAAACCTTGACAAAAAAATTTTACCAAATGAAGTTAGTTGGTTTGGATGGATTACTGAGTTGCATTTATTTCCCTTGTCTCTCTCTCTCTCTCTCTCTCTCTCTCTCTCTCTCTGACACCCCCAAACTCTCCACCTCCCCAAGGATTGGTAACCGTTCACCTGATTCTGAAAATTAACAAAAAAAATTTCGTAAGTGAGAAAAAGAAAAAAAAACTGAACTTTAAAGGAAATGATAAAAAAGTTGGAAGGAACATTGTGGTTTCTCCCCCTCATTCCTCCCTTTTTCAGTTTCCTTTCTTCAAAAACTGACCATAATAAGCAATGTGTGACCACTGCTGACCAAAATGAAGGCTGCTCGTTTCTCTGACCTTGGAACCACACCCCACTTAGTGTGTCTACAGCTATTTAGACAATGATGTTTATAAGCCTACCTTTTCATTGCAGCTGCTTAGACCATTTTGAATGTTAAAGACGATGTTGTTGCATCCACTCAATTTTATAGAGTGACCACAACGACAAGGCCCAGAAAAATGATAATAATAAAAACAAGGAAAAAAAACACTTACGGAAAAAAGAAAAATCATTCTCACAACAAATTGCATTAAATATGGAGAAAAATCATCTTTTGCTTTCTTAATTTTTGTTAGGATTTTTTAAAGGTAATTGAAGCTGAAATTTTTAAACAGGGGTGGGGGGAAAACAAAACAAGACCTTTTTCAAAGCTAAGTACTTAAATAGACTGGGCTAAATGCCAATCTGAAAAATAACTTTTAGGTTCTAGAAGCCCCCCACCTCTAAATTTAGTTGATCATCAATTCAAATCAGTTTATTCTAATCATGGGCATTCATTTTTATATACTTACATACATCAGCATGCTGGCTGGATGGATAGACTAATGTTTTAATGTGACTCTTATGAGTACTGAAAAGGAAAAAAAAGTTTAATTTTCAATAATCCTGTAAATACAAGGAAGAAAACTTCACTTTCAGATTTTAATTCTATTTTTGTTTTTGTTTTACTTATGTTTGTTTTTTCTTTTATATTAACACTGAAGAGAATCTGTGATTTAAAAAAAAACAAACAAATAAATCCCACGAGTGCCATGCTATGCAATTTGTGTCCTCCACAAAAATACTGTCTTGTTCTATTACATTCTATTAACTCAAAAATCCAGAGTCCAACGACGAACTGTATTAGTGGTTACTGCTCTTTGTAGAAACTAAGATAGGAAAGGTAAACATTATACACACACACACACACACACACACACACACACACACACACACACACACATATATATATATATATATATATATATATATATATATATATATATCGTAAAATGAACGAAAGTTGATACAAAATGCGTTAAATTCCTGAGCTCACTTAGGTCACAGAAATGGCTGTGTGGAAAGTTATCGGTATAACGTAAAAGTTAGGCGGGTTTCGATCCCAGCTTGAAGCCGCCGACTTGTCTAGCTACACTGATGAGTTGTGATACAACGAAACAGTCTGTCTATAGATGACAATATATACGTACGCCTTCCGAGGTTGAGCACTCTGACAAAAGAATTAAAGACTGCCACCCGCTTAATTACAAGCTCTTCGGAAGAAATGACCACTACGGTATCCGATAACATAAAATGTAAACGAACGAAAGTTGATACAAGCTAAATTCCTGACGTAGGTTGTCGAAATGGCTGAGCAGTAAGTTATCGGCCTATCGTAAAAGTTGGGCGAGTTTCGATCCCAGCTTGAAGTGTCCAATGTGTCTAGCCACACTGAAGAGTTGTGATACAATGAAACAGTCTGTCTGTGTATGACAATACTTATAAAAACCTAAAATGAGTGAATGTTCAAACACTCCACTTTGGCAGTCTCATTACTGTAGTTTCATGTACTTAAAAAAGACTTATTTATTTTTTAATGCATGTGAAACTTGTAATAATGTGACTTTCAAAGAGGGTGCGTGAAAATTAATTCAATTTCAGATTTAACTCAATCTACAGACGGGTTCAAGGGAAATTTTTGATCTATGAAAGAGTGCTTTTCACATATTTGTTCAACTATATATAGAGAGATATAGAGAGAGAAGGAGAGATAGAGAGAGAGAGAGCGAGAGAGACAGCTGTGGGTTTTTTTTCTTTTGTTGTTTTGTTATTGATTGTCCAGATGCGGGTTCGAAATAGAACTCTGTCGCCTAAAAACAACTGAGTTTTCTCGCCTCAAAGAAAATTTTGAGAAACTTTCACTTCGACATGTAAAACAGCCATTATTGCTTATGGAGCTATCAAATTTATATATTTTGTTTAAACAGACGTTCTTCTTTTTTTACAAAAAAGATGAAAGGTTATTAGAAAATATGACTGAAAATGAATAAATGTGCTTCATTAGTTATTTTTAATCGACTTGTTTTGATAGTTTTTATGATATTTCTTAGTTTTTATTGTGCTAATATTAGCCTTGACCTTCTCAAGAAACAACCACGTTAGTATTTTTGTCAATCAAATAACGTCCCTTATTTTCCCTCTAAAACAAGATAGATATATTTGTATAAAAATGTGACCTATAACAATGAATCTTCAATGTTTCCATTCAAGTTCATGTTATTTAAAAAATTATTTCTGAGAAAAAAATCTTTAACTATATCAGGTATCAATTTACCTACATTTTTAATAGAAGTAAAAATCGATAATAGTTTCTCTTAGAATGTAATTTTTTGTTTAAATTTTTGCTGTTATCATGCATTTAGTCCGTGGAAGATGTATGGATACGGCTAACACAGACACACAGAAATACACACACACACACAGACACACACAGACACACACACACACACACATATATATATATATATATATATATATGCAGGATTAAAATTGACGGTTTACATTTCATCTAACAGGGAGTTAGATGAAATCTAAAACGGTAGTACAACTATTATAGTGCTCTAAGGAAGGAAAGTAGAAAATGTCGAACAAGTGTCACAATATTATGAAATTATATATATATATATATATATATATATATGTCACGCAAAGGGAAAAATTCAACGTTCAGTTACAGTACCATTATAAATTTATTTCGACGAGTTTTATCCGAACTTTTCATTTTGTGGAGAAATCAACGAATATTGTTGCACACACACACACACACACACGCACGCACATAGACACACACACACACACACACATATATATATATATATAAAGAAATAGACAAGTGAATAAAGGTACCATCGGTCGACCACCACCAATGTCAGTGGGTAGGCTTTCGACGCAAACCCCGTTAAGCTAAGTCACCATTCCTGTCTTACATTTAAACTTAGTTTCAATTCGTCACCAATTTTGTTTTTAATTGTTTAAATCTATTTCCCACAAATCATTCCAAGTTTTCACTAACTACATATCCAATTTGACCTTTTACTCTTTAGGCATTTTTCGTTTAGCTCCTTTGTTTATACTTTATTTATGTCTTTTCCGACTGTATAAAGGGTTCCTGATAACCGCTACCAGCATATTTCTTCCCTACCACAAGTTAATAGGGTATTGCAATCTATTTCTCACTCGTGACCTTAAATCTATCACTAGGTTATGTATTGATGTTTTTAAGAAAACCAAACAAGAATAAAAGAAAAAAGCTCAAAAATGAGAAAGAAAATTAAATTTTTTCCCCATTCAATTAAGACCTATTGTTATTCCCTTAGTAAATCACGAGTCTGTATTTTTTCTTCTAATAAAAAGCCGCCAAGTTATATAGCCCATTTAATTTTCAAAAATGTTTATACTCATATCCATTCAATTTACTATGTTTACTAATATTCATCCAATTTATATATCATGGTCATCATATTTCTATAGTGCTTCCCTCCATTATTACCGCTATCAAGTTAATGTCAACTTATTATTGCGCCTGCATTTGAATATTAATTCATTTCGTTTGTTTAATAGTCACCAAATATCTTTGAAATTGATTATACTAATTTTCTCTTCGAGGCATCGGTTACCATTAAAGATATTTGCCGTTGAAGATTTTCTAATGATTCTCCATTTTCTTTTAAGCTCCAAAAGTATTTCGAAAGGGCAGTTTGATTTCTAAGTAACGGAATGTTTATGATTATTAGTTGTCTACATTTTCTGAGACGAAGCTTGATGATTTTTATCAGTAAAAGTTTTCGGACTATTGTCTTTGTCTTTATTGTTATTTCCACAACGTTTCGGCCGCTGTATCCTCCAGCCTTCCTCAGGTGTCCCCTGTTTATCTGGGCATAGAAATGATTTAACCTGTGTTTAAAGTTTGACTGTTGATCAAACAAGGAGGATATTGATAAAAATTGTTTATGAATATATCATCTTGCTTCCAGTTCCCAGTAAAAATACCTATGTATACTCTATCTTCTTCACTTTTATGTTCCATGGAGAAAAGGCTCGTTTGGTATGCTACGTTTTCGGAATAACATCATTTATCCATGTGGCATTTATCTTTTTTTTCCCAATGGTAAAATGTACTGGTGCAGCGAAATACGAAAAACTGACAACTCTTCGTTGTTCAGATACGAAACGTTTATTAACTTCTTGACTTTAGGTTTTCGACTCGAGGAGAGAGAGAGAGACACAATTTTTACTATGCTGACTGTACTATCTGACCCAACAAACGCGCTACGTATCCCGTAGCCCCCAGCTGAACTGGCCCGGTCCAGAGTCGGGTCTCAACTAACGTCTTTTTCAAAATCACCAAATTCTCAGGCCATCGCTTCCGGCCATTTCTATCTGGGGTTTTTATTATGACATTTGTGATTGTTATATCTTCTGCGCGCGAGCGTGAACTGTACTCAATGGGTGTGCACCTGCACTAGAAGCCAAATAGTTCAAAGCCCAACCAAACCGAATGATAAAATATAATTAACGAAAAATGATTATCTAAAAAAAAAATCATTCCGTAATTATATAACACAATTACAAAATAATATATAAGCGCTGTTATAATTCTTATGTGATTTATCAAATAATTTCCCGTTGTGGTTATTTAAACTTTTATGAATATTATTAGAAGAAGAACTCATTTCTACGGTTTGCACCGATTGCTCAATAAGTTAAAAAATACAGATACAAAATTATAGCATTTGCAGGCTGTTTTCGTTTAAAAAAAAAAACAAACACTTTTTTTTAGTGTGGAAATCAGTTGAATTTATATATATATATATATATATATATATATATATATATATGGAAATGTATAGTGATAAAGACACGAGGTCTTCGGAAGATGATTTGATTCGCAGAAATATTTTTCAACGTTCAACGTTTCGATTTTTAGACCTTCATCAGAGCGTCTAAGTTTCTTAATGAAACGAAAAAGATGAAAAAGTCTAAAAAAAATTCGACTACCGCTGGTAGCATTTAGTTTCGAATTTGTATGATCCAGCTCGCATTCCAAAATAATTCAATAGAAATCCATAACATATCAGTCTATGTATTTATTGAACTCTCTATTTATGTATATTAATGTTAACAGTATTCAGTCCGTATCTATTATTCAATCGTGTTTTTATCTAAGTTGATATTCTTTTTATATCTGTGTATTTAATTTGACTGTCTGTTTAACTTTCTATCTTTCGGAATATTTCTTGAAAATAAAGAATGTAGATTTAACTCAAAAGAAATAAACCGAAAGGTATGGGAGTATGTAATATTTTCATACTTACTCAAGAAGTATTTATTTCCACACTTGTTTATATAATTTAGATCGACTCGAAACAAGATAAAAAATTATGATTGATCTATGATTTTAATTGGCTAAAAATTTGTATTTTTAATATTTTTAAAGGGAAAAGATTTCTTAAATTATTTTTGATTTTGTGTCCTCAAATCTTTTGCGGTAATTCATATATTGTCGCCCAAGAAGTATCTGAAAATCTTAAAACAAGCGCGAATGCACCGATTGGCCTATAAGAACAAAAATACAGATTCAAAAAAGCTTTTAGAGCCTGTTTTGCTAAAAAATCAACACGTTTTTCGCATGGAAATCAGCTGACTTTATATATATATATATATAACACAATTACAAAATAATATATAAGCGCTCTTTAAACAATGATCCTAAATAATATTCTATAGTGTGTGTGTGTGTGTGTGTGTGTGTGTCCACCTGTCTGCAGCTGAAAACCTAAAGAATTTTGGAGCTAACACAAGGAGCTGTTTTTGAGAAAAGGTATGAACTTGAAAAGTTAATCGTCTTTTGTACTTGTGACTAAAGTCTTCACTAAACATGAAGTTACAATATGAACATACATTATGAACATACAATGTGAACATACTGTTACAATAGATGTCTGCGACAGTTAGTGCATAAAATCTCAGTATGTTATAAGTCCACATTGTGAGAATATTTATCTAACAGCATCCAATCTTGATGGCTAAAACATAAATTTCAAAGCAAGCACGAGCTACCCAGCTTATGAAATGCTGCGACACGTTCTTTTTATCTATCAATCATATTAGCTTTGTCTTTTCTGCGACAAACCAACTTTATTTCACTTAAGCTTGTTTAAGTTTGACAGTTGCCAGTAAACATTGCAGACTTCCACTTTTTGATGGAAGAATTTCCGCCCAGACATTTAGCTTCCTTGCAATTTTTTTCATAAACAGCGTTGACAATATTTTACAATAAAATATCATTCTACTACACCTACATTGTCAGGGTACCATATTGGGGAAAATGAAGATATTTTTTGTAGCAGTAAAAGGTTTATTTGACAATGTTCTAAGTAATATTCTCTAAGTAATATTCTCTGAGCAATATTTTCAAAGTCATATTTTCGAACATTCTCTCAATTTACTCTCTAAGTAAGATTCGCTAAGAAATATTCTCTAATATCTTTAAACAATGATCCTAAATAATATTCTATATTATTCTTAAAGGAATATCTTTTTTAAGTAATGTTTCTTAAGCAATATTTTCTAACATTCTCTAATTGATATTTTTAAAGTAATTTCTTCTTTGTAATATTCACCAATATTCTTAAAGTGATATTATTTCAAGGAATATTTCAAGGAATATTTTAAGGAATATTTTCTAGTTAATATTCTCTTATATTCTTCAAGTAATATACTAATATTGTGAAATTTTTATCCACTAAACACATTCTCTAAAAATATTCTTTTGTTAAAATCTTATCTAAGTAATATTAGACAGTTCTACATAATATTGAGTAATCTAAACTTGGAGAATGCTACCCACTTTTGAAAATTCTTGTAACTTCACCGCATAAAAATTCAAGTAACTTGTCACTTGGAACTGATGACTACTTTTTCTTATTGATTGCTTCACAAGTGTTGTTGTTATAGCCGAGGCTACCTCAACCTAACTATCTCCCGGAGTATAAGACCATACTATAAAAGGAGTGTCTTTGGTATGACACTAAACGGCATCCTATAGGGAGACTAGTTCTGGGACTTTGGAGAAAGTGTTGTCACTTCTTTTAATTACTCCCAGGTTCACTATGCCGAGGATTGGTAGTACCTATTTGTCAAATAGATTATGAAGCGTTTAGTTATTGAAAATGTTTGTGAACATATATTTGGTCGAGTCGTTAATAATTCCCGTTTTAGTTGAATATCACTTATTCATGAATGATTGAGGAATTAATTAATTTCAATCAATATTATATTCACTATTGAATTACATCTCCGTCTACTATCGATCAAATAGCTTGGTGATTCCTTTCACAAAAATTCCAGTTGATTTCGTGATCAAGAAATTTTCTCCAAAGGTTTTCAACTAAGGAATTTTTTTGGCATTCAGAACATTTTGTTGAGAATAAAAAAGATGGAAATCACTTGGTGCAAGATCTGCTGCATATGGGAGATACAGTAGAACGGACCAGCCTACATCCAGGTCTGAATTAGCCCTGCATTACAGAGAAGCACAACCTTTATATTGACAAGTGCAGGGCGTTTTCTAATATTTTCAAGCGCAGGTTGAAGCAGAGTTGAGTTTGAATTCGGTTTAAAAACTCAAAATGAATGATCCCGTCGTGATCTCACCATACACACAGTCTAACTTTTCTTTTACGAAGCTTCACTTTTAGGGCAGGCTGCGGAACGTCGTCCATCTCAAATCATTGCCTTTTGAATTGAACTTTGTCATAAAAGATCCATTTTTCGTTACCCGTGATGATATTCTTGAGAACCAGATACATTCTCTGCCTTGTGGCTAAGGATATGCGATCTCCTGTATTCTTCTCCCTAAGAGTATGAGGAACTCAAAGGCCCAGCTGGCTCATTTTTCCTACCTTTTTAATGCAGCAGTGAACTGAGGATTGGGATATTTTGAGGTGAAGTGCTAATTCTCGAGTACCTTTGAGCTGATTGTATTCCACCAATCCTCTTAAAGCATCCTGATCGAGTTGTTGTAAGCATCTTGGTCTGGCTTCATCTCTTCAGGACTTTTCACCGGGACAAAACATTAAAAAACAGTTTCAGACTTGGCCATCAAGTGAAGTCACTTTGGCCATAAGTCTAGAAATTTTCTTAGTTGCTTCTCTTAGCTTCTTTGTTATTCTTAAACTCCCTTGGCATTACATGTCGAATATATACTTTACTTTTCTCCATTTTAAGGGCGTAAAACTATAAATTAGATTATTTCAAACATTTTTTCATCACTAAAATAAGTGTTGTGGGAGCCTTACCCATTTCACCATAATGGACTCTTCTCACCTTTATTATTACGGAGAGATTTCGCTGCCAGCCGACCAATACCGGAGTTATTCGAAATTTTACGAAACTTATTACCTTCTATGTAACTCTATCTTTCTTGTGCAATATAATATGTTTACTTGATATCTATGTCTGCGTTTTCATTAGTGACCCTTTCCGGGGCCACAACAATAAGAATAACCGATGGTGGTATTTTTCCCTCAGATAATTTCCAATTGCGTTCAAAAGATTTTAAAAACGTATTTATCTTGGTTGGTTGTGTTTTACGGCATGTCAGCTCTTCTAAATTTTAATACCAAACCCTGTTCATACAACTATATTAAACGTATATGATTTGTAAATCAATACTTTGTAAGAAACAGCCCTCAAACGAGCCAGAGCTCATTTGTTTTGCACACAATGAAATGGTTTCAAGTATGAAATATAATCAAATATTTCTATTTAACCGATACATAGGACCCCAGCAGGCACTACCAATCTGGATCACAGTGGACCTTGGAGTAATAGCAATGAAAGTGTTCTCCACGTTCTCCAAATTTCCAAAACTAGTACCTCGCTATCAGATGTCTAAGTATCATAACCAGAACACTTGTTATAGGTGGAGGGGTCTTACCCCATATGCAGATGTGCAGTCGGTGTATTCTATAGCCACAATCAATTGGATAGAAATTATATTTTCTATCGTATATAATTGGATATCATAATTGTTAGACTGATTTTAATATAGAATAACTCAAAATGACGTAAAACCAACAAACCAACCAACAACCCCCGAAATGTTGCCCTAAAATGTCTCATCTGGTGCAAAATGTCTTATCTGGTGCAAAATATCTTATCCGGTGAAAATGTTTTATCTGATTCAAAATGGGTTATCTGATGCAAAATTTCTTATTTTGTGAAAAATGTCTTATCTAGAGGAAAAATGTCTTATCTAATGCAAAATGTCTTATCTGATTCAAAAGGTCTTATCTGATGCAAAATGTCTTATCTAGAGCAAAATGTCTTATCTGGTGAAAAATATCTAACCTGGTGCTAAATGTCTTATCTAGTGCAAAATATCTAACGTGGTGCAAAAGGTACTATCTGATTCAAAACGTCTTATCTAATGCTAAATGTCTTATCTGGTGCAAAATGTCTTATCTGATGCAAAATGTCTTATTTGGTGCAAAATATCTAACCTGGAGCAAAACGTGTTAACTGATGCAAAATGTCTCATCTGGAGCAAAATATCTAACCTGGTGCAAAATGTCTTATCTAATGCAAAATGTCTTATCTCCTATTTGATGCAAAATGTCTTATCTGGTGCAAAATGTCTTATCTGATGCAAAATGTCTTATCTGGTGCAAAATATCTAACCTGGAGCAAAACGTCTTAACTGATGCAAAAAGTTTGATCTGGTGCAAAATATCTAACCTGGTGCAAAATGTCTTATGTAGTGCATAATGTCTTATCTCTTATGTGATGCAAAATGTCTAACCTGGTGCAAAATGTCTTATCCGATGCAAAATGTCTTATGTAGGGCCAAATGTCTTATGTAATGCAAAATGTCTTACGTAATGCAAAATGTCTTATCTCTTATTTAATGCAAAATGTCTAACCTGGTGCAAAATGTCTTATCTGATGCAAAATGTCTTATTTGGTGCAAAATATCTTACCTTATGCAAAACGTGTTAACTGATGCAAAATGTCTCATCTGGAGCAAAATATCTAACCTGGTGCAAAATGTCTTATCTAATGCAAAATGTCTTATCTCCTATTTGATGCAAAATGTCTTATCTGGTGCAAAATGTCTTATCTGATGCAAAATGTCTTATCTGGTGCAAAATATCTAACCTGGAGCAAAACGTCTTAACTGATGCAAAAAGTTTGATCTGGTGCAAAATATCTAACCTGGTGCAAAATGTCTTATGTAGTGCATAATGTCTTATCTCTTATGTGATGCAAAATGTCTAACCTGGTGCAAAATGTCTTATCCGATGCAAAATGTCTTATGTAGGGCCAAATGTCTTATGTAATGCAAAATGTCTTACGTAATGCAAAATGTCTTATCTCTTATTTAATGCAAAATGTCTAACCTGGTGCAAAATGTCTTATCTGATGCAAAATGTCTTATCTGGTGCAAAATATCTTACCTTATGCAAAATGTCTTATCTAGTACAAAATTCATCAAAAATCTTTTGTGTATTGAAGAGAAACCTACTGACTTTGGTGAGGACTGCAAGCGAAACTAACCAAACTTGTTATCAGACTAAACATGTTACCGTAGAGACTTTTATGGTCATTCAATCAATAATTTATATAATTAATTTTAGAAACCAATGATAATTTCCATTCCATTTCTTTATATTCTAATTTAAACTTTACATCAGTATTATCCATGTCTCACTTTTTTTTTTCGCTTAAATATTACACCTTAAAAATTTGACCAATACATAAGACATATACGATATCATCAGAACTTTTATCAAATCATGTTTCCAATTAAGAATGAACAGAAAATGTTATTTTGTTATTTGAATTTAAGCTTTGCTCCTCAAAAATGTGAGAGGGTGTTTAAATTGAGGATGGAAAGTTAGGAGGCTGAGTCAAAAGTTTTGCACTATTTTTGTAACCTATGGCATTAATAGGCCGCTTCAGATCCTTCCGCTGTGATTATGAGGTTAACGAACCACATTGGACTATAGGATGCTAAACTCGCCTGATACTCTCCGTGTGCTACTCGATGGACTTGGCTTTAGGTACAACCTTGGAATTTGCAGTTTTAGGCCTACCTGACCTTGCCAGGTTTTTGAGATCCTTGCAACCAGAGTAGAATTTCTTCATCCATCTGCTTTCTGTTCTGTAATCAACTTAATCCTCACCATTTGCACGACAAATATTCGGTGGCGTAATGGATCAAAGTCGTAAAGAATAAATTTCCGGATTAGGCTGCCTTGCACGTTCATCTCTGCGACTTTAAAATTAGGTACAAAATAAAGCAATTGACAGCGTGTCAGCGCACCAACTACCACGATAATACCAACCATACAGAGTACCTAACACAGTTTGAACAATGTGTACGAACGGCAAACTGGCACTTGGTAAAATATTGCAAAACTTTTAACTCAGCTTAGTATCTTACCTCACCCTGTCAACTTGAAATATTTGCTTGTCTTAAAAATCAGCAATGAAACTATCAGGACTTACTTTGGTTTGAGTCACCAATCATAAATAATGTGAATGGTAAATACACAACCACTTCATCCACCGAGTAAACTTCAAGTTCATGTAGTTATGATGATTATTGTAGACAGTTAAATCATTGCTGATGCTCCTCAATATCAACCGCAGTCCCCGGAGAATGCCTTGATTATCTCTTTCACGTGAAACAGGGATGCACTGTCTGGCGGAGAAGTCTTCAGAGCTGGGACGAATCACTTTGTAACTCTCTCCCGAGACCAGGAGTCGATGTCTCTAAAACTCTCTCGACAGGACATATCTCAATCACAATTTGATTTAGATTCGGATATAAAGTCATTTCTAATGTGAACACATTGAAAAATGCTTGTGGCACTTCAATAGTAATTGGAGACAGTGGAGTTGCGATGTAGTTGAAGAATTCCCGATACCAGAGTCAATCAGTTTTCTTGCGAATGGGAGACAGAGAGGAAATCCATGAAGACTAGAATCAACAAAATGTTATTGATAGGTATCTCTTAAGCGAATGCTAGTTAGACAGAATTGGAAAGACCAAATGAACAAAAGAAAGAAAGAAAGAAATGTCGAGAGACAGAGACGGGGAGAAAAATAATTGAAACAATTAGAAACGAGTAAATAAAATCAAGAGAAAACTAAAAAATATTGCAGTACAATCTATAATGGTTTAAAAGAGAAATACAAAAGAAAGTGATTTAGGAAGAAATCATTAAGAGATGTACAGGGAAATAATGAATAAATATAAAAATAAACACTTTTCTGAATGTAATTATAAGACGACCCGTGAAACTGTTGGTTTCTTCTTGTAACAGTTGTCCAAGAGACTTTTATAGAGGAAGAAATAAAGGATTTTAATTAGCCTTTCATAGTTAATAGTTGTCCACAATGATATTGATGATTCTATCTAGGAAGGAGTGAAGGATTTAAAACCGTAATTAGACTCCATATTGAATCTTGTTCTCAAGCCTAAAGGCCAGTGCCGAAACATGGAAATTGGAATGCAATACTGAGATTAGAGGGGGTGCATAAAAGAGAAGTGACAAAAATAGTAAACTGAGTAAAAGATTAGAGTTATAGGGTGAGATAAGAGAAATTAAGATAAACTACTTTGCTAGAAAGAAGAATGATGTGGGGATTTAATTGAAATTTTCAAAATAATGGAACATCGGATTTTGGTAGATATTTTTATAGATATTTCTCCCCGAAGTGGAAATTTACTGTGAAGACATCTTTTTTCAAAAACTAAACTTATTAGCCAATTGAACTTTTTTTGCTAATTGAGTAATATAGTTTAGGAACAAATTACCAAACAGATTAAAAACGACAATAGCGAAAAGAAAATTTAGGATGAAATAGAATGGTTTCAGAAAAGGAAATAAAGAGCTGTCTGAATATCTGAGACAAAGCTTGATGATTTTTTTTCATTCCCGGTTTTCGAACTATTGTTTTTAACTTTATAGTCATATTTACAACGTTTCGGCCGATATGTCCTCCAGTTTTCTTCAGGTGTTGGTTTACTAAGGTTATAGGCGTTGGTTACCTAAGCTTCTGAGAGACAATCAGAAATACTCGTGCCCAGTTATGGTTAACGGAATCAGAGAAAGCGACCTTGTGGATTAGATGAAGGACGTGGTTTGAAGTTCTATGTAGGCTCCCAAATTTGACAAGAAACACCGGAGAACATATCGACCGAAACATTGTAAATATAACAATAGAGATGACGACAATCGCCCGAAAACCCTGAATGACAGAAATCAAGAGGACATTTTCGGAAATAAGCGGATGAATTACTTAAGGGAATTTGATCTGAATATCGATATTGTATTAATAGTTCATATTTTCTATGCAAAGATCCTTTTTTTTAAAAAAAAGGTTTGATGCTAGAAAATAGTAAAAAGCAGAGATGCCCAAAGAGAACAAATAAACAAACAAACAAACAAACAAACAAATAAGCAGATAAATAAATATGTACAAAACGGTGCTTCTATTTTAGAAGGAATTAATAATTTAATTTCATAATTAACTGCTGTCCCTGATGATATGGCTGGTTCTATCAAGGAAGCAATTTTAATTCCCATGTCATATTTTACAGTTGTCTATGATCATGTTGACGATGTTAATTAGGAAAGGATTCAAATTTGCTATTCATAGTCGCCTCCAGTACAGAATCTGGATGATTAAAAATGCCAAGGCAAACTAAACGATGACTGATTTTCAAATTGGACTGGAATTTGCTTTATTTTTTTAAAATTAGAGTAATCTAGTTTATTGCTTTCATAAAAATTGTTATATGTTCTGTTTTTTTCTGAGTAAAGATCACACACACACACACACGCACACACACACACACACACACACACACACACATATATATATATATATATATATATATATACGTATAAAGTAGGTGATCGTGATGTAACAGTTATCGATGTAGGAAGTGAACAATTGACGTCAGTAAAATTCAGGACAAGGCTATTCGCATATAAAGTTTATTTTCTTAGGGATGGTGTAAATCCAACTATTCTTCTCCCATCTATGGGTAAATAGTATAAAAAGAACAGGGTACTTAAACCTTGATGTGGCAACTGGTCTAGGAAAAAGAAAATCAGGGATTCAAACCAGCTGTACTCCACTTAAGAATCGATATAGTTTCGAATCTTGTTTGTGGCGGAGATGGTAGGTAAACACACACACACACACACACACACACACACATATATATATATATATATATATATATATATATATATATATATATATATATATAAAGACAGTTTTTGTTGGTAGATAAAAATGATATTCAATGCTAAACGGCTAAAAACGTATAATCAATTTGCAAATAAGTGTATTGCTTTATCAAATTTTCGCTTTGATGTGCCTTTCTTGCTAGGTTACCATTTCATATGCTGTCATATTGCAAATATATAGTTTGGAAGTAAAAGTTCCAAGATGAATACCTAGCTTGCATGAAGTGTTGTCCCGATTATTTCACATCCCGCAAAATAAATAGATAACAAAGAGAAAAAACAAACAGAACAAAAACAAAACACGCGCAAATTTCAAAAATGGAAAGATTTCAAAAATACAATACTCCGTAAAATTGTCTCTGAATCATGACTTATTATTATATACACGCTACAGCTAATATTGGGTAAAATATTTTTTTTTCTTTTTGCATCCCATGTTGTCTTTGCAATCATTACCAATTGCCGCATATGCATCTTATATCTTAGCTAACTTGACGTTTTTTGTTTACAGGCAAAAACTAATCTGCATTTTCACTTTTACTAATCTAATTGAGAAAAATAACCTGCTTTGTTATTCCTTTCCAAACTGAGATATTCTGTGATCTTCAAAAATATTTTGCTGAGAGTAAAAGAAAGAAGCAGCAGATCTACAAAACAGAAATGAGAAAAGAGATCAAGGAAAAAGACGAAAAAGAAGGAGGGTAAATGTAATAGTTGATTGGAATAGAAGAAGAAGAAGAAGAAGAAGAAGAAGAAGAAGAAGAAGAAGAAGAAGAAGAAGAAATGATAGGAAGGAGGGAAAGAAGGAATACGTAAAAGAACAACGGAATGAATAAGAATGAAAATCAGTGGAAAAGTAAAGAAAAAGGAGCTGAAAAATGGAAAAATTAGGAAAAAAAGAAGGAGAAAGAAAAAATGATAATAATAATAACAATAAGAATAATGAAAAGAAGAAGGAGGAGGAGGAGGAGGAGGAAGATGTTGAGAAATAGAAGTAAGTACATATTTAAAAAAAGTTGAAAGACACAAATAAAGATTAGAATGAAAAAAGGAAAAAATAGCAGCAGCAGCAGCAGCAGCAGCAACAACAACAACAACAAAGAAAAAAAATGAGAGACAGAAACAATAAATAATAACTGTATTATATTTATTTTTCTAATAGGTTTTGTATATGTTTTAAGTTGACCAAAGTTTCAACGTAGATGGCATGCTAAAAAGTGAGCAAACTAATAAATAAAATATAAATAAAAGCCATTGGTATTTGCAAGATATGCTCTTTTACTTGCATGTGCACCACTTGCATAAAAATAGATGCATAAATAAACTTATTACGTGTAGACACTCGTGCACATAATGTATTATCATGAACATTCAAAAACATAAAGATATAAAAAGCAATATTTCATGGTTGTACACGAAACTCCTCTATACAGTATGCATGTATGTCTCTGCAAAAAAAAAAAAAAGATGTGAACTAGTATATAACTGTTAAAAAACACACCCACCCACACATGTATATATAGTAATTTCTTATATAGTCTAGCTTGCTAACCATTACACCACACGAGGTGCCCTCTATAAGCATACTGACCTGTCGTATGGGGCTGTAGAATACACCGACTGCATCTTTTCTGAGGTATAAGACCCCACCACCAACTAGTGTCCTTGATATGACACTAAACAATCGGATGGTGATGTTCCTGTAATGCTGGAGCTTTGGGGAATGCAGAGTACTCATTCATTGCCATCGCTCCCAAGTTCACTCAGGCCCCGAGTGGTAGCACCTGATAGGGTCCTATCTATGGGTTGAATAGAAGAAACTGCATACTTATGCTAAAGTTAATTACTTGAAATCGAACTGTGTTGATATTTAAACTACGTACTTATGCGAAACTAAATTGTTTGAAATGTGAATGTTTTTGTATGCTAAACTGAATCGTTTAAATGACTTAACTGAATAGCATGAAATAGAAATGTTTTTCACAATTAAATTGTGTATTTATGCAAAACTAAATTGTTTGAAATAGAACTGTTTATTTGTATGAAAATTTATTTGGCATTGAATCACCCACAAAGGTTGATATGCCATAAAACTAAAGCAAACCAAAAAACAAACAAAGACACTATTAGTATTTATAACTCCGTTTTAACATAAATGCCTACACACACACCCACACACACACATATATATATATATATATAAGGGTGTGCCAAAAAATTCACCAGATGACGTCATATCTACTATTGACTTTTTGACCAATGGGAATCAAGACTTCATCACCGATGAAAGAAGCGTGTCGACTGCAAAGGGGACAAGATTGAAAAGAAACATCATTTGGTCATATTCCATGTAAATATATTGGTCAGCCAATGAACGTTTCAACCAAATCACGTGTGTTCGTGTTCGTTTATATCTAGGCATTTATACCACAAAATATATGAATATCGGAAGTCTGTACAAAAAAGTATCGGAACAAAAGCTGTATTTACCAAAAGAGAAATGAGCAATGAATGAAACGTTAAGTTTCTTAAAAATAGCTCTGTCGTCCTTTCACATATTTTAGTGAAATTTTTATTTGGTGAAGTATCTCTAAAATTTTTTTTTTGATTTGTTGTGAAGCTGCCCCATTTTATTTAAATATTTTCGATGTACGCAACATTTTCTCTTGAGATGAATTTTCGGTTTAGCAGAATTAGAAAAGGATGCAGGAAGCTAGATCTAGTTAATACAGAGGTTGCTAGGTTTATGTGTTACACTCCATCACCGGTTGTTCAAAAAGTATCGATACTGTTGATGAAAAGTATCCTGATTTGGGACTGACGCGTCTAGCCTATGTCTAGGTATCAGTTTTGACGTCGAGACACCCCTTTTTTCACATGTGTGTTTTAGCCCTACGTAAATCTTTTTTAAATTAACAAAAATCAAAAACGAAAATATTAAATTTACAGTCATATCAATATATTTACACGCCTTTGAAATCTTATATGTGTATCTAACAGAGAGAAATAGCAAGCAAACATCTATCACAATTATTAAATAATAAGCACGAATACATGTTACTGCAAGATGTAACTAAGCGTGAAGAATTTCATTTTTCATCGATCAGAAGTTATAAAAATGATCGACTTGTTTAAGGTGTGACATTATGAACGCTAATATAGACATAGCTCTATGTATGTTTGTATGTATATGTGTGCAGGTGTATACATACTTATGACTATGAGTTGACCAGAGGTATGAACATGTGTATATGTGTGTGTCCATATAGAGTCTGACACATATTTGTGTGGAAATCATTGTTTCTTCCTTGCTTGTATAAAACGCATAAACGTGGTTCAATGACGTGAAAAATTCTATTATCGCACCCCTTAGCGTCACTTGGAGTTTCGTTGTCTGACTTTTTTCACGTCCTGACTGGGTGGCTGGAAGTCCAGAAATAGGAATGTTCACTTCTTCATATATACAGGGGGTCAAACAGAGAACAGGGAGAGAGGGAGTCTGCCACAGGAGATGGGTAAGAGACCGACGCAGGAAAACGCAGACGTAGAGGGTGAGTTAGAGAAAAGACACAAACAGTACAGGGAGAAGAAATCTGTCAGCTACCAGACGCAGAGGTTATACGACCAGAGCAATGGTAGCTGGGACCACAGAGACATATATGGGCTTAGAGAACAGATATAGAAGGGATGTTGGGGACCAGATAATGGAGAACAGACGTCTAGATAGGGTGACTTACTAAGAAAGCAAACACAACGAAGGGTCAGACGATTATGCGGTTGAAGGTTTTCATTCTGCGAGGTGCACGCTCCGGTCGTATTCTCACGAAGGTACTATTTACCAACCCCCCCGCTCGGGCAGGATATGACACAAGGTCAATTTTTAAGCGGAGTTTAACAGGTTTGAATTCAGAGTTTTCCTTCTCCTAGACTAGTTGCCTCACCAAGGCTGAAGAACCTAGTCCGTCCTACTATTTACCCATAGCTGGAGGGAGAATAAGGGGGTTCATACCTTTCCCAAGGGTATTTGCCCGAAAGTGAACGTAATAGCGCGACTGGAGTACGAACTCGCGTACTACGATTCCGCAGTTCATCGCTTTAACCATTACACCACGAGGACACCCCTCGAGGACACCCTCACGAAGGTACGAAAATAATTATCTACATTTCATTAAATATAATTACTTTGATTTATATGTATTTCGAAGCGATCCCCACGAAACAATTCCTTACTGGGACTTAATTAAAAATCTGCATGTCAAGAAAAGTCGCCTTAAAAAAATATTAAAAATATTAAAACTAAAGAATCTGTTATTTTTTTTTTTTAGTAAGAGAATTACTTTTTTACTCTTAGTTTAACGTTGGTTATCGTCATGGGAAATAGAATCGGTGGCACGAGTTAAAATCCTGGACGAGACTGCGTTCCATTTCGTTTTAAATTTAAAAAAAGATAAGAATCCATCTGTGCTCCCCTTTTTATGGGTAAATAGTCGGATAGACTGGATTCTTTTACCTTCTTTAGGCAAACATTATTGAAGAAGAAAAACTGTATTCAAAACACCAGTACTTCGCTTAAAAATCGACTTTGTGTCATATCTTATCCATGGTAGAAAGGTTGAGTGAATAAAAATATTAATTTTTTTTTATCTTCTTTATACGAATACATGGAATCATAACGTGATCGTAAAAGTTTATAAAATCCATTGTTTATAGCAGTGCCGTAGCTTATATTTTCATCTTTAACAATGATTAAACAATTCTATAAAATACAATTTAAAGACGTTCTCTGAGTGTCCATCAACAATAAATTACCACAAAATTATATGAACTTTCAACTTTACATCTCCAATAGCATTTATTGACTGACGGAAACTTCAGTTAACAGTTCCCCATCATTTCTGAGGAATGATTTTACTTTCATTACATTTGACTGTTATCATACGTATTGACCTCTTACCCGGCGTAGCAAGTCACAGCCATGTGGAAAGAATAGATATATTGTCAGAGGTGTTTTCTTTTTCAAGAAACAACCGTCCACTTTCAATAACAATGTTCAAAATCCTGTTTTTTTCGAGGAATAGAGCCGAACTAACAAAACCCGTAGATAGACACTGACTATCAAAGCAGAACCTAAATTGGATATGAGAAACAGATTAAATCAGAGCTTGGATAGAGTCTAAAAAATATATGAGTCCTGTTATTGAATTAGGACTTGGTCTGTAATTCACGAGATATATTTTGTGTCTAGCTTAGGACTTCAACAATTGTTATGAGTTCGATATATTCAGGAAGAAAAAGGAATGTGATGAATTCATGTATGGATATTGCTTTCTTCGTTATTTTTGAGTGATCTGTTACTTTTGACTTTATGATTCATCATAGAGAACATGAAGAAACAAATGAACGATACATACTTTCATTTAGATAAAATATATTTGAATTAAGAGAAAAGCGATCCTGCTGATACATAATGCACATCAACATTTGTAATATTCACAGTATAAGAAAATACAAATAGAAGCCCACTTAATAGTGACTCAATATTCACATCCGTAAAATATACCAAAAAGAGATTTGGTTTGAGTAGGATATTGGTTCTAAGAGTAATGAGTAAGTCTATATTTTTCAGGTTGGCAAATCTTATCAGGTGTGTTCTAAATCATAGGGGGTTTGTGGTACTCACCAATTGGAGATGTGCTTTATACCTGGCAAATTTCAGATGCTTTTTTATCCAATCTAAACGGAAAACATTAGGTTGAATTTATCACCGAACTATACAGTATTGAAATTTTGTAATAAGAAATAACTCTATGCAAATAAAAGCAATATTTGTGTGCCAAAAAATTAAGTAAACACATTACTCACAAGTAAATCATGTCTATTACTGCATGAAAACAAATCAATGATTTTTAATGAAACGGTTACTGTTACTTACCAATACTTGAAACCATTTAACTGAATGCAAACAGAGGATTAATAGTAAATAGTATTATTCGTGTTTGATTGCAATACTTTAGATTATTTAACTGTGTGCAAGCAAATGCCTTCTGGATCGTTTAAAATGTTATCTACGAACTTTGCGTTTACAAATCATATATATATATATATATATATATATATATATATATATATATATATATATATATCAAGAATATCTAGTCTGTGACCGATGATAATGGGTATGGATTATTCATGTACAGAATATATGAGGGATTTCATATAAATCTATGGGAGGGATCGATGTATGGCTATTGTTATATATTCTTTTTCAGGTTTATATTAGAAAACTCACATACAGACCTTATACAATGTAATTAGAAGAAAACTCAAACCCGGTTAAATAGTCATTATAAATTTTATTTTTGCGAAGAATATAATCTCTTCGGCTGACATACAATTTTGAGGATGAAATCGGCAAAAATTGATTATAGCAGCCACACACACACACACACATATATATATATATATATATATATATATATATATATATATATATATATATATATATATATTCAGGCGGAGAAGGAAAGGAGTTAAAGCAATAAAGTATTAAAAGATTTAAGAACCCATAAAAAGGGCGTTCCACTACATATGTTAGATTTTTTGTTGCAGGTAGAATTTTTGAATAATATAATCTTGCAAATTATATTAATATCTTTTTATTTTTCATGTTAATTCTTTTACATGTGTTAAATATCTAAGTTAATTGGACAATCATCCTGTGTCTCCCCACCAAAAAAACAAACAAACGAAACCTTTCGGCACCCATCAGGTGTCTTTCATTTTATGTACTGTTTACGTCTATTTTGTATACGCAGTTGGGTTTTATCTATCTACGCTGGCATTAACCCAAAAATTGTCGAAGGGGACTAACGACTTAAAAATTCAAAAATCCTAATTACGAACTAATTTCTAAGATTCCAAGAATCTTTTCCCAACATACCCACCACCGTGATATCATACTCTTAGTTGCTGAAATAAATGTTTTTTTTTTAATAAAATTCACCCAAAATCAACATACCGGTTTTTATCTTGAGTAAAACCCTTAGTGCCCCTCAAGATAATATATATATATATATATATATATATTTGCTGTTTTTCACCCTCAAATTAAGTGTGTAAGTCAACTTCAGAGACGAAGATTATAATATTCTTCGCCGAAATAAATTCATAATGACAATTTAAACAGGTTTGAATTTTTTTTCCAATTACATTATGAACAGAATTTGTCATTAAATAACTTACACGGCTTGATATGCCATAAACTCAATCAACCAAACCAGTCAGAGTGAACCTGGGAGTAATGGTAATGGAGGGGTACTCTACATTCTCCTAATTCTATGACTGGAGCGTCAGACGCAGTTTTATGTCATAAATAGGACTCTAAAAGTCTTGATTTCCTATACGCGATTGATCTTCAGATACCGATTCCTTGCATCTTTAAAATAAAATAAAAAGACATTAAATGTTTTTTTTTGGCCATAAGAGGAATTTTAAGAATACGGTGGGTAAAATCATATAGGTGCTTGGGCTTGATCAGCAGATTTATCGGATCTGGCGTCTCCAATTTCCTATCAAGCTCAATAAGGATCAAAGTAGCATGTTGCGGATCACGTGACCACTTTGGCTTTCGGATCTCGGACTTCATAGCCACCAGAATCCTGTAGGGAAGGATTATAAGTTGCTATCCACGGTAAACAAGTTGCTTACTTGGCTGGGAGGAAGACCCCACCAAAAAAGTGATATTTTTATTGTTAAAAATGTTGTATGAATATTTTGCTTGTATATTATAATTCAAAGAGAAGAAAAATTTAAGTTAATTGGAAATAAACTATTGAAACTTCTAATTAAAAAGAAAATCCTAATCTCAATAACTCTTTGATGACGAAAACAAGTAAAAAAAAACACATTCTTAAATGAATGACATGCCTCTTTAAGATTAGATATCAATTTAGTCGGATCGACATATTTTACATGAGTATGAAGGAATGTGAAAAGTAATCGCCCATCTTTCACATGAAAGTAAATTTGTCTTCTTTCTAAGGTGACAAATAAATGTCACGAAACTCTTTTCACTTTACACAGCGTAAGTCGACGAAGGAAAGCCTTGACTCCAACTATTCTCCCTCTATCTAAGAGAAAATAGGGCCGACTGAGCTTATTTAAACTTGAATTGGCAACCGCTCTAGGAGAAGGAAAACTCTGAACTCAAACTTCGCTAAAAATTGACCTTGTGTCACATTGTGCGGGTGGGGTTGGTAAATGCATACAATTGATAAATTCTTTGTTGCAAAGGGATAAAAAGGTTAATTGATTCCCAAGGGTATTTGTCCGAAAGTGAACGTAATAGCCCCGTTTTAGTCCGAACCAATTTACTATGAAGTCACAGGACCAAAATGCTAACTAGTACCCCACGTCAAATCCACTCCCCGCCGTAGAATATAGACAAGTAAATTAAAAAGCATCAGTTTTATACTATATCAATCCTATATCACTAAACGGTAATTCTCTGAAACTAGTTCACCTACCTAGGAAGCAGTGTCTCATTAACCGAGACAGACATCAACACGCGACTAGCAAAGGCATGAACAGCTATCGATAGATTATCGGTCATACGGAAGTCAGACCTGACCGATAATATAAAATGCAATTATTTCTAAGCACCGGTCGTGTCGATACTGCTATATGGATGCACTTCATGGACGCTAGCTAAATGTATGGAGAAAAAGCTTGTCGGCAATTATATAAGAATACTGTGAGCAATATTAAACAAGTTCTGGAGGCAGCACCCCACAAAGCAGCTGCTGTACAGCTACTTACCGCCAATCACGAAAACTATCCAAGTTAGACGAACCAGATATGCAAGACACGAGCAAAGGGAGGACCCCTTTGTTCGTCCATGTGAAGGGGTCCACAGGTGTATGGGACTTATGAGTTCGTCCCAGCTGTATATACAACAGGCCTGTGCCGATACAGAATGTTGTTTTGAAGACCTACCGGGGGCGATGGTCGATAGAGAAGGGTGGTAGGAGAGGGTCAGGGAAATCCGTGCTGGCAGCACGTCATGATGATGATGAAATATATATTTATAAATTAATTATTAGGTTTACTTTATGGAACTTAGTTTGGTATCGTAAGTTGTAGGCATTTGTTTTTGGATAGTTGGGAGTGGTCAGTTTTGGATTTAGATATCTGATACCATTGGTTGCTTCTCTCCCCCATTTTATTCGTTGGTTTCTTAGTCTGTAGGAGGTTGTAAAGGAGAATTACTGTGGGTGGGAAATTCTTCCTGAAGCCAATGGAAATGGTCTTGTCTCTCAGACAAGTTTTTTTTTAAGGATATACAAAATCGTTTTCGGTGGTTGATACGTCCAAATTCGGTGTTTTTAGTAGCGGATGATAAGTTAATTTTGTGCTTTTAATAAAGGCTGCTGTTAGCAAAGATGGTGGCTACTGGAGGAAAGGTGAGACAGCGTGTCGCTAAACGGACATATAGTTTTCCCCACCAGCAACAAGAGAAAAATGGGTCTTTCCAGTCAACCGATCACTGCTGAATGAGGATGAATTTCTTTCTGGTGCCAGTAAGTCTCTTTCATGCTTGCGCAGTTCCAACTTCCTGTCAGGAGCTTCTGGAAACTTCTACACTACCTGAATTCACTTTCTTTTCTATTTCTTTTCCCTATCAACAATAAGTTATTTAGTTTAATGGCATATCAAACATTGATGGTTATTTAGTGACAAATCTTATTCAGACATGGTTTTTAAGTAAATAGTTTGTTGTTAACGTTTGAAATAGAATTGAACTCATTTTTATCCACATATTTACATGATTTCAAGCGTAACATTTTTAATCCGATATAAGGATCTAATTAGGATTTGGTTGATCCCTGTAAATTTCATTGTTTTAGGTCATTACTTTTAGGTCATTACTTCTTGATGTTGAGGGGTTTCCATCGAATTTGGCTGAGGGAAGCTTGAATGCGTTTTCTGGTCTTAAATTGTTCACTTCAGTGTTGCTATGGATTTTTTTAGATTAGTCCATCGGAACTTCTGGTTTTGTTTGATTGGTTCAGGCTTTTAGGGAGACAAGTTTTTTAACCTGTCCTTGGTTGTTTTTTTTTTTGTTTTTTTTGTGGGTGGATTGGGGTTCTATGTTACTTTTGTTTTGTAGCTTTTGTCTCTTTGGGAAGAATGAGTTATGTTTAACCAGTAGATTTTGTGCTTAGTTTTTCTTTTGATTATTTCATTGGATTTGTCGTTATTTGTTGTGGCTTCTTTTAGTTTAGTTTGCTTTTCTGTTTAATGAATTTCATCCGAGTGTTGGTTTTTCATCTGCTTCTGAAACTCGGACAAACCATTTGCTTCTAATTAGATCAGATTCTCAATGATAGTTCTCTAGTTGTCTGCTTAATTACTTACTCTGATTAGGTTCATCCTCTCTGCAACTGAGGCGTAAGACTTCTCCCTGGTGTAGGACCTTCTTTTATGCTTCACCTCTAGTATTTCGTTCTCTCATTTGTAAATGTCACAAGATCTTGAGAAACCGGGTTAGTTTTGTTGACAGTTTGAGCAAATACTTTAATTTGGGAACTCTTCCTCATTGTGTTCAGTATCTTTTTCGCCACACTTTCCACAGGTCTGACGACCTGATAAAATTTCCCTGTGGTGGCCGTATCTTTAATATTTAAGGTACATCAGGGGTACTGTAATGCATTGTTCCACTTTCTCGTGGGAATATCCGATTTTTACTCCTTTGGGTATTTTGGGTTGATTGAATGTCAGAATGTATGCATTCGTCTGGTTTTCTTCTTCACCCTTTCTGGTGGATTTCATTTGTATTCTCTGATTCTTAGTTTTCCCAAGGTTGCTATTATTTATTCTGCCGTAGCCAAGAACTCTTAATCTGTCACAGTTTTCATGCTGAGGATATTTTCGGCGTGCCTCCAGCTGTTTACCTCCACAAGCGAATTGCAATTTCTAATCTTTTTGACTTTTGTGGGGTTGCTCTGCTTGAGATAACCTCTATCAAGAATAGAAATAATCAGGCTTGACAGTTCTCTTTCAAAGATAGAAATATAATGAATATCGGGAACTCAGTGGCCTCATTCTTCGAATAAGACAAAAAAAAATTGTTTAGTTTTATTTTTTATTTGAAAAACAAAAACAAAAAAACAAACAAACAAACAAACATTAGTAATGTTTGCTTTTCGCTTGTCCTGTGCTCCACAACCCTCCATGGAGTTCAACTTGTTGAAAATTTACCAAAGGGAAAACCCATTCGCCTTAATTGAGACCGGTATACAGTACCTGTAAAGAGCTGGGAGGTGCCCGTGGTTATCGTTGTAGGAAATGGACACGGCGACACGAGTTCAAATCCTGGACGAGACTGATTGCATTTCACATAGCACTAATACCCTTGGGAAAGGTATTGATACAATTATTCTCCCTCCAGGTATGGGTAAATAATGGGACAGACCGGGTTCTTCAGCCTTGGTGAAACAACTAGTCTAGGAGAAGGAAAACTCTGAATTCAAACCTGTTAAACTCCGCTTAAAAATTGACCTTGTGTCATATACTGCCCGAGCGGAGGGGTCGGTAAATTGGGTAAAGAGCTTGGAGTAAGCTTTCGAGCCCAGCCAAATGCAGATTTTCAATAGACAATAGTAATTGCCGGCTAATTTAATAGCTGTCAAAGTCTTATTCTCTCAACGCAGTTGACCCTCAGCCACCGCCGTCTAGAATCCTTAAGATAAAAAAGGTTGGAGTTTGTCACAAGTCCAGATTGACGAATACAGTCGAGATTAAAAATATATAGGTGCTAGGGCTTTATGCGATCAGCCAATTGATCGGATAATGTCTATCCGACTGATCGTCCAACACAGTAAGAGACAAAGAAGTGTGTTGCAAGTCCCTTGACCACTTGGTAACTTAAAGGACTTTTCAGTCACCTGGATCCTGTCCTTAGGTATCACAGATCACCACTGACAGTGAACAGGAGACCTCACTGGTTGAGAAGGGGTTTCTTTTCCATCTCCAGAGGTTCAGTACGTATATTCTACAGTCCCAGCAGACAGGGCGGCAATCACTCGGTGTAAAATACCAAAAAAGGTTTGTCAAGAATTATTTATAAAGCAAATGCTAGTAATATAGGAGTAATGGAAATTTATTCAAATAACTGAAATTCTATATTTATAAGCCATGAAAAAGAGAAAAAATACGAGTCAAAAATATTCAAACCCAGTGAATCCAACAGTGCTAAACCTATCTATTGCGAGGAAAAGAATTAATAAGACAATTTATTTCATGTCTTTTCATAAGTAATAAACGAAAATTAACACCTGTTTACAAAATATCTGCGAAGATCCAAAATTTCGTATAAAAAAAAATGTCCAAACCTCATTCCTCTTTTGGACATTTAACTTGTTACTGAATATTGAAAGTTATGCGACAATGACATTTGACGTCAGAAGATATATTGGAAACTTAATAATTACACGAGAAAAAAGAATTGATTTAAATATCCATATTCATTTGCAGAAGTTAGTGTGATGATATCTTTTGAGCTTATCAATATATATATATATATATATATATATATATATATATATATATATATATATATATTGATAGGCTCAATAGATAGTGTAAAGTGAAATTAAACGCATTTATATACTGATTTAATTAACCAGCAAAGTGTTAAGTACACACACACACACGTATATATATATATATATATATATATATATATATATATATATATGTGTGTGTGTGTGTGTGTGTGTGTGTATGTATGTATATGATACCTCACAAGACCAAGAATTAAAGATGAAAGACGTCAGAAAAGATTCAGAACTATAGAATTAGTAGTTGATAAAGATGAAAAAGAATCAGTAAAAGTCAACGAATTCGAGAGAAAAATGGCCGGTCCTCAATATTTCGACCTTTTACGTTTTTATTGGGCGCCAGCAATATCAATAATTCGTTAATGATTACTTAAAAAGAATGACGGCTACATTTTTCCGCAAAAGTTATATTTTCATTGATCTTATCTGTTACAGCAGAATTTTCTTACACAAGCAATTTTTTTAATGTAGAGATTATACATATTATACGTTATATCATCTTAGGGGAGTGGCATGTAGAATCTTGTTGATCGTAGAGAAAGAGATGATAACAGTATGGAAAGCATTTAGAGCGGAAAACTTGCCTTATCCAACGATGCTAGTTTGCTCCTTCTATCTGCTGTAATTATCGTGGAAAGATTTTGGAAGCTTTGTTTTCGGGGAAATAATTGTATATAGAATAAATTTACACACATTTTGCTGTAATAAAAATATGAACAACTGCATTACCAACACAAGTTATATCAGATCTTGGATCAGGCATTGTTTAGTGCCGTAGGATTATTACATTTAGCTCAAAGCTTCTGTCATTCAAAAGAAACTGTTCTTCATTCAAGTATATCAAATGACCCGTCAGCAACTATTCTTGCTATCGTCAATTTCTGACTAATTTTCCTGACCACACTTAGCTAAACCTATCAATTTTCCTGACAAAAGTGTCGAATGGTACTGTAGAATTCGCTGACGGCGCCTCTGGAGAGGTTTAAGACAAACAGTGTCCTAATCTGCATCTGATGGTGAGGTCCTGTTTGGAGCTTTGGTAAATATAAAATACCCTTTCATTGCTGTTGCTCCCTGATCCACTTTGACCGGAACTGGTAGTACTTGTTAAGGTCCCATAGAACTATTAATTTCTTTACTCTACTTGAAACCATCTGTGTGAAGTTAAATGATTAATGTAAAAAAGAGTTATGGTTTGATGGCAATATTAGAAATCATTTATCTGTGGGCAAACAAATGAGCTCTGGTTCGTTTACAAATAATGTTACCCACAAACTAATCGTTCATATATATATATATATATATATATATATATATATATATATACGAGGATCATTAAATAAGTTTCCAGACTTTTTCGTATGGACACTTTTATTGATAGAACACACATGAACCTCTAGTTCCCTTCGAAGTAATCTCCAAAAGCTGCAATGCACTTGTTGTACCATTCCAACTACTTCTGGAAGTCCCTATGGAAGCACTCTTACGATAGCCTCTGAGCTTAGGGAATAACCAAAAGTCACAGGGAGCAAGGTCTTGACTATAGGGAGGCTGAGGAATTGTCTTGATGCCCAACTTGGTCAAATAGTCTGTGGCAAGGGTGGAGTTGTGGACCGGTGCATTGTCCTGGTGGAAATGCCACTGACTCGATTTGAAGAGTGATGGCCTCTTCCGACGAAATCTCTTGCTGAACTCCCTTAAAACCTCAACATAGTAACCTTAACACTAACCCATTGGCCAATCAACTCTGGTGTATTGACTTCCTTACTTCTTGCACACCTCTCATCATCCCTCACTGACTCCCTGCCTTCCTTGAATCTCTAATGCCACTCAAAAACTGATGCTCGATTTACGCAAGATGGTCAAAAAGCAGTCTGAAGCATTGCATACGTTTCTGTGGCATTTCTTCCAAGTTTAAAACAGAATTTTATTGCATATCGTTCTTTTAAAGTGTCCTCACATCCAGGTTGCATTTTTGAAATTAACCAGCTGTGACAATCTGACTTTATTAGGGTGTATTCCAATTACTGCTGTAGCTGTTCCTTTGAATCTGAAATCATAAAATTGGTCAGTCATCTCATAGCAATAACATACTGAATTTTCTAGAGTCTACGACAAATTTCAATGCCTGTACAAAAAAGTCTGGAAAGTTATTGAATGCACCACGTATATATATAAACATGATTCGGTGTAAAAACACACACACACATACACACACACCCAAAATCAACCATAACAAACTGAACCAAACCAATTTTCAGGAATCATCGGATTTTATGCATCTCCAAACCAATAGATTCTTTACAAACCAAATTCTTAAATTTTTCTCGTGTAACGTGAGTTGTTTCGCTTTCCGATAACCCTTCCGACAAATTATCAGTAATGAAAATGCAACTCCATCTTAACTTCATCGTTAAATTGAATTTTATTTCAAGCATGTACACCCAATAATTATTGCCTCTTTAACTAACTTAACTTTTTCCTTTAGGTAAATTTTGTTTAATGCAAGTTTCTGATCTGAAATTCACTTCTTCATTTTATGTGTATCAAAAAAATGCACAGACATGTATCTACTAAAAACAAATGGTACAATTAAACTTATCCAATACTTTTCTAAGTCCTCTTTGAGATTTTTCTATCCTGATCAGTTTCTACTGCATTCAGTATTTAACGGTGAGCAAAACTTTGTCCACCTAAAATAATTCCAGAGCCTTACAACTTCCAGAAATTTCTAAATTGTCGATTCTCAAAATACCAAGTTCCTTAGCTTTTGCTGGTTAGCTAATATACTTAAGCACTTTCACAATATTCACCATCTGGTTTCTTTTGGAATATTCATCAAAATGTCAAACAGTCAAAGAATGCTGGAATTCGACGTAAATTTTTCTGATTCTCAAAATACCGAGTTCCTTAGCTTTTCCTGGTTAGCTAATATACTTAAGCACCTTCACTATATTCACCCTCTGGTTTCTTTTGGAATATTCATCAAAATTTCATACAGTCAAAGAATGCTGGAATTCGATGTAAATTTTTCTGATTCTCACAATACCTAGTTCCTTAGCTTTTGCTGGTTAGCGAATATACTTAAGCACCTTCACTATATTCACCCTCTGTTTTTTTTTTGAATATTGATCATAATTTCAAACAGTCAAAGAATGCTTGAATTCGATGTAAATTTTTCTGATTCTAAAAATACTGATACCTTAACTTTTGCTGGTTAGCTAATATACTTAAGCACGTTGACTATATTCACCCTCTGGTTTCTTTTGGAATATTCATCAAAATTTCAAACAGTCAAAGAATGCTGGAATTCGATGTAAATTTTTCTGATTCTCAAAATACCGAGTTCCTTAGCTTTTGCTGGTTAGCTAATATACTTAAGCACATTCACTATATTCATCCTCTGGTTTCATTTGGAATATTCATCAAAATTTCACACATTGAAAGAATGCTAGAATTCAATATAAATTTTTCTGATTCTCAAAATACCGATTCCTTAGCTTTTGCTGGTTAGCTAATATACTTAAGCACATTCACTATATTCATCCTCTGGTTTCATTTGGAATATTCATCAAAATTTCACACATTGAAAGAATGCTAGAATTCAATATAAATTTTTCTGATTTTCAAAATACCTATTCCTTAGCTTTTGCCGTTTAGCTTATATACTTAAGCACGTTCACTATATTCACCATCTGGTATCTTCTGGAATATTCATCAAAATTTCAAACAGTCAAAGAATGCTGGAATTCGATGTAAATTTTTCTGATTCTCATAATACCAATTCATTAGCTATTGCTGGTTAGCTAATATACTTAAGCACCTTCATTATATTAACCCTCTGGTTTCTTTTGGAATATTCATCACTATTTCAAACAGTCATTGAATGCTGGAATTCGATGTAAATTTTTCTGATTCTCAAAATACCGAGTTCCTTAGCTTTTCCTGGTTAGGTAATATACTTAAGCACTTTCACTATATTCACCCTCTGGTTTCTTTTGGAATATTCATCGAAATTTCAAACAGTCAAAGGATGCTGGAATTCGATGTAAATTTTTCTGATTCTCAAAATACCAATTCTTTAGCTTTTGCCGTTTAGCTTATATACTTAAGTACCTTCAATATATTCACCTTCTGGTTTTTTTTGGAATATTCATAAAAATTTCAAACACACAAAGAATGCTGGAATTCTATTTAAATTTTTCTGATTCTCAAAATACCGAGTTCCTTAGCTTTTGCTGGTTAGCTAATATATTTAGGCACCTTCATTATATTCACCTTCTGGTTTCTTTTGGAATATTCACCAAATTTCAAACAGTCAAAGAATTCTAGAATTCGATATAAATTTTTCTGATTCTCAAAATACCGAGTTCCTTAGCTATTGCTGGTTAGCTAATATACTTAAGCACATTCATTATAATCACCCTCTGGTTTCTTTTGTAATATTGATCGAAATTTCAAACAGTCAAAGAATGCTGGAAATCGATGTAAATTTTTCTGATTCTCAAAATACCGATTCCTTAGCTTTTGCTGGTTAACTAATATACTTAAGCACCTTCACTATATTCACCCTCTGGTTTCTTTTGAAATTTTCATCACTATTTCAAACAGTCAAAGAATGCTGGAATTCGATGTAAATTTTTCTGATTCTGAAAATACCGAGTTCCTTAGCTTTTGCTGGTTAACTAATATACTTAAGCACCATCACTATATTTACCCTTTGGTGTCTTTTGGAAGATTCATCAAAATTTCAAACAGTCAAAGAATGCTGGAATTCGATGTACATTTCTCTGATTCTAAAAATACCAAGTTCCTTAGCTTTTGCTGGATAGCTAATATACGTAAGCACCTTCACTATATTCACCCTCTGGTTTCTTTTGGAATATTCATCAAAATTTCAAAAAGACAAAGAATGCTGGAATTTGATGTAAATTTATCTGATTCTCAAAATACCGAGTTCCTTGGCTATTGCTGGTTAGGTAATATACTTAAACACCTTCACTATATTTACCCTCTGGTTTTTTTTGGAATGTTCATCAAAATTTCAAACAGACAAAGAATGCTGGAAATCGATGTAAATTTTTCTGATTCTCAAAATACCGAGTTCTTTGCTTTTGCTGGTTAGGTAATATACTTAAGCACCTTTACTATATTCACCCTCTAGTTAATTTTGGAATATTCATCAAAATTTCAAACAGTCAAAGAATGCTGGAATTCGATGTAAATTTTTCTGATTCTCACAATACCTAGTTCCTTAGCTTTTCGTGGTTAGCTAATATACTTAAGCACCTTAACTATATTCACCTTCTGGTTTCTTTTAGATTTTTCACCAAAATTTCAAACAGTCAAAGAATGCTGGAATTCGATGTAAATTTTTCTGATTCTCACCATACCGAGTTCCTTAGCTTTTGCTGGTTAGCTTATAAACTTAAGCACCTTCACTATGTTCACCTTCTGGTTTCTTTTGGATTTTTCACCAAAATTTCAAACAGTCAAAGAATGCTGGAATTCGATGTAAATTTTTCTGATTCTCAAAATACCGAGTTCCTTTGCTTTTGCTGGTTAACTAATATACTTAAGCAACTTCACTATATTCACCCTATTGTTTCTTTTGTAATATTAACAAAAATTTCAAACAGTGAAAGAATGCTGGAATTCGATGTAAATTTTTCTTATTCTCAAAATACCGAGTTCCTTAGGTTTTGCTGGTTAGCTAATATACTTAAGCACCTTCACTATATTCACCTTCTGGTTTCTTTTGGATTTTTCACCAAAATTTCAAACAGTCAAAGAATGCTGGAATTCGATGTAAATTTTTCTGATTCTCACAATACCGAGTTCCTTAGCTTTTGCAGGTTAGCTATTATACTTAAGCACCTTCACATATACACTCTCTGGTTTCTTTTGGAATATTCATCAAAATTTCAAACAGACAAAGAATGCTGGAATTCGATGTAAATTTTTCTGATTCTGACAATACTGTGTTCCTTAGGTTTTGCTGGTTAGCTAATATACTTAAGCACCTTCACTATATTCATCCTCTGGTTTCATTTGGAATATTCATCAAAATTAAAAACAGTCAAAGAATTCTGGAATTCAATGGAAATTTTTCTGATTCTCAAAATACCGATACCTTAACTTTTGCTGGTTTGCTAATATACTTCACCCACTGGTTTCTTTTGGAATATTCATCAAAATTTCAAACAGAAATTGAATGCTGGAATTCTATGTAACTTTTTCTTATTCTGAAAATACCGAGTTTTTTGCTTTTGCTGGTTAGGTAATATACGTACGCACCTTCACTATAATCCCCCTCTGGTTTCTTTTGGAATGTTCATCAAAATTTCAAACACTGAAAGAATGCTGGAATTCGATGTAAATTTTTCTGATTCTCAAAATACCGAGTTCCTTAGCTTTTGCTGGTTAGCTAATATACTTAAGCACCTTCACTATATTCACCTTCTGGTTTCTTTTGGAATATTCATCAAAAGTTCAAACAGTTAAATAATGCTGAAATTCGATGTAAATTTTTCTTATTCTCAAAATACCGAGTTCCTTAGCATTTCCTGGTTAGCTAATATACTTAAGCACATTCACTATATTCACCTTCTGGTTTCTTTTGGAATATTCATCAAAATTTCATACAGTCAAAGAATGTTGGAATTCGATGTTAATTTATCTGATTCTGACAATACCGAGTTCTTTAGGTTTTGCTGGTTAGCTAATATACTTAAGCACCTTCACTATATTCACCCTCTGGTTTTTTTTGGAATTTTTACCAAAATCTCAAACAGTCAAAGAATGCTTGAATTCGATGTAAATTTTTCTGATTCTCAAAATACCGAGTTCCTTAGCTTTTGCTGGTTAGCTAATATACTTAAGCACCTTCACTATATTCACCCTCTGGTTTCTTTTGGAATTTTTACCAAAATTTCAAACAGTCAAAGAATGCTTGAATTCGATGTAAATTTTTCTGATTCTCAAAATACCGAGTTCCTTAGCTTTTGCTGGTTAGCTAATATACTTAAGCACCTTCACTATATTCACCCTCTAGTTTCTTTTGGAATATTCATCAAAATTTCAAACAGTCAAAGAATGCTGGAATTCGATGTAAATTTTTCTTATTCTGAAAATACTGAGTTTTTTGCTTTTGCTGGTTAGGTAATATACGTAAGCACCTTCACTATATTTACCCTCTAGTTTCTTTTGGAATATTCATCAAAATTTCATACAGTCAAAGAATGTTGGAATTCGATGTCAATTTTTCTGATTCTCAAAATACCAAGTTCCTTAGCTTTTGCTGGTTAGCTAATATACTTAAGCACCTTCAATATATTCACCCTCTGGTTTCTTTTGGAATATTTATGAAAATTTAGAACAGTCAAAGACTGTTGGACTTCGATGTAAATTTTTCTGATTCTCAAAATACCGAGTTCCTTAGCTTTTGCAGGTTAAGTAATATACTTAAGCACCTTCACTATATTCACCCTCTGGTTTCTTTTGGAATGTTCATCAAAATTTCAAACAGTGAAAGAATGCCGGAATTCGATGTAAATTTTTCTGATTCTCAAAATACCGAGTTCCTTAGCTTTTGCTGGTTAACTAATATACTTAAGCACCATCACTTTATTTACCCTTTGGTGTCTTTTGGAATATTCATCAAAATTTCAAACAGTCAAAGAATGCTGGAATTCGATGTCAATTTTTCTTATTCTCAAAATACCGAGTTCCTTAGTTTTTGCTGGTTAGCTAATATACTTAAGCACATTCATTATAATCACCCTATGTTTTCTTTTGGAATGTTCATCAAAATTCCAAACAATCAAAGAATGTTGGAATTCGATGTAAATTGTTCTGATTCTCAAAATACTAAGTTCCTTAGCTTTTGCTGGTTAGCTAATATACTTAAGCACGTTCACTATATTCACCCTCTGGTTTCTTTTGGAATATTCATCACTATTTCAAACAGTGAAAGAATGCTGGAATTCGGTGTAAATTTTTCTAAATCACAAAATACCGAGTTCCTTAGCTTTTGCTGGTTAGCTAATATACATAAGCACCTTCACTATATTCACCCACTGGTTTCTTTTGGATTATTCATCCAAATTTCAAACAGTGAAAGAAAGCTGGAATTCGATGTAAATTTTTCTGATTCTTAAAATACCGATATCTTAACTTTTGCTGGTTTGCTAATATACTTAAGCACGTTCACTATATTCACCCTCTGGTTTCTTTTGGAATATTCATCACTATTTCAAACAGTAATTGAATGCTGGAATTCTATGTAACTTTTGTCTTATTCTGAAAATACCGAGTTTTTTGCTTTTGCTTGTTAGGTAATATACGTACGCACCTTCACTATAATCCCCCTCTAATTTCTTTTGGAATATTCATCAAAATTTCATTCAGTCAAAGAATGCTCGATTTCGATGTAAATTTTTCTGATTTTCAAAATACCGAGTTCCTTAGCTTTTGCTGGTTAGCTAATATACTTAAGCACCTTCACTATATTCACCTTCTGGTTTCTGTTGGAATATTCATCAAAATTTCATACAGTCAAAGAATGTTGGAATTCGATGTAAATTTATCTGATTCTGACAATACTGAGTTCCTTAGGTTTTGCTGGTTAGCTAATATACTTAAGCACCATCACTATATTCACCCTCTGGTTTCTGTTGGAATATTCATCAAAATTTCAAACTATCAAAGAATGCTGGAATTCGATATTAATTTTTCTGATTCTCACAATACTGAGTTCCTTAGCTTTTGCTGGTTAGCTAATATACTTAAGCACCTTCACTATATTAAAAATCTTGTTTCTTTTGGAATTGTTACCAAAATTTCAAACAGTCAAAGAATGCTTGAATTCGATGTCAATTTTTCTGATTCTCAAAATACCGAATTCCTTAGCTTTTGCTGGTTAGCTAATATACTTAAGCACCATCACTATATTCACCCTCTGGTTTCTTTTGAAATATTCATCAAAATTTCAAACAGTCAAAGAATGCTGGAATTCGATGTAAATTTTTCAGATTCTCAAAATACCGAGTTCCTTAGCTTTTCCTGGTTAGCTAATATACTTACGCACCTTCGGTATATTCACCCTCTGGTTTCTTTTGGAATTTTTACCAAAATTTCAAACAGTCAACGAATGCTTGAATTCGATGTAAATTTTTCTGATTCTCAAAATACGGAGTTCCTTAGCTTTTCCTGGTTAGCTAATATACTTAAGCACCTTCACTATATTCAAAATCTGGTTTCTTTTGGAATATTGATCAAAATTTCAAACGATCAAAGAATGCTGGAATTCTATGTAAATTTTTCTTATTCTCAAAATACTGAGTTTCTTAGCTTTTGCTGGTTAGCTAATATACATAAGTACCTTCATTATATTCACCCCCTGGTTTCTTTTGGAATATTCATCAAAATTTCAAACAGTGAAACAATGCTGGAATTCGATGTAAATTTTTCTGATTCTCAAAATACCGATTCCTTAGTTTTTGCTGTTTAGCTAATATACTTAAGCACCCTCACTATCTTCACCCTCTCGTTTCTTTTGGAATATTCATCACTATTTCAAACAGTAATTGAATGCTAGAATTCTATGTAAATTTTTCTTATTCTGAAAATACTGAGTTTTTCGCTTTTGCTGGTTAGGTAATATACGTAAGCACCTTCACTATATTTACCCTCTAGTTTCTTTTGGAATATTCATCAAAATTTCATACAGTCAAAGAATGCTGGAATTCGATGTCAATTTTTCTGATTCTCAAAATACCGATTCCTTAGCTTTTGCTGGTTAGCTAATATACTTAAGCACCTTCACTATATTCACCCGCTGGTTTCCTTTGGAATATTCATCAAAATTTCAAACAGTCAAAGAATGCTGGAATTCGATGTAAATTTTTCTTTGCTTTTCTCTAAGAGATCGGGATTGTTTGGAACATTTCTGGAAAAATCGGGGTTGTTGGGAACAAAAGAAATCTAAATCGAACAATTTTAAACGGCCATTTTTGAAGTTGTTTCACGTTTTGCTCTCTCATTCTGAAACCCTGACGCAAAACATTAAAAAATATGGAAATGAATCCAATAGGATTAATTCTTTATCAAATAAACGCAATGCGAAACATCAATTTGTAATTTGACAATGATTAGACATTTACAATAATTTGCATTTTGTATGGAAAACGTGAACATACATAAAAGACGATTTTTGCATCGTATTAAAGAGTTGAACACATATCTGTATCCTTACATTAGGTTCTTATTATACTGTAATATTCAAGACGGTAAGTGGCTATATCAACAGACAGAGAGAAATAGAGAGATAGAACAAGAACAAGAACAAGAAAAAGAAAAAGAAAAAGAAGAAAGCAAATCTTAAAAGAAAACGGATAGAACGATCTCCTATTGTCAATTTTTCATGACCCGAGGGCGTGTAAACCGATATCTGGAGCTGACGTCATTTCCGTCGTAGGTGGCGGAAGTAAATGTCGTTTAGGAATTTTGTGGTTTTTTGTCAAAGTCTTTTCGGAGAAAAAAATTAATAATAATAATAATAATAATAATACCGAAAAGCCAATATCATGTTTATGCTAAGTGAAGCGGTTTCAGAAAGAAATCGTTCCTTTTACAAAATTGGAACTTGATTGTGCTTTTACTCATAAGTAGGTCGATGACATAAGTTTATTTCTGATTCCATAACACAAAACAATTTCAATACATTTCAAAATGAAAATACCCCTATATATCCTCCTCAGCTTGAAATCAAAGAAAATGTTATATCAAAACGTTTAATCTTGGTCCTTACTTTAAAAAATTTTCCAATTTATATATTTTTATCCAACCATAATCATTTTTTAATCCACGGGTCATAGGTAATTTATAACATACATTTTTTTTAGGCCCCTGCAATTTCCCTTATTTCTCGTCAAATGTTACAGTTGTTTGATTGTGCATGATCATCTCCAATGAACTGTTTGTAATTTCAGTTGTAATTTTGAAGGTCCAGTAAAGTTTTCACGTGTTTTACTATGATTTCCAAAATATAGTTTATTTCTCATCGAACTAAAAGAACATGTATCTGCAAGGCCAAATTAGGAAATCTTGTGAAATGAACTTACTTCAAGTATCATAGGAATGTGCACAGAGGTATGAAAACAGATACCGTTAACCCACAGAGATGTATGAAAAAGGTTTTGATCTCTGTACAAGAAGTATATATCTTGGGGGGGTCTCTTTAGCATCCTCCGTTAACTGAGTCTCATAGTTGGATTATCCAGTCAGCAGAATAAAGTAATGTTTGGAAATCTAACCCTCTCTCTTTTTTTCTCTGCATATATATGTACATACGTGGGGTATTCAATAAGTTTCCAGACCTTTTTTGCAGGCATTGAAAATTATCGAAGACTCTTGAAAATTCACTATGTTATTGCTATACATCTTATGAGATGACTGACCAATTTTTATAATTTCAGATTCAAAGGAACAGCTACAGCAGTAATTGGAATACACCCTCATAAAGCCTGATTGTCACAGCTGCTTAATTTCAAAAATGCAATCTGGACGTGAGGACACTTTAGAAGAATGGTATGCAATAAAATACTGTTTTAAACTTGAAAATAAATGCCAAAAAACGTATGGAATGCTTCAGACTGCTTTTCGACCATCTTGCGTAAATCGAGCATCAGTTTTTTAGTGGCATAAGAGATTCAAGGAAGGCAGGGAGTCAGTGAGGCATGATGAGAGGTGTGGGAGGAGTTAGGAAGTCAATACACCAGAGTTGATTGGCCAAAGGGTTCGGTTTAGGGTTACTATGTTGTGGTTTTAAGGGAGTTCAGGAAGAGATTCCGTCGGAAGAGGTCAGCACTGTTCAAATCGGGTCAGTGGCATTTCTACCAGGACAATGCACCGGTCCACAACTCCATCCTTGTCACAGACTATTTGAGCAAGATGGGCATCGAAACACTTCCTCAGCCTCCCTATAGTCCAGACCTTGATCCCTGTGACTTTTTGTTATTCCCTAAGCTCAGAGGCTATCGTTATGAGACAATTGTGGAGAAGAAAGTGCCAGTCAGATCTATTACATAATCAAGTTACCTGAATTGATTTTTTCAATAAAAGTTTTAAAATAAAACTGTAATGTTGTTTTCTTTAGGACGACGATTTTATCGTTCCACCCTGTACTATGTAAGAGCGTCGTTACCGTTGGAGTGAGTAGCGTTTGCTTTTAAATATGTTTCTATAAATAGTATCAGTAGCTAAAGACATTTAAGTACGTTAGCACTGGTTTGAAAATTTATTCTGATAAGTGTCGGTTGCATGTTTCTAATATGTAGTGCTTCGAGAATCTGTAGTTTTTGTTTGTTATTTTGATGTTCTAATATTGTTGTGTTGTCGGTGAGGATTTTTCGTAATTCTGCTGTTGGGCATGAATTTTTTTAAAATGCTGAGCTGTTGAATTTGTATCAGAAAGGTGCATTGTAAGTCTCCTCGATAGGGTAGTCGAGGTTAAACCAATACATATATCATTATTATCAGAGATACAATCTCCTAAAGGACATTTAAATTGATATATAACGAGGGAGAGGAATTATTTTTGATGACCAAGTTGAAGGTTTTAAATTTATCATAATATATAATGAGTTTTATCTTTTTATTAGGATCAGTGGAGAGTATGTTTGGTAAAAATGATTGATATATGTTTGTTGACTGGGTGGAGTAGTACAGTGTTTATTTTGTTGGTTAACATTTTTAATCATACGTTTGATTTGTTCATCAACAATAATACGGGACCGTAAAAATAAATAAACCTAATCATCCTCTATGCCCTATTATATCACAAATACCTACACCAATTTATCAATTCAAAAAAACAATAAAACAGCTTATTTTACCATACTTGCTTAGCAAATACAACATAATATCTACACATGAATTAATTCAAGTTCTTTATACAATTAAACCCAATAATGGTATATTAGCCTCACTGGATGTAGAAACTTTATTCACTAATGTACCTGTTAATGAAGCAATTGATATTATCATAAATAATATTCACAATAACCCATCTCTCACTCCTCTGAAAATCAACCCTAATATACTTCGGAAACTACTCCTAACATGCACTACTGAAGTTCCATTTAATGACCATCTTGGTAATATTTACGTTCAGACAAATGGCGTATCTATGGGGTCTGTCCTGGGCCCGATTTTCAGTAATTTCTACATGTCCGACCTCGAAAATAGAATTTTTGATAGCATAAAAAAAAACCTATATACCGAAGATATGCTGATGATATCCTTATTCTTGCTTATAATATTAACGAAATCAACATACTACAAGATACCTTCCAAAAAAATTCAGTTCTTAACTTTACTCATGAACTAAAGAAAAACAATAAAATTTCCTTTTTAGATATTCTCATTGATACTAACAATAATAATAATAACTTCACTACCTCTACTTACAAAAAACCCTCTAATAAGAACTTCTGTACCCTCAACTTTAAAAGTAAATGCCCCTTCAGATGATATGTCAAACTGATCTCTTCAGACGTGCCAAAATGATCTCCTCCTCCAAAACAATATTTTATAAAGAGGTAGAAAACATAAAACAGGCTTTCATCAATAATGGGTTTCATAACTATCTTGTTGATGAACAAATTAAACGTATGATTAAAAATGTTAACCAATAAAATAAACACTGTACTACTCCACCCAGTCAACAAACATATATCAAACATTTTTACCGTAACCAAATGCATTTCAATTATAAATCAGATGAAAAAATATTAAAAACATTTATTCATAGAAACATACTCCCCACAGATCCTAATAAAAAGATAAAACTTATTATATATTATAATAAATTTAAAACCTCCAACTTGGTTATCAAAAATAATTCCTCTCCCTCGATTGGGGTTTTGCTAAAAAACAACGTTATATATCAATTTAAATATCCTTTAGGAGATTGTATCTCTGATAATAATGATATATATGTTGGTTTTACCTCAATTACCCTATCGAGGAGACTTACAATGCACCTTTCTGATACAAGTTCAACAGCCTAGCATTTAAAAAAACATTCATGCCCAACAGCAGAATTACGAAAAATCCTCACCGAAGACACAACAATATTAGAACATCAAAATAACAAACAAAAACTACAGATTCTCGAAGCACTACATATTAGAAACATGCAACCGACACTTAACAGAATTAATTTTCAAACCGGTGCTAATGTACCTAAATGTCTTTAGCTACTGATACTATTTATAGTAACACATTTAAAAGCAAACGCTACTCACTCCAACGGTAAAGAAGCTCTTACATAGTAGTAATGCAAAAACAAAGTTACATCACTTTTGTAAGTGACCCTCCCCTGATGATGGCCCAACGTCGGGCAGAAAGAACTTAGGATATATTGAATTATGGAATATATATATATATATATCATCCTGCACTCGTCCTGATCCTAATATATCGTTGTTAGAAATTTATGATCGCACATCTATTTGAAAATCTATTCGATATTTTTGCACCATATGTATTAACTAGATACCATCTCTGACGCATAGGTCGATGGGAATCCATTCAAATCACTCGAACTGAAAAATAAAAATGAAAAGAAAGCACAGGAAGATGACGGAAGTGAGATTCATAGATTTTACATAAAAATCTATATGTCCATTAAAGTTGTGGTTTGCAAATTTAAAAGGTTTCACAGTGATGAAAGGGGCTCTTTCAAGAATTTTGCTTTGTCCACAATAGTTGTGAAATGGCATACCCAAAGATCTTCATTTTGCGGGAGATTATCATCAGCAGGATTCGTGCTACAATTTAAAAATGGAAGGAAAATAGCCAATCTACCTTGAATAGGACGCGCCTTCGTAAAGTAGGTGAACGAATAGTTTTATACATTGACTGTTAAAACGTATTCACCAACCTTTCACAACTAGAAGAGAACTTCAGAAGATTCTGCTCGTAATTGCCATAGAATTCAATAAATATACGATTTGTCAGACACTTTGTCCCTATAGAACTGCATTCTTGGACTTCTATAAATATCCCTGTACTATTTGTCCATCATCATCTCAGGAGGCCTTCTTTGTTTGGGATAAACATTATGCTCTGACGTGGCTAAAATATAAAGGTTTCATAGAAACAGTTCTAAATACCTTTAGGAACTTTAGATGACACAAAAAGTTATCCCGACAGTAAAATACAGTATCATTAGTTTTTTTTTTCAGTGGCATGGACACACTATATGCAGTCAAATTGAAAAAAGAATTGTTTCTTTTTGCGTTTTTATCAGAAAATACTGGGGAAGAATATGTTTCCATCTGAAACATTTCTTATACGAGAGACGTAAGATTTTTCAGCAAAACGCAGTAAAAATGAAATGGTTATTCCAAAAAATTACTGGATTTATTGGCCAAAACGAGTTACCCGACCGAACTCTATAAAAAATATGTGGAAGGAAATTAAACTTTGATTTCTTTATAGAAATCCTCAAAAATTGCGTGAACTTCAAATAATATTTTTATTGTTAAGTAATTAACGTACTGTTAATTTCTGTAAGAAGCTTAACCCAAATACTTACATCTGACAGAATTCTTATTAAAATCTTACATGCCATTCGGAACATTTTTATTGAAATATCTAAAACTTCTGTATTCCGTTGTATTTGTCACTAAATTCCTGTATAAGCCGACATTTCTTTATTTCTCCTTACACATCGTATGTCTTAAGTATTTATTGTATTCAGCTCCAGTTTTAGATGAGTTACAAAAACCAGAAACTATTTTCTCCTTTAAAAAGATCTGTCATATACTGTTGCGTGTCACTGTGTATATAAAGTTTGTATTTCAAACAATATCGAGGATCATTTTTATGCTTGAAAGATCTCTGATGAAGATGCCGGTAGATTTTATATCAAGGCTTCATAAAGAATAACGCCACGTATCATAACTAGGATTGATTCTGGCTTGACTAGAAGCTGAAGTGAAAATCTATTGTTAAACAGCGGCCATATTTGTTTCCGCTTTAGGGAACTTCAAATCTAAAACAGATGAGAAAGTATTTGAAGCGTAAAACATCTTAGAATATAGTTATTTTTAAATGATTTTTTAAACAATTGTTTCTACCCGCGGCGACAGTAAACATATTGATCACGACGTATGTTATTTGAGTTAAAAACACCATAACTGATTTACACAATTTAATACTTATTGTTTCTAAGTAGACAAAAACAGAATTTATTTAGAGTTTAAAATTCTCAATCAAAGATGGTACTTTCACAATCATTTATTAGTCATTTACGGCTTTATATATTACTTTTTTGCATTATTTCTACACTTACATTCATTTTGCTCATTATAATTTTTGACTAATTGGTTGATTGGTTGGTTTAGGTACATGTCAACACTTATTTGATGATTGTTTAGTTTTACAACATGTCAACATTTATTGGTTGGTTTTAGAACATGTCAGTACTAATTGGATGATTGGTTAAATGACGTATCATATATCTGTGGGTTATTTAATGCCCAAATCATCCTAGTAGTAGGACAGTAATGCTACCATTTAACCCGTTTCTAGGAGGGATAAGGGTGTTACTAAAACATTTTTGGGATATGAGCAATGGTAAAACCATGGATATTATTGTTGGCTGATTTTACGGCATCTAAACCAAAATAGAGATATTTAATGCTGAAGTCTTTTTTTAAAAACAATTATATGTTTTTAAATGCCTAATGATGTTTAATTGTAAACAATTATAGCTTCAAGTAATTATTTTTAATATCACTAATTATTGCACTGTTATATAGTTTCACGAAACGATTTCTATTTAATGCACATTTTTATCAAATACAAATAATCTGCACACAGGTATATAGTTTCAATTACGATTTTCATACAAATCTGTTTTTAGGACTGACATGTACTTCTACTCCGGGTCAGAGTATACGAGGGAGTAACAGCCATTGACTAATGCTTTCCTACCGGGTGTTATTTAGTGTCTTACACAGAACACCTTCTTTTTGGGGGATGGGAAAATCCTCTTTAGGGAATACAGGTGGCGTATTCTGAATGGTCATACTTGTCAGTCATACTTATAGGTTCACACAGTTACTGTTGCAGTTCGAAGAAATCCAAGTGGATAATGTATTAGGAGTTAATTTTCTTCTCATGATAATAAAAAAAAATGTTTGCTTGTAACACTTCCCTAATTTAATAAGCTATAATGTAAGGTTATTAATTCCAGTGAGAAAATGAATATTGGAAAGAAAAATGTCACTTCCAACTCCACTAAAAAAATCAAAATCAAATCACATTCAGTTTTTTCCCTCGTCATCGTTTTTCAGTCAGTGAACTGTCATTTCGTGTGAGGTCATTTCATAATTTCTGTGCTATGAGGGAGAGTAATCAAAAATCTGTTTAAATTGCATCTTATAATTATTTCTAAAAGTAAGGATAATAATTATTATAATTGGAACAAGTACCGTAAAAGCAACCAGTTCTCTAGAATAATAATAATAATAATAATAATGATTGTTAATACGAAGGGAAACTATTAATAAGCCAAGCGCCCTCCCCTACACCTTGGTGTAGTAGCTATCGAAAAGGGAGCCTTCGGGTCACCCTCGACTATGGTCGCTAACTTAAACTAACTATAATATTACTAACAATATTACGAATATTAGCGGTAAGGATAAAAATAAAGTCTAAAATATCGAATACGATAGTGATTCTTATAAATCTATATTATAATGGAAACATTTTTGTATGTATGTTATCGTAATAATCGATCGGGCACTTGATAGTAACATTTTTGTTTGTGTAGTGGTATTTGAATGAATAAATTATAGATGTTAACGCCATGTCAAACCGTCTTGGGTTATTTTATACAGCCATGTTCGGGAATTGCATCCATTGGACGTTCATATTTAATTTTCTTGTTGTTTCATAGGAACTTTTCTGCACATGTTTCTATTGAATACATTAAATTTTTAGATAGGGCTATTTGATTCATAGGTTGGACCCTAGCAGGTCAGAATGAACCTGGTTGTAATGGAAATGAAATTTTTCTTGACATTTCCCAGATCTCCCAGACTGGAATCTCACTATCAAATGCAGTTTAGTGCCATATCCGGGACACCATATTTTGTAAGAGGGGTCTTACCTATTTTCAATCGGTACTTTCAGCGTTTTCTAAACCCCACAGACATGGTGCTGTCTGAAGAGAGATAATTCTTTAATATCAATTATGGAGTAATTCTCCTTATGATTTTGCAGTTATTTCACATTTAAATAATTTGTAATAAGATGGTAAGAGTGGGGGTAAAAGAATAAAATTATTTCCCCACACAAGAACAGTATATATTTAAATACAGACTGTCTTTGTGTGTTACTCCTCTCCACGTATGTGTGTGTGTGTGTGTGTGTGTGTGTGTGTGTGTGTGTGTGTGTGTGTGTGTGTGTGTGTGTGTGTGACAAAGCATATATATCACAGGATAGCGTTGACAAAGAGCCAAAGGCGCTTGGTAACTGTCAGATACCAAATTGGTCCGATGATCGCATAGGCAAGAAACTGAGATATACGCAGTGTTTCCTCAATATTGTGCACTCTTTATGAATATAGAAAACTATATATATATATATATATAGGGGTAGTTAATCTCATTACACTTCATGTAAATAAAAGTGCTCGCTCCAAGTTTAGCGGTAAATTGCGCAAGAGAAGAATTGATACTTTAGAGCATTTGAATTCATTTTCCAATTTTTTTGTTTATCCTTTATCTTATTTAGTATATACCACTATAAAGGACTTTTCCTAATTAAAAATCGTTTTAAAATATTTCATTATAAGGAGATTCACTTTGAAAAAGCCTCCATTTTACCTCGGAAGTAATTTCATTTTCGGTTTTCTTTTCCCATATGGTTTTGGTAAGTGAAGTACCACTATTGCTATATTCTTTTACAGAAAATATAGTTTGTGATTGAACTATCGATTCTACCACTGGTTTTCGGTAGCTCCTACAAGCTTTTATATAGTTGTCACTAGTTTTTAAAATTGCCTGTTAAATCATGTTGTCTCGTAGACATTTTCCATTTAATGGACCTTTCTACTTTTTTTTATTGCATACATGGTCAGGTATTAATGCCGCTAATCTGATTATTTTACTGTTGTGTGTTTTTATTTGATTCACCATATTTTCTTTACTGATATCGGTGATATTTTCTGTGTTTCCATTTAATATCTTGAGTAATTTAATGTTTGGAAAGAATTGTTTATCAATAGATTTGAGAAACATTATTTGAATTTTTCGTTTTCACAGTAATGTTGGATTAAACATATTTTATTATGGGTTCTATAAGTATTTTTCTGTATTTTTCATTCTTGAATATTAATGAGCTTGAGTAACTGATATATATATATATATATATATATATATATATATATATATATATATATATATAAGGGTAGCCTGAATGGTGCTTTTGTTAACCAATGAGGCCTAAAACCGATTGAAGAAGTATATGGACCACAAAGGGGGCCATATTGAAAAAAGATCTCATTTGGATACATTCGTGTATATATATATATACATATGTGTGTGTGTGTGTGTGTGTGTGTGTGTAGCGTTCATAGAAAGCGTCTTATTATCAGTTATTTTATATCTTAGACTAAAGAATTAACGCTTTTTTACGGAAAAGTTATGAATATCAGAAAAGATTATACAAAAAGGTAGAATGTTGATGTCTGGCATTCCTACGATGTGACGGAAAACCAACAGAGCCAAATGATATTGTAAGAAAAAGCTAGCGTATTCTAGTTAATTAGTAATTATTCATTGGCACCGAAATCAGGCCTGGCATCAGACTGGATACCTGTGGAAATTGGTATATACGCACAGTTGTTGTTTGGCTGGCAGCGTATATATATATATATATATATATATATATAAGATGGTTTTAAACACTTGCCCTTGACAACAGAATCAGCCAATGATAAAGGTTTTATAAAAACGGTGCTCCATACACAAAAATGCTGAGCAATATCACTGTATTTCGACTATAAATCAAAATAAAGCAGGATAAAAACTCGTGACTGAGTTTCACATAGCAGGTCTTCAGGTGAGCATGACATGTCTAAAGTAAAAACAACCAAAAAGAAAAATAATGAAAGAGACCGATAAAGGAAATAATAAAGACATTGACTACAGATTTTGATGGTTGTTTTTACAAGAGTAAAACCAGCCAACCAGCCAATTTTTTCCTCATTCATACCTTAAAAATATTTTTCCTTTACCCGTATCTTTCATTATTTTGCTTTTTCGTGGTTTTCTTCCTTTTCTTTATTTCCTGCTATTTTTCTTGCTATAATGAAACTCATTTAAGAAAATTCCTCTAGCGTCTTTCACCAGTGTCAAGCTAGAAATTTTAATTGACAGTCCGGTTGGTGCTCAGCAGAACAAAAATCTGACAGGAATTTTCAACAGCAACAATAATAACAAAATTAGTAGCAGATACCGGAGACGACCTCCTGTCTGTGAAGCAAATTAAACAAAACTTAGTAAATATTAATTTGATCACGCGATTTCTTGTAATTTTTTCTACTTGGGAATATAAGATGCGTCATTGAGCCTCAACGAACTAATCTGGAAAATGTAATAAGATTTTTTAATATATTTCGGCTTCCTTTGAAAAAAAAATAATGAAAATACCTTCTTGATTTTCACCGTAGTGTGCAAAACTTAGAAAAATATAGTAAACATCAATACTAAAACTGACTTATAGTCAAGCCATATCTAAAACAGGTGTGCTCACCAGCAACCAGAGACCTAAGTCAGACTGTAACTTGTTGCATATACGCCAGACGGAAAAAAACTATTAACAACGAGTTATTTATCCTGTGTTCTGCCACATGTTGAAATGTGTCACAAGGTCTATTTACTGTGAGGACCCTGCGTGACACAAGTTTCTTGCGAAGTTCCAAATCAGTTCCGTCGGCATTCTTTTTTTTTGGTGGGGTGTCTCACGTTCCGGGCAATAAACTAAACCCTAATCTTTTTAGACGAGGGGTGAAATGCTGGAATTGAACTTATTCATTTCTAGCCTTCAAAAGTCTATTCGCAAAAAAATTATTATAAAAATTAAATTAAATTTTATCGAGATGCACATGATGTGCTGTTAGTCATTGTTGATGCCAATTTTTGAGAGAATTTTGATCGAAATACGGAATATTGCCAGGCTCATTGTAGGAATTCGGCTTTTCGATCAGACTGGTAGGAAGCAAGCACAAATTCGGTTCAGTTTGGTTGGCCTATGCGACTGAGAGAAAAAGTGAACCTCACCGTTTGATTTACGTAACTTTGATGATTATTCTCGCTGACCCCTTGTCACTACGGCTTTCGAATGACCCTTTTTGCCGATCTTCGACTGGAGCCACAACATTCCGTAATCTTCATCGAACCGAATTACATCTAACATCACCACTGCAGTAATTATACTTATCGCTCTTACCCAAGCACTAACTAGTAGGTGCTGCAGATCATTACATATTAAATCTCTTTTAAAAAAAGTCCCGTTACTTTCATTTCACCTACAGTATAAGGTCGTGTGTTAATCTCGAGTATGGGTCGACCCTTGATTTATAATCTAGAAATCATTGATGAAATTAATTTTTGAAGTCAAAGTTTGTTTTTCAGTTCCATTTAAAATACAACCTTACAAAATTATTACTAATCTAGGTCTATATATCATTTGCCCCTCAAAATCAGGTTTTGGTTTGCTTTTATGGAATATCAGCCATTGTATCTTGTTTAATGCTAAATCCTTTGTACACAAATATATTAAATATATGTTTTCTAAACACATTTTGTAGATAATTTTTTTTAATGAGACCCAAGTCATTTTTTGTACAGACTTAAATGGTTTCACTTATTTCTGATTTGAATATACAATTCCATCGCATGACATGACGCAATTTGAACATAACAGCCAGTATCATTCCGTTTTTTCACATAGCAACATCTACAAGCCAAGATGAATACTTTTAAATTGGTAAAAAAAAATTATCTGTCTTTATTATTTCTCATACAAAAATAATTTTGATAAAATATTTTTGTATTCAGACAAAAGGTGGAAGTCGAAACTTTTGGCAAATAAATAAACCACCAAACATATATCTTCTGTTTTACCTTTTCCTACGTACATACATAGTGAAAAGTGTTCTATTTCAAACAATTTAACATATGTACACAGTTTCTTGTTTACATACAGTCATTTGTTTAAATACAATTTTTGTTTACACACAGTTAAATATAGAAACAGTTCTATTTCAAACAATTCAGTTAAGCATGTCAACAAAGTTAAATGGTTTCGAGTATTACAATGTATCACTTACGATTCAATTAAACATCGGTCATTTGTTTACACACAGTTAAATGATCAAACAGTTCTATTTAACATAAGTGCACAGTATTTTTGTTGACACACAGTTAAATGTAAAAACAGTTCTATTTCCAGCTATTCCGTTTAGCATAAGTACAATTTAAATATCAAACACTTCTATTTGATCCACCAGATATGACCCAATCAGGTGCTACCACTCCGAGCCAGAGTTGGCCTGGGACCCATGGCAATGAATGGGTACTCTGTATTCCCCAAAGATCCAGCCTTACTAGACCCTCATCATCAGATTATTTAGATTCATATCCTGAACACTTGGTGGTGGGTGTGTCTTACCCCTTTGTAGAGAAGCAGTCAGTTTACTCTACATACCCTGCC
>OY757936.1:6644053-6756553 GCA_963585895.1 Sepioteuthis lessoniana
TCACTCCTATTATTCAGTTTGCATTTTTGATATGAGTGGGGACTACAAAGAACATGAACATTAATCTCTCTACAACGTTTATTAACTAATAAATTCTCACAAAAATTCAGTCAGGGAATTGTTACATTTGGAGATCAGTAAAGAAAACTCGTAAACAATAAAATGATAATTGAGTTTTAGCATTTACCGGATGATTTATTTTATCGTTTTACTCACGACTATGGGTTTTACATTATCAACATTAAGTAAAATTCATTCCATCATATTTGTTGTCAATACTTGGCGGTAACTGAATATATAAAACTTTCCTAATATGTTAAAGTTACGATAATTCTCAGAAAATATATGATTTATTCCGAAGGATCAAAATATTAATTTTGAATATCGTTATTTTTATTAATTCACCTTCAATCACAAAAGAAAATATACGATTTTTTGTCAGCTATATCTCTATGGTTCTAGGATCTACAAAAAAAATATAATAATTAAAACTGTATGGCGCTTTTCAAAACATAAATCCCTGAGGAATATATCTAAATGTAAAAAAAAGCGAGTGACACGGATCGCATAACTTGGTTTGATTGTGGAGGTGTTGTAATGTACTAAGCTTTTATGAGGCACCCAATGAGAATCGAACTCACTCGTGTAGGTTTGCTAGTCTAATATGCCAACCATTACTCCACCTGAGGTGTCTTTTGCTCGTGTTGCAAATCCTGTGTAGTAATTACAAGATGGAGCCCATCCATTGCCAGGTCAGCAACTCGTTTCAATTCCAGGCTCTCTTTCTGCTTGATCGCTTACTGTATCAAGGTTAAAGAGCTGATTCTGCCAAACTATTTACCAATAGCTGCAAAGAGAATAGTTGGATTCTTATCTTTCCCAAGAGTATTAGTGCTATGTGGAATGCATACAGTGCCTTTTTTGAAAATCCTAATAATCAACGTCTTCTCACTTTTTATCGCTTATTTAAAATCTAATTCGTTAATGCTTGTTGAAAGAATATTTAGTTTGTTAAGAAAATCAAAAGTCAAAAGCCATTTTGAATTTTTTATTTCAAATTTTAACATCACTGGTGTTTAAAAAGAATGAGGAATCCAGCATTGAAAGTGGAAAGGGGTGTATTGGGCACATTTATTGGTGTCATTTGAACGACTGCAATACTCTTGATGTAGAAACTTCATGGGGAATCAGCTGGTACAGAAAAATTTCCCCGAGACAAAAGGAGACATGAATTCAAATATCCGTAGGAGTTTAATCTTTATTGTGTCTTTCAATTCAGGCTGTTTATGCTGTTGGAGAAATAATGAAGAGAGTGAATTGCAATTACAAAGCAAACAAAATTATGAACAGGAAAATATTAGTTAATGATAAAAATAGTTGACAATCTTCATTTGAAAAATGAATTAACTATTTTAATAGTTTTCTTCTCAATCGAAAATTCCTTTCTTGGGTTGGCCCTGTCGGCTGGAGCTGCAGAGTACACCGACTGCTTCTCTACAGAGGGGTAAGACTCCCCCAACGAGTGTCCTAGATATGACACTAAACTATCTAATGGTGAGGCTCCAGAAATGCTGGATTTTTGGGGAATGTAGAGTGCCCCTTTACTGCAATGGCTCCCAGGTGAATTCTAGCTCGGAGTGGTAGCACCTGATAGGGTCATTTGTATGGGTCAGGGAAAAGTGATTGAAATTAAAACTTATATTAAACTGAATTGTTAGAAATAGAACTGTTTAAGTGTATAAAATGGATTTGGCATTAAATAAGCTACAATGGTTTATATATCATAAAAACAAACAAGGGTACCTTATCTTGCAAGTTTGTGTAGGGGGACACCAACGAACTATATCCCTTAGACAATAGGTATGTTTGTTGCGTCTCAATAAATTCAAACTTATTCAAAGTCAACTCTACTTAGATAATTTTCTGCCAGGATTGCCAATCCGCAAAATAAAATCAAGCTTAGCGCCTTCTATATCAGCTTTTCTCAACCTTTTTATCATTGGGAAGCTTTTGAAATATTAACGCTACAGTTCTCAAAAAGACGTTTATAATGCTACATCCCTAAATAAACGTTTGCACCACCAGGGTTCCCAGCAGATCCTAGTAGTGCTACAGGACAACACAGACATTTGTAGTACCACAGTGCTTATCGGTCAACACCTTAAGTGTCAGGTGGACCCTGTCGTAACCTCGCCGTGAGTAAACGTGATGAACACACAAAACACCGTTTTCATTTCCTAATATGAGAGAGAGACAGAGACAGAGAGAGAGAGAGAGAGAGAGAGAGAGCAGGCGCATACGTTGATATTATGTTTCTCGTTTTCTCGCACATGCTTCTCCACTAGTTCCGTCTTCATATCTCTGCATCACAGCTCCAAATCCTTTTTCTTCTTTTCTATCCCGCATCCACTCACACGACCTTTACCGTTTGAACTTCTTTCTGCCAATCACAACCAGCGGCAGATTTGCTGCTGATACATTTCTATTTTTAACTTGGACATCTGCTACTCTCCCAACTTGGACTTGAGAAACCTCAAAGTCTAACTAGGAAATACCTCAATACTAAATCAATCAACTGGAGTCCCTAATTATTTTAGAGAAATAGTTTTCATATCTCATGTTACCCCTGTATGAAAATCATTATAGACAATTATTAATATCTATCTCTTTTAAATTCTTATTCTAGTACATGTGGTAAACATTGTTGATTTTTTCTGATAATTGGTTAAAGAAATGACTCCATTTTTGCCAAATTTATTACATCCCGTTTATAAGATCCCACACTCACTGATACACGAATCGGCTACATGCATTGCTTTGTCTACTAATACGGGAAGACGCTTTCACAGAGGCACCATTTAAATATCAAAAATAGATACCCTATCATTATAAATAATTTAGGACTTTGAAGCCTTTATCATAATAACCAAGGATTTTTCAACAATATATTATCCGTTTATAGTAAAATTACGAATATAAAATTAAAACAAAAATACTCAAAATCCATTAGCTTATTTATTACTCTCTTTCGCGGAACCATAGAAAAACCTCCTATGGAACCCTTGGGGTCGAGAGAACACTAGGAAAAAACAATTTTCTAGATCTACCTCAGAAAAAACTAGTGGTATAAAGAAAACGTAGATGATGTCCCTTTAAGAGATGCTACGAAATGTAATTTCTTTTCAATAATTCGACCCAATCTGCACGTTTATTCAAGGTTTACAAAAAAACGTGTGTTATCTTAGATAAATATCTGAAGACAGTGTATTACTCAGATTCGAAAGTTTCGTTACTCTAATTGGTTACAGTCTCGTCGGAGGCAACTTGTTTATAACAAAATATCCTTGCAGAAGAAATTCACGGTAAATAATGTATTGGCCGAGGAGCACATGGAGAGAAAAAAAAGAATTTACTTATACATATATATATATATATATAATACTGTGCCTATAAGATAGAGCAAAACGAAAATATCCTGTTTATTTCAACCTAAATTATAACGGGGAGAGAGGGAGAGAGAGCAAAATAATACCGTTAGAAAGCGATGGAAAGTTTTTAGCTTCAAAAGGCTCTTAACACACATAGCCATAAACATTTTCTTCAAATGGTTTGCAGTTTTTAGCAACTTTTCTTGTTTCCTAAACTGGAAATTTATCTCAAGGGTAAAATATGAGAATGAAGAGGAAATTAAAAGAAATATTGCATTGCAGATCCCCTCTATTAAAAAAGTGGGTATAAGAAGTTTCAATCAAAGGAATATTTACTTGTTAAATGACAAGAAAATTAACTCCTTACTCCTCGTTAATTTCTGCCTTAGTGGTGTAATGGCTGAAGTACTGAATTGTGGCCTCCGAAGAAGTGAGTTCGAACTCTATGATGTCTATTTCAGACTAATACCCAAGGAAAAGATGTAAACACCCTTACCCTCCTTGCTATGGGTTAAATAGTATCATTGATGTTCTTCTGCAAAATCGTTATGGCATTAAATAACACACGAAGTTTGATATGCCATTGAATAACGAAACTAAGAATCTCTGACTTAATCAGCTATTTTAATTCTTTACTTTTTAAATTTTTTTCATGTACATACTTTATTTCTTATTGTTTATTGAACAAAAATTAACTGGGATTTCTTCAAGGCAGAGGTTGTATCAGTACTACTGTATAGATTCACCACATGGACGCTGTAGAGAAAAAGCTAGATGGGAACTGCAAGAGAATTTTATGAACTATATTGAACAAATCCTGGAAGTAACACCCCACGAAGCAACAGCTCTACGGCCACTTACCTCCTATCTCTAAAACCATACAAGTAAGACGAATGAGACATACAGCACAAAAAACTGGATAAACAAGGACGAGCTCATAAGTGTGACATTCTTCAATGGATCCTTTCACATGGATATTTCAGGGTTGGACGACCAGCAAGTACTTATCTGACACACCTTTATGTGGACACAAGATATAGTTTGGAAACTTGCCGGAAACGATGGAGGATAGTGATGGTGAGAGAGAGAGAGAGAGGGTCAGGAAAATCCATGGTAGCTGCACGAGTGGGTGATGTTAAGGATGAAAAGATATATTTATGCTGTAATACAATAATAAATAAAATATAATGTCTCGCGACTACTTTTACGTCCATGATCTGCAAGAATCTATAAACCTGCAATTAAAATTTAGTTGACCAGATGACAACTTGTGGATAAAGGCCTACATGCCCGTATTCAGGAAGCTCAGAATCATGTGTTGTCTTATTTTAGCATTTCATTAGAATAGTGTGATATCACTCAGTATTATTCTACACAAAGTACTCCGTACTATAACCATTTTACTGTTTCTGATCGTTTTAACGGTTAATTATATATATATATATATATATATACGAGGTGCAGACTTTTTTCGTATGGGCATTTTTATTGATAGTACACATATGAAACTCTAGTCCCCTTCGAAGTAATCTCCTCCGGCTGCAATGCACTTGTTGTACCGTTCCAACTACTTCTCGAAGGCCCCATGAAAGTCCTCTTGTGTGGATGTATCAGTGACCTTCGTCACAACCTCTTTCACCTCCTCGGTTGTCTCATAACGACAGCCTCTGAGCTTAGGGAATAACCAAAAGTCACAGGGATCAACGTCTGGACTATAAAGAGGGTGAGGAACTGTCTTGATGCCCATCTTGCTCAAATAGTCTGTGACAAGGATGGAGTTGTGGACTGGTGCATTTTCCTGGTGGAAATGCCACTGACCCGATTTGAAAAGTGCTGGCCTCTTCCGACGGAATCTCTTCCTGAACTTCCTTAAAACCTCAACATAGTAACCCTAACCCTAACCCTTTGGCCAATTAACTCTGGTGTATTGACTTCCGTACTCCTCCCACACCTCTAATCGACCCTCACTGACTCACTGCCTTCCTTGAATCTCTTATGCCACTAAAAACTGATGCTCGATTCATGCAAGATGGTCAAAAAGCAGTCTGAAGCATTCCATACGTTTCTCTTGCTTTTTTTCTAAGTTTAAAACAGAATTTTATTGCATATCGTTCTTCTAAAGTGTCCTCACGTCCAGATTGCATTTTTGAAATTCTCTAGCTGTGACAATCAGGCTGTAGCTGTTCATTTGAACCTGAAATCATAAAAATTGGTCAGTCATCTGATAAAATGTATAGTAATTACATACTGAAATTTCAAGAGTCTACGACAATTTTAAAAGCCCGTAAAAAAAAAGTGTGGAAACATATTGAATACACCATATATATATATATATATATATATATATATGTGTGTGTGTGTGTGTGTGTGTGTTTGTCAACATACAGTATTTCTCATGAGTATACTGCTAAAATATCTTACAACCATTCATTTTCATTTACATCTAAAGGTACCCGGAGTTTCTTCTAGAATTTTAAACAATAAAAACCGATATTACTGTAATTACGAAAATATACAGGAAAATCCGATAACCAAAAAATGTTGCAAAAAGAAAAGTAATTTTATTTTGGATTGCTATATATTCGTATGTAATGTCATAAAGTTTCAATGCTATAGTTTCTGGTAATAAATGATAACTAACAATATCAGTTTTGATTGTATATCTATCTAGAAATTGTAAAATCCTGGTATCGTTGCTTGTGGTTAAAATCATCTTTAAATAGAAATTGGAAGAAGAGTGTCTATTCATCATGGACGATTTAATTACATTTGATAGTTTATAGAAAACACACAAGTCGTATACTTTGATGTTATGATTTGAAGGCTTTTAATCGTTAGGACATGGTTATGTAATAGGTGTTCTTTAAAGACATATCTTTAGAAGGTAAGTGAATTTCATGAACATTACATTACTAACGGCTCTAAATAGCACGGGAGATAAATGTCAGGTGGAGCTCCTAAAAATTCCCCCATCTCTACCTTCTCGCAGCACGATGGAGATATTGGTTATAAAAGGTAAAATTTTCGCATATGATCACCTTGCTCTTCTTTTTTTTATGAATAGTTACTCTCCATTTCGGGTAAACTGATTGATTTGCTGGGGAAATATTATTCCATTCACGTTTTATAGTGTAGCATCTCCGGAAAGGAAATAACTATAAAAAAGACTTCCACACTTTGGCTTAATTTAGTCAACGGAAAATACAGGTTATTTAGATTTTATTAGATTCAAGTATATATTTATGCATTCCTACTTGTGAATACATATATGTATCTAAGTACGTATGTTTGTGCCTAAATGAGTGCAAGTTAACATATATATCTACATTATGTTTGTTTATGTCATATAATAAATGTGACTCAATGAGAGCGTATATATATATATATATATATATATATATATATATATCAAGGCTTGCCGACAGCAGAGCAGGTTAATGTAAGGTTTTGTTGCTTGTATGTTGAAGTCGAAAGGAGAACGTCGCTTACGAGTCCGTCTTTACTTCTCGGGCAATTCCCATTATCTTTTATTCATATTACTTGGATGGTTTCTGTGATAGTAGGCAAGTGGCCATACAACTGTTGTTTTGTAGAATGTTGCCCTCAGGATTTATTCTAAACAGGACGCTGTATACTTGTGTATTTCCATTGTAGCATTTTCTCCGAAGATCTAGTGGTGCAAGCTTACAGTTGTACTGACATAGCTATAACACGGAAGGATGCATATATATATATATATATATATATATATGCCTACAGAATCAGATAGACTCTACCAAGATTTCACCTAATCGGATCATCAGTACAACTCTGACTTCAGTGACTTAATGTCATTCGATAACATCCTTTCCTAGTCATGATGATGGTTCATTACAACCGAAACGGTACAGCGTTGACTTTCTTTTATATTAAATTCTTCTTTTTGGATTATCTTAGTTTTCAATTTTTCTCTGCGTTGACGCATTTATTTCCATTATTTTCTCCCTTATATATAGATAGATGTATACTCTTCCTTTGATCTTGATGTATGAGGGCCAATTAAAGATGTGAACAATTAAATGATCGACTCATAATTTGTTTTATTGGTGAAGTCTTTTGTAGGGCGAGTGGCCCTTTTTTGATTAACAGAAGAATGGTGCAAAAATGTGTCGGCGAATCCTTTCCTGACAGGATGCAGCCCTTTGCCCATTTCCTGACTGAGTTTTGCTTATACACAGCGTTGCACAGTCGAAGAAGTATGTCCTCAAATTTCTTGCCTTCTATATTTTAGTGGTATTTCGTCGAGAACCGCAACCTTTTTGCTTTTAATTTCTTTTAATACTGTATCAAGTGTTTCTTGCATAGGGTCCTAGTTGATATCTTGTTGGTTATTAATCCTTTTTTAGATTCTTGAAATGTTCTTTCCACTTCTGAGGTATTTCTTCTTAGCTGGCAGCTTTTAGTTTTGGTCTTCGGGTAGTTTTACTGCTGCTTACTTCATCATCATCATCATCATCATCATCTCGTGCTGCCAGCACGGATCTCCCTGAACCTCTCCCGCTACCCATCTCTATCATCCATCGCTCCCGGAAGGTCTTCCAGGCTACACCTGAATCGGCACAGAGCTGTTGTATATAGGTTCTAGCTGGTCGTCTTGCCTTTGTTCGTCTATGTGAAGTGGTCAACAGGAGTATGTCGCTTATGAGATCGGCCTTACTTCTCCAGCAGTGTTCCGCATGTCTGGTTTATCTAACTTGGATAGTTTTTGTAATGGGTGGGGAGTGGCCGTATAGCTGCTGTTTTGTTTTGTTTGGTGTTGCCTCTAGGACTTGTTTAATTCTTGCGTGATTGCCGTCAAGCTTTTTCTCCATACGTTTATTTAGCGTCCAAGTAGTGCATCCATATAGCAGTATCGACACGACCGCCGCTTGGAAAAAACTGCGTTTTATTTTATCGGTCAGGTCTGACTTCCATATGGCCGATAGCCTATTGATAGCTGTCCATGCCTTTGCTAGTCGCGTTGATGTCTGTCTCGTTTGATGAGACACTGCTTCCTTGGAAGGTGAACTTGTCCACTAGTTTTAGAGAACTACCATTTAGTGGGGAGATGTAACCTCTTTGATTAAAGCACATGTATTCCATCTCATCTGCGTTTACATGGAGGCCTATTCCAGACTATGTAGTAGGGTTTCGGCTTGGGTGGGTGTATTTACTAGGAGCGCTATATCATCGGTGTAATCCACGTCCGTCATTGTTTGTGCTGAGTATCTTCTGCTTCTTTCCCTTGCCAGCTTGAAACCTTTGCCTATCATTATATCAATAGACGTTCTAAGCACGTCTGATAAACAGGTATGGGGCTAATGTGTCTCATTGCAGCACAGCTGCTACAAAGTTGAAGTAGTCTGTGTCTCCATTCAGGGAGCGGACTTTTACTTTCGTGTTTTTATATAACATCATTACGGCTGTGACAGTTTCTTTGGGTAGTCCGAAGGCGAGTAGTATTTTCTCCATCTTCTCTCTGTGTATTGAGTCAAAAGACTTGGAGAAATCGACAACCAAATTTCTGAATTCATTGATTTGACATTGAATGTATTATTATTGCTCTTTTGTATATAAGTTTATTCTTTGAAGACTTTCTTAAGTTTCTGTGCATTGATTTAAAAAAAAAAATTCTTTTATTCAGTGGGGATCTTTTTCATGTTATCTCGTTTTTTCCTGACTGCTATTGACTCTTGGTTGGTAAGTATAAACTCTGCTGCGGTTTCTATATGGGTGGTTACAGTGTTTTCATATTCGTCAGAGTACGTCTTTTAGATATCTCCTAAGGAGTATCAATTTTTTATCACACAGATAGGTTATATTTATTACTTATATTAGTATTGGTAAGTGAGGACCTGTTATTACGTTTAGTTTTAATCGTTTTCTCCTTATTTCTGAGAGACGATTCTGTTACTGGAAGTCACTTCTTCAAAAGAGGAATGTGCCTTACAGTTTAGAGGGGTGTTTATCAACTTCTTCTTTATGAGTATATAGCTTAGCTGTGATTTAGCGTTATTTAGGTGGGTATAGGTGAATAATTTTTCTTACCCTTTTTTTGAATTTTGTGTAGACGTATGGAAGAATGTTCTCAAGTGAAAAATTAACTCGATTTTTATCATTTTTATTCGACTAGTTATGTAACCAAAATGTATTGTTTCCGTCTTCGCCTATTTAACAATTTATGTTTCCACCGATAATTAGAACGTTGTGTTTTGGTATATGTTGAGCAAAGCGAAACAGAGCGTTGAAAAAGGTTGAAATATCTGTTTTATCACTGGCATTAGGTACTCTAAGAATTACCGTTGTACAGAATTTCCCGTTAAATGTTGCTCACACAATTTTCGGTCGCGTTTTCTCTATATTATTAAGGGGTGTTAAAGCAAGAAAACTGTAAAGCATTCCTTCACCTTCAACAGTAACATTGAGAGAGTTCTTCCATGCAGATGCTTAGACAAATGTCGAACTGTCACGGGTGTCATGGGATTTTAATTCTGCTTCACTGCGGTAATATCTATAAGTTCTTGCACTCATAAAATGTCTTCATTATAATCGGCTCCAAATGCTGCAGCTGGTTTACTATATTTAAAGTCACTATATTAACAATTATTTTGTATCTAAGCGCTTTTGCTTAGATGTGGCACAAGGCCGAATGAATGGAGCACCTAATTAAACTACAATTCACACTTGCAGGTTTGCTAGTCAAACTTGCAAACCATTAAACTCCCAGAGGTGCTCATTTTGTATCTAAGTAAGTAAAGATTTCGTTTAGGCTATGTTGTTGATTATTCGAACTTTAGGGTCAGTGCTTCTTCCTCATCAGATCGCATTTTTCGGTTTGGATAAACAGTTTGAATTAGAGTCTTCGTGGGTTTTTTTTGCCGTAGTTTCCTGCCTGAACAATTTAATGATGGCTATTGACCTATGAGATTCTTCCACCCAGTATCTGATGAAGCGCGCAGCTGACCAACTTTGGATTCATCATTCTTACTTCACATGCACCATTTTGCATCGTATAGTTTCCTTTGCTATATTCTTTTATAGTTCGAACAATACTCTCCTCCCTCAGACTGATATTCACTGACAAGCAAGGAAAGGATATCTAAGTGGTTCTGGGAGAAACCCCTCCCTTCTTTTTCTTAAGTTTTAACCCCCTTAAAGCCGAGTTATTCTATTTTAGTGAATCATTTTTAGTGGATTTATCCTATTCTATTATCACATTTAGACAAAATCATTCCAGAGAAATTACTTTGAAGGCTCAGATGCAATTGAAATATTTTTCATTTTGGTAAAAATATTTTCTTTTATTTCTAACACGTTCAGACTTTTTGTCTTTATTTACTTTCTTCAAAACAGGATGTGTGAAATAGAATAATAATAGTAAAGCTACCATGTTGACTTGCAAGAAAGTTTATAATATTCACAAAGAATAAAATTATAAACATACTTCAGTGTTTATGAAAAATGTAAGTGGATTAAAGGCTACTTAATGAATTGGCTCGTATGGATATTTTTAAAAGGCAGTCGTTTGTACTATACAGCCAAACAAATCATACTTAATAAACAAATAAATAAATAAATAAATAAATGAATAAATATACGTATTTCTACCTTAAATTTTCCATTCTTTCCATCTGTCACATTTTGAAATATTTTTGTAGTTCGTAAGTAGCTCAGAGTAAACGGTTATATAAGTTAATATCTAAAGGATGTGACGATTGATTCTTTTCCCGATCATTGGGATGTTCAGCCCATATAATCAGTCAGCAAATTCAACCTTTTGAATTGTTCAGTTTTAAAGTTCAACGTTCATTCATACGTGATGCAAAATGGGTTGATAACCAACTCAGTCGCGATATACATACTGTAATGGAATAAATATATTAAGCTGGTGATCGGAAGCCGAAACATGACTGGAGGAATATATGTATATATATATATATATATATATATATATATATATATATATATATATATATAAGGTGTTTCACGATTGTTGAAACTAAGTAGTGGCTTTTCAATTTTTTTGTTGATTTTGATTCTCTTTCTCACTTTCAGAATATTGCTGTGAAGTTGTTAGTATTTTACAATATTTGATTAAATACATCAAAATAATCTCTTCGACGATAGAGCAGATATTTTGTGTCAAGAGCTATTACGAAACTGTTCTATGATTGCTCATACAAGATAGAGAAGGAAGTTCAATTTCTATATATTTTCAAATACAAGTGAAATTTTCAAGTTAGTCCCGAACCTTTGAAGTTCATGGCACTTTTGAAGATCGTAGGACAATTGGCTTCCAATTACAACCCAAATATGCACGAGTTCAAGAGTCAATCAGTTAGATTCCGTTCGGAGTATACAAGAACATGGAATCTCCGTATTTCCTATTCGGCGAATTCTGATAAAATATCTAAAACTTGACACGTACTGGATTCAGATCAAATAATAACTGACTCAGTTCCAGTGACTTTCGCAAAAGATCAACGATTTTGAGAAATGCTTGGATGGTGTCTGGTTTTTGAATGAAGCTTACTTTATATTGAATGGTCATGTTAACTTAAAGAACTGCGTGTTTCGAGGAAGAAAAAAACTCACAGTCTTTGACGCATTTTCCATTTTCGAAAGTGAACGGCATGAATCATCATCTTGAGGTACGGCACCATTAGACAATTTGTTCGAAGATGACAGGAATAATGCAGTGACATGACAAAAAGTGTTACATTCCAGGGCTTAAGTAGTATGGGAAAGAGCTCTAGGAGCACGAGGACCTTGCTGAGGAGAAATAGTGTTTCCGGCCGGATGGCACCCTTTACACTGCTAATGTGACCATAGTATGACTCTGTAAAATGTTTGGGGATCGTCTCATCAACTGAAAAATTGAAGTGGAGTGGAAACTTCACTCGTCTGATCTGAACCTTCCAGATTTCTTCCTCTGGACGCCATCTTCCAAAGTAATCTTTGCATCAATGCTGCATTGAAGACAGTCTTCTCGGAAAAGATTCAGCCAGGAAGAATATGTTTGCATAATCGACTATTTTATTGGTTGCTTTCAATATTATTTTAACTGAACGGAGGAAATCTGGAACTTATACTAAGGGACTCCTCTTGATATATTTGTTTATGATTGAAACAATATTATTGTGCAAAATAAAAACCTATCCTTTTACTTTTTCATAAAAGTAATTTTCATTATCTATCTATCTATCTATCTTATTCTTTTCATATCTATCTATCAATCTATCTTTCTATCTGTCTTATTCTCTTCATATCTATCTATCGATCTATCTGATTCTTTTCATATCTATCTATCTATCTATCTATCTATCTATCTTATTCTTTTCATATCTATCTATCTATCTATCTATCTTATTCTTTTCATATCTATCTATCTATCTATCTTATTCTTTTCATATCTATCTATCTATCTATCTATCTATCTTATTCTTTTCATATCTATCTATCTATCTATCTATCTATCTATCTATCTATCTATCTTATTCTTTTCATATCTATCTATCTATCTATCTATCTATCTTATTCTTTTCATATCTATCTATCTATCTATCTATCTTATTCTTTTCATATCTATCTATCTATCTATCTAATTCTTTTCATATCTATCTATCTATCTATCTATCTAATTCTTTTCATATATATATATATATATATATATATATATATATATATATATATATATATATATCTTAGTCTAATCAATTCTATCTATCTATCTATCATGTTTTCTACCGACATGTACATGTCAATTCATTCGTTGATACTCAGTCTGTTTGTCTCTCAATATATTTACCTACCCCCTCCTCACGAGCGGAGTTTGATAAGTTTTAGATCAAAATTTTCTTCTCCAAGATTGGTTGTCAGTACAAGGTCAAGAAGCCAAGTCAGCCCTTCTATTTATCCTTAGCTGGAGGGAGAAGAGTTGGATTCAGTCCTTTCCCAAGGGTATTAGCGCTATGTTAAATGCAAACAGTCCCCTCAAGGTGGTGAAGTCGGGTTGCCATGTCCTACAATGTTAAACATTGTACCACAAACACAATATATATATATATATATATATATATATATATATATATAGGCAGCATTTCTTCGTTAATGCAAATTTCATTAAACATAATAGACATTTTATGCCTACATATTCTCTTTTGGATCCGTACGAATTCCCGTATTACTTTTATCGTATTCCCCCAGAATACGATAAAAGTAATACGGGAATTCGAGCGGATCCAAAAGAAGATATGTAGGCATAAGGTGTCTATTATGTTTAATGAAATTTGCACACATATATATATATATATATATATATATAATGTTTATTACCGCCCCTACGTACAGTATTACAATTTTTGATTAAAATCTGTTTTCTTCTAAACAAAAGAAAATACTAGGATTTTAGTATATTGGATATCGAGAAGAGCCCTAAAGATATAAGGAGACTTACTGGAACTTGAAGTGAATACTATCAGTTACTACTTTTGCAAAAATATCGTAAATGTAATACACCCGAGACCCCCAACATACACACACACACATATATATATATATGTAGAGAGAGAGAGAGAGAGAGAGAGAGAGAGAGAGAGAAAGAAAGTGAGGTTGGTTAGTTGGGTTTTATGGCATATCAACCTTTGTAGGTTATTTAACACCAAATCCATTTTAATGTAAATAATAAGTTCCATTTCAAACAATTCAGTTTAGCATAAGCACGCGGTTTAAATGTAAGTACAGTTTAACTGTGAAAAACATTTCTATTTCAAGCTATTCAGTTTAGTCAAGTAGTTCTAATTCAGCTAATTCAGTTTAGTGTAAGTACAGATTTTGTTTACACACAGTTAAATGTCAAAACAGTTCTATATTAAACAAATCAGTTTAGTGTAAGTACAGTTTATATGTTAAAAAGCAGTTCCATTTCAAATAATTCAGTTTAGCAAAAGCGCGCACTTTAAATTTAGGTGCGTTTTTAGTTTAGCATAAGCACGCAGTTTAAATGTAAGTACGGTTTAATTGTCAAAAACATTTCTATTTCAAGGTATTCAGTTTGGTCAAACGATTCAGTTTAGCATAAGTATGCCGTTAGTTCTATTTAACCCATAGATAGGGCCATATCAGGTGCTACAACGCCGGGCCAGTGTGTACCTGGGAGCAATGGCAATGAAAGGGTGCTCCGCACTCCCCAAAGCCCCAGCATCACAGGAACCTCACCATCAGAATGTTTAGTGTCATATCCATAACACTCATTCGGTTATCCCTCTGCAGAGGTGCAGTCAGAGGTGCAGTCAGTGTATTCTACAGCCTCAGCCGACTGGGCAAAAGAAAGTGTGAGAGAGAGAGAGAGAGAGAGAGAGAGAGAGAGAGAGAGAGAGAGAGAGAGAGAAAAGAATATGAAATGTCTATGGAAGATATAGATCTGAACATATACAGGGTATTTTAAAGTGATAGTATCATTAAAGAGTGCTCAACATCGATATATATATATATATATATATATATATATATATATATATATATATAAGCACTCCCGGTTTATAATGATATGGATTTTTTGCAACATCTAGTGTATAGGTTGTTATTTACTAAATTTGCCTTAGTTCCAACAGAAGGACACCTGTATTCAGTTCACCGTATCTATTCATATAAAGAAAATGTATATGGGTGTTTACATTATGGAATATTATTAATGATAGTATAAGCCGCTGATGATAAACGTGAGGATTCCTGCATAACAGTATAATTCAAGAATAGTAAACCCTGTTAATATCCGAATGAAGATTAAATGACAGCAACCTTGTTGAATGAAAACGACGTAAATCACTCTCGTATTATGTCGTCAAAGAGACGGGATAATTGAGAAAACTGCCTTAAATTGTGGCTGTTTTTGCAAGCCGCCATTTTTAATAGTTGATTACGTTTGATACTGTATCCATTGCAGTGGACAGTTTATTGGAGGATAACCGCATGGTTATTTACACTGCAGTGCTTACTGAGGCAGACATCTATTGGCACGGATGCTTATGGAATTTTGATTTCTGAGGACGAAGAATTTTCGTGGTGCAAAGAGGAATGTCAACGAATTTGGAATGTTTACATAAGAGGCACCGTTTACATTTTCTTTTCTGATTGAATGTTTACTAACGAAAATGACCTTCATATTGCTTAATCTACCTAAAAGAAGTGTCATTGAAGCAGATATTCATCAATCAATATTTACAAGGACAAAAAATTCGAATGTGTTTAGGTGAAGTGCTTAAGTACTTGATTACATAATGTCTATTATATGTCTCTCACTCTCACTCTCTGTCTGTCTGTCTGTCTGTCTCTCTCTCTATATATATATATATGTTAGCTTGGACTTCGCATTAATCCTGTTTTGAGAGGCAAAACTTTATCTCTTTTGGATAAATAGTTGAGTAGACTGACTGGATTCTTTAGCTTTGGTTTGGCAGTTATAAGGAAAACTTTGGAAAACTTTTTGATTAGACAACTGGAAGGAAAACTCTCCTTTCAAACGATCTTTACTCAGCTTGAAATTGATTTTGAATATGATCCTGCCTGTTGCAGCAGATATATATATATATATATATATATATATATATATATATATATATATATATATATATATATATATATATATATATATAAGATTTAAATCTTTAGTATATTGCTATGATAAAAGAATGTATTCAAAGGATGTATTTATTTACAGATGAACTATATGCCAATATTTAACGTTTGTGCTTTTGTTTAAACCATCTTCTGAGCAATTTTATTATGTGATATTGTGTCATCCAAAACATTTTCAAATTAGTATATTTTCATTTGAAAATAATCCTTTCACAAAGCCACTCATAAACCTATAGGACACCCGAGGAAACATTTCTTTTGATGACACAATTTTATGCAGAAACCAGACCCTAAAAAAGAAACCCTGATAGATAGTCACTACAGCTTAAATATAAAATTATCCTTTTACTTTTTTGTAAGTTTTAATACCAGTTGTAACAGGTGATTTTCACCGAAGTCCGAATGACTGTAAGACTCCTCAGATCTCCCGGGGCACCTCGGGTGATGTAATGGTTAGCAAGGTAGACTAGCAAACCTACACGAGTGAGTTCGATTCTCATTGGATGCCCAATTCATGTGGCCTTGTGCTACATCTAAGCAAAAAAGCTTAGTAAATTACCTCCTCAGCTCTCCCGGAATATTCTAGATAATGTAGTCAACAATAGCAGACGGTTTCATTTCTTCCTTTGATTTATAGATCCCCTCATTTATTTTCCAGATCTTCGGATTTGTTCCAATGGTGCCAATTACGTTTTGATATATATGTTTTTTTTTATATTTTAAAAATAAGATGCTGCTTTTTGAAAGAAAACCTGACTTTTTAGGACTTTTAAGATGAGAAAAATTAAAATGAATTTACTCTTCGGGATGAATTTTTTTTACTTAATTATTTGAGGAGGAATATTGTCAGTCTATTAAAAAATATTTTCGTTGATTCATTTTTAAAAGTTTGTCAATTCTTTTAACAAAACAATTTAAAAAGAAAAGATTTTCATTGTGTATATCAGAGATTTTATATTTTAAATGCAAAATCCTTCAATAAATATAACTAAAATCTTGGAAAATTCTATGCGTAAATATATTTTAATAATTTTTTTTTATTTTTCCGGATGAGAAAATTTATGAATGACATATTTTATTTACCGAAAAAAATGTGTGTCCCTTTTTGCTGAAAAGATTTATATGTCCATGTATTTCCTCGGTTCGGTAATTTGTAACAATATCTTATGAAGGAATAAGATAGTGGAACCTGTTACACTCTAGGTCTACAAAATGTAGAGTTTTCTTTGGTTAAATCGGTTGCCATACTAGAGTAAAAGAAGCCAGTCCGTCCTATTATTTCCCCTTAGTTGATGGAAGAATAATTGGATTCATACCATTCCGAAAGATATTCGCACGATAGGAAATAAAAACAACCTCGTTTAGGAATTGAACTCAGGTAGCAGAGTAAACTTCTTACAATGATAACCATTACCTTACGAGCCTTTCTTATAAATAAAGATACATTTACGTCCATTCATAAGGAAAAAAGTTTCATATATATATATATATATATATATATATATATATATATATATATATATATATGAAACTTTATATTTGGGTTCTTTCAGTTACATATGTATCATTATATATACGCTCCATATTTATAAAAAAAACATCGTATAAAAACACAAACGAAGAGAATATCAATTAGATATTTCACGCCGTCAGTGGCCATCAGATTCCTGATGAGCTTAAATCACGTGAAACATTTAGTTGTAACTCCTTCTGATTCTGTTTATAATCTTACTTTACATATAGCTACATCAGCAAATATAAGGCAGCGTTCCTACGAAGTCTTCAGGTCATCAGTAGTGCTATCGTATATATATATATATATATATATATATATATATGGGTGGGGGTGCGAGTGTACTTGCGTGCGTACTGAATAATCTGGCATTAGCTCTATGTATGTACGTCTACGTATTGCTATTCGAAATTGTTTCCACTTGTGGCCATGTATTTACGTTATCTTTGAATCCACTCGTTGAATTCACTTTGAAAGATACTCTTCCTGACATTTTGATGGCCATAATTCTACCCCACGATGCACTTACAAGCGATCAATTTACCATACGATGAATTTACCGACGATGAATTTATCACACAATGAATTCAAAACGACGCTTTTGTCATCGATGAATTTACAGCAATGAATTTACTGGAACCGTAAAATAATCCAAAATATACCATTAAAATCAACCCAAGTTTTCCGCGGTAGAACGAATATAAAAATTATATGAAAGCATATAAAAAGCCACCATTTTTTTGGACCGCTGCATATTCCTTTTTTGGTTATCTAGTTTCCATAGCATAATGTTTAGAAATAAATAATGCCTAATAATATCCGTTTTAACTTCCCAATGTTTCACAAGAAACAATAAAATATTTGCATTTGGTTTGGAAGAAAATTGCCTTTTCATTAAATAATTATTGGGGGTGTATTTGTGGCCGATACTCTACCTATTCACGCAAACACTTTGATTTTTTTAATTAACTTTTAAAATCTTTAGATCACACAAACTTAAACATTTCAATTGAATCGATCAGGGGATGCTTGTGTTGATAGTACTTGTTTTTAGGTTAATTTATGAAAGAGGAATTAATAGTATCATTTTGAATTTATGATATGTAAATATTCACGCATCTTTTCGCTTGATGGAAAAATATCTACGTACAGACTGTTTCGTTGCATCATTAATCTTCAGTGCAGCGATATGTTTCAAGCTGGGGTCGAAACCCGGCTGACTTCACGTCAGTCGTAATAACTTACCCCAAAGCTACCGTCATTCTCAGCCCTAGCAAAAGAACTTTTTGAGAATATATCATTACATATACGCTATCGGCTTCCGAAGTGCCCTATAACTTTCTTTCTTTTTTCGCTTTTGGATAACCTTCTCCTTCTTATATATATATATATATATATATATATATATATATATATATATATATATATTTGAGCGAGACAAAGAGTAACAAATGCAAAGAGAGAGATGCAAAATGGACACATCGTGTGAAATATAGTGCAAATATTCTCATTAACACATTTCTCTCTTTCTCTCTCTCTTAATCTATCTATCTATATAATTTGATCTGGAATAAAATTACTTTAAAAAGCTTACAAACGAAATTTTATTGTTAAAAACGATAACAGTAGTCACAAACCCTTTTGTATAAGTGGCTATTTTATGATGGTAAATGGATTATATGTATATATATATATAACGATGAGAAGAAACGATATTCGAAACAAACAGTCAATTAAAAAGAAAAGTGTTGAAATGCTCACACACAGAACAGTATAAAAACTACACGTAAATGTATTAACTCACTACCTCCATACTTCTTCGTCTAATAGATTCATGTGTATGGGTACACGATCTTCAGACATTAGGCCGATTCAGATTATGATATATATATATATGTGTGTGTGTGTGTGTGTGTTTATATATATATATATATATATATATATATATATATATATATATATATATATAGGGACTGCTACTTCTCTACAGTAGTAGTAGTTCCCTTCTTTTGACCCAACAAATCACCTGCATGTGTGTCATTAGGCCAAATTTTGGCTGCAAATATGACAAATCAGAATAACTGTTTTCGGCATTGTTATTAACCCCGTGCACTCATATCCTTTCGCCCATTTGCTGCAGACCTACCAAGAATTGACACGAATTACCAGTAGGTTACTGCGGAAGGACTTTTGTTAAATCGGCTTCTGAGTGATTGCTGTCATAATCTCATATGACAAGCAAGTTCGATTTTTGGACAATTAGAACTTACAACTGAAATGTGTCCGGGTTTCAGGTCAAGTCCTTTTATCGAAGTCCTCGATTCTAGATGGAGTGTTCAATTCTTTGCAATTAAAATGCTTTACAAATATCGTAGAAAACGTTTCTCCCATACTAATCACTTTTCCTTCATTTGCTGTTAGTCTTAAACAATAACATGATGTGACTTGCGGTCGTTTTTGACGATATATCAGGCTGGTCATGTGCATATAATTCTCTACTCTTATCTATAGAATTTTTTATTATAAACTTTCCAGCTTATATATAAGTATATGTATATACCTTTACATCAACGTATTTGACTTGATTTATTTGAAATAGAAAAAACGGTGGAGACAATTCTTTTCTGAACACAACATAACAAAGCAGTAAATTTTATTGTCTCAGTCTAAATTTCTTCTATTTCCTATTGTGTTAGAATGTTAAAAATGTTGGGCATTATTTTGGGCGAATTTGACTTCTAGACAATGAGACATGTGTTTACGTCTATTTATCGAGCTGTATTCGTTTGCATTTCCGCTATCGTCACGTAATGTCACTGGAAGCAGATTGGGTAATTTTAGTTAGCCTTAATACCTTGGGGAAAGGCGTGGTATGATAACTGGTCTAAGAGAAGACATACTCTGAATTCTAGACCTGGAGTGGAACGGGCTCCACCAAATTATTCGCGGCCAAGTCGTTATACGAGTAGCACCCTCTCCACGACCAAACAAGACTACAGGATATGTGTTCAGTAGTTTTGAATTCAAAGTTTTCATTTCCCTATAATAGTTAATTTAGAAGGCTAAAGAAATCAGTCTGCCCAATTATTTACACATAACTGGATCTTTTCTAGCTAATTATCTAACTGAAGGTGATTGCCATTGATTATTTAGATTAATTATAAGAGTTTAAATTAGCATTTCTTTGAATTATTAGATAAGTGTCTAGAGATGCAATTTGCTGAGATCAATTGTTCTAGTTATAAAGTTTTTTAATTAATGAGCTCTATGATATATTGCTTTAAGCTGAAGAAATTCACTCATATACGATCTAATTAATGAGATTTCTTGTAGCATTTTAATTTGAGCAATCTAAAAATTAGACGGAAAATGGTTACATCGAAAATACAAGAGGGCTTAAAAATGTTAACAATTCCATGAGAATATTTGTATTATATGATTTCAAACATTCCTCTAGCTATTCACTATCCTCTTTCGGCACAAACCTTTTTCACATCAGATTGAAGATCTTTAAATAAAATTGTCATAAGCTAGAAAAGTAAATAAAATGGAATAATATAATTCTCTTGATATCAACATAAACATTTCTGTTTTGCAATGATAAAAGATATATTTTTAGAAATGACTTTTGGTATGTTTTGATTGATAAGTTTTGCTTTCTCTATAATATTGTTCAGAATAAAGGTGACAGAAAAGACAAACTTCCATTTTCATTTAGAAAGGTTGCCAAACAAGTTAGCTAATTTAGGTTCCCCAGTTCAAAATCTTTAATACTCCCTGCAATTTTAAGCAATAAAAAACACCTTTCGTAGGTGGTGTAATGGTTAGCAACCAAGACAAGCAAACCTTCGCAAGTGAGTTTGAGTCTCATTTGGTGCCCCATTCATACAGCCCTGTGCTACATCTAAAGAAAAATCTTAGTAAACCTAAACCAGATTTGGAGTTTGACTAAATACTTTAAAATAATATATTTATATAACTTTTATACTGGTCATAAGTATTTGAACCAAGGAAAATTTGATATCTTGAGTCATTAAGCATTGACTGGAAATCAGTCACAACAGTGACAGCTTTTCCGAATGTTAATTTGAATTCGCTTTCTCAATTTTCTCGATCGATTCTGACACAGATTTTTCAAAGATAAAAAAAATTATCTATTTTCCTTTAACATATTAATTCTATTAAAAATCAGTTATCAGGAATTTTAAATTCATATCTTCAAAGCATGACGAAAGTTTATTTTCAATAAAAATTGGTTCATACGGTGTAATGTTCTTGCAATCAACTCAGAAATTCGAGTGATAAGAAAAATATTTCTATTAAATACTACTTAACCTTAATTTTCTTCTGTAACATTATATATATACATATGAACTCCTAGTTATGGGCAATACAGTAGGAGAGACTCGGCTACCTAGCCTTGATAGGGCAAGCAGTCGAGCAGAAGGAAAAGCATGAAGAGTTTATTTTTGGTGAATCAATGGCACATATGTGCAGTCTTCTTCTGTTATCAGTTAATTCCAAAAAGTGGCTGGTCCGTCACAAGCCTTCATGACTATAAACAAATCATATGTGGCAGTGGTTCAATTGCTCGCATATTTATCTGAAGTGTTGGACCCTAATATATCGAGATCAACGATAGAGTCCAACATATATACAAACACACACAATCCCGCACACGAATAATAATAATAATAATAATAATAATAATAATAATAATGGACGTGACAGTGATACCAGTTGTAATAGGAGTGCCTAGAACGGTCCGCCAAGGGTTGATAAGGAGGCTGGAAGAATTAAAAATCGGAGAACGAGCCGGAACCATCCAAACTATAGCATTTTTAGAATACTGAAAATAGTTCTGGACCTAAAGGAAACTTGCTGTCACTCAACCACCCACCCAGTGAAAGATCATCAACTAACACTGGATTGAAAAAATTGTCATCTTGTTGATAAAGCCTTTCCAGCGAACCATACACTGAAAATACAAGAAAACGAAAAGATAGACAAATACCTGGATATTTCCCAAAAGCTGAAAAGTCATGGTGACAGTGATACTGATTGTAGTATGAGCACTTGAAACAGTGCCCAAAGGCCTTTAAAATTGACTTGGGCAAGTGAAGTTTAAAGGAAGAATATAAGAACATGCAGACCACTGCACTGTTAATATCAGTTGAATATTTAGAAGAACCAAAAATATCTAGGGAGACTTGGAGTTTCTCCGACTTCGGTGAAAAAAACAACAGTTAAAACTGGTGGGTAAAACATGTAGGGAGTAAAATTATGATACTCTATTATTTGCAGAATGTGAGTTAAAAGTACTCAAAGCTTTTTGAACAAAGGTTGTTTAAAACCTCTTTTCCTTTCTTTCCCTCTGAATCCCCCCCTCTCTCTCTATATATATATATATATATTGTTTGTTGTAAGTCCAAAGAAAGAATAAAAATATATTTTAAAATAGGTAGGTCGACGAAGAAATTTGAATTAAAAAAATACAAATCTCTTCGTGGACCAACCTATTTTAATATATATATATATATATATATATATATATATATATATATATATATATATATATATATAATCATACCAATGTTGGTTGTCCCTAAATCACTTTGTGGGTTTGTGGCGAACCAAGTGCAATATAATATGGTGAGTGCTCAATATCTAGGATTGGGCAATTATATAATAATAATAATAAATAAATATATAATAGATTTATATATTTAATGCCATGGAATTTAGTCTGCGACCCCAGGGTTTCATGGAGTTTTTACAAACAACAATCACCAGGCAGTTAACAAAAAAAACAACACAAAAAAGCATTTTGTTAACTGCCTGATGATTTTTATTTTGTAAAAACTCCATGAAACCCAGGGGTCGCAGACTAAATTTCATGGCATTGAATACATAAATCTATTATATATATATATATATATATATATATATATATATATATATATATATATATATATATATGTGTGTGTGTGTGTGTGTGTGTGTGTGCGTGTGTGTGTGTGTGTGTGTGTGCACGCGAATATATTGGTATATTCATTTAATTGTATTTTTTCTACTTAAATAAATAATATCTCTCTACAAATCTTCATACCTACAAATAGATGAATACTTATGCGTATATATTTATGGTACAACATTTTAACGTTTTTATTAAATATTTTAAATGAAATGATACGAAAGAACGAAGCAACTTCTCTGACTTGTTATACTTTAGTCTCGAAACAAAGCCAAGTTTACAACTTCATAACCAGATTAAAGAACCGAAGAAAAACAAGTTTAAAATAATGTCACATGGCAGAGGATTTTAAAAACAAAATCTCTTCTAAAATTTCTAATCATACACAGATAAATATTTTCTTTACTTTCCTTTGCAAAGTGAAATTTTCTCTTGCAAACAAACTTGATTTTCTTTCTCTTCTTTTGTCTGAAGTTTAGTTTTCTTTTTTTCTTTTTTTCCACCGAGAAACCTGCAGAAACACATCCTGTATTAGAGTTGAAAAAGACTTTTGATCAAAGGTGAAAAAAACATATGGAAACAGAATGGAAGGTTTAATCCTTACACGGATTTTGAGCTTAGTTCTCTGCGCTCTCTCTCTCTCTCTCTCTCTCTCTCTCTCTCTCTCTCTCAGTTTAAGTAAAAAGAAGAAATTTGATGAGGTCGAAAAATCGTGGAAATGAATTGAAGATCTTTGAGTTATTCTTAAAATACCAGCGGCAACGAAATAGAAGTAAGTATCTGAGGAATTCCATTTCCAGTAAAAATAATTTAAAACAACTTCTCACCGACCATTGATAGTGAATCTATTTATCGAGAACATTCTCCAGAAACCAAGCACTTTGTTTGGTATCTGTTCATCTACTTGGGACAGGATAATGAAAAATAAAAAACCCAAAAGCCCCCTAAAATCTATCTATCTTTCTTTCTTTCTTAGTTTGTACATATCTATCTAACAAAAAAAAAAAAAAAAGACAAAAACAAACGAAAACAAAACGAGCCAAGTTCCGATTGATTGTTTGATTTAACTGCACATTAACCTGTCAAGGGTTATGTTATGCTTAGAATCCTTTTCATAGTATGTTTATGTTTTTATTTTTTGTGAAGTTATTTCTTAAGAGTATTTTTGCACAGGGTCCTATTGAATGCAAATAATTTGAAACTAGATCTCTTTGACCTTAACAGGTACCACCACTCAAGGTTAATATGAATCTGGAAGCAATGGCAATGATGTGATACTCTATACTCCCTAAATATCCAGAACTGGACTCTCACCATTAGGTGCAGTTTAGTCTTATAACCTGGAAATCTTTTTGTATCGGGTGGGGGTGATCTATCGCTTTGTAGAGGATACAGATCACGTATTCTAAGCCCTGACAACAATGCTGGTAAATTTTTGAGGGTTCAAGACCTTTGCAGTAGCATTTCCTAACACGGGTCCATTTCGATAAGCTGACCTTCTTTGAAAATCAGATTTAGCATAAGTTTGGAATTCTCTATCCAATTCGTGTATTAACATATGGTTTCTTTATTCATCTGATAATGGCAGCAATTTAGTATTTGGTATACTTAACTTAGCCTGGTACAAGTAAAGGTTCCAGTTATTGCAAAGTCTGATAGACTATTATATTCCACCTCATATTTCTGAGCTGATGAAATCTTCTTTTTCTTTGCATATTATCAAATTGCATACGAACCACTGTTATAACAATTGTAATATACTGCTCCTGGTGAAAATTATGGAATTAATACCTTTAGAGGATGTTTGCTTATTGGTCTCTTATTTAGAAGTAAATAAAGTAATAACAAATTGATGATCAAGAACGAGCAAAAGATATCAGTCAATTTCAGTTATTTTTCAATTGAATATATTTAGGGATGATGTTACACACAATTGCATTTTAAGGTAAACATGTACGTATCTATTTAGCCTATAACAAAATTTAGATACTAACTAAAAAATAAACAATAAAATGGGTTGTTTTTCAGAGGAATTAGAAACTTGCTGCATCCATTCATTTATTTCTTTATGTTTTTGAAGTTCAAATGTATTTCGTGTCTAAATCATTCAAGAATAGAAACACATTTAATATGGAAATGAATGATAGGTTTTAGTTTCTTTGTTTAATGGCATATCAAACTTCGTGGTTATTTAGTGCTAAAACTATCCTGGCTGAAGAACAGTAATGGCCGTATTTAACCAATAGCTTGTGAAATAAGAGAATATTGGATAAGGAAATTCGTAAGAAATTTTTTTGCTGTCTGAAGATCGTACTTTTCATATAATGTGAACTATTTATGTACATTCATCTTTTTTTCTAAAGTTAAGGAATTATATTGTGAATTGACGGAATACATGTGCATTAATCAAAGAAGCGACATCTCCTCACTACATGGTGGGCCTTTGAAACCAGTGGACAAGTTCACCTACCTAGGAACCAGTGACTCATCAACTGAGAAAGACATCAGCACTTAACTAGCAACACCATGGACAGCTATCGATAGGCTATCGTTCATATGGAAATCTGACCTGATCGTTACGATAAAACGTAGTTTTTCTAAGCAGCGGTCGTGTCGATTCTGCTATATGGATGCACTACATGGACTAAACATATGGAGAAAAAGGTTGACGGCAATTACTCAAGAATGCTGCGAGCAATATTGAACAAGTCTTGGAAGCAACACCCAACAAAACAGCAGCTATACAGCCACTTACCACCCATCACAAAGTTAGACGAACCAAACATGCAGGACACTGCTAGAGAAGTAAGGACGAACTCATAGGTGATATACTCCAGTGGACCCCTTCACGTAGATGAACAAAGGCAGGACGGCCAGCTTGAACCTAAATACAACAGCTCTATGTCGATACAGGATATAGCCTTAAAGACCTCTCTATTCCGTGGGGTCTTACTCATCTGAAGCGGGGTACAAAGCGTATTCTAAGCCTCGCCAACTGAGCTGTATTGTATAGGAGCAGCAATAATTTGTTGATGTGCTAATAGTAGAAGAGACAGTATGCCAGTGTGTTACAGATTATCCAACACAATACTTTTCTTTCTTTTCATATATTGGTTGTATTATCAAAGCTAAAGAATAGATTCTGTCCAAACGTGTGTGTGTTTCGGAGAGTTTGTGTGTGTGTACGTACACATGCGCCTGTATATATATATATATACTTCGACATTGTTGCAGGAGTACTACAAGGAGACACACTAGCCCCGTACCTCTTTATCATCTGTCTAGACTATGTGCTTAGGACTTCGATCGACAAAATCAGAGAAAATGGCTTCCAGCTGACTAAGAGAAGAAGCAAAAGGTACCCCGCAAAAACAATCACGGACGCCGACTACGCTGATGACTTGGCGTTACTAGCGAATACGTCTAATCAAGCAGAGACACTACTACATAGTCTGGAACGAGCTGCAGCTGGCATTGGCCTACATGTCAATGCAAACAAAACCGAATATATGTGTTACAACCAAACAGGCAACATTGCCACACTAGACGGAGCCTCTCTGAAACTAGTCGACAAATTCACCTACCTAGGAAGCAGCGTCTCATCAACCGAGAAGGACATCGACACACGACTGACGAAGGCATGGACAGCTATCGATAGGCTCTCGATCATATGGAAGTCGGACCTAACAGATAAAATGAAACGCAGTTTCTTCCAGGCAGCGGTTGTGTCGATACTGCTATATGGATGCACCACATGGACGCTTACGAAGCGGCTGGAGAGGAGGCTGGACGGAAATTACACAAGAATGTTGAGAGCAGTATTAAACAAGTCCTGGCGACAACACCCCACGAGACTCCAACTATACGGACACTTGCCCCCCATCACAAAAACTATACAAGTTCGACGAACCAGACACGCAGGACACTGCTGGAGAAGCAAGGACGAGCTCATAAGCGATGTACTCCTGTGGACCCCCACTCATGGATGTGCAAGAGTGGGACGACCAGCACGAACTTACATACAGCAGCTATGTGAGGACACGGGTTGTAATCCTGAAGACCTGTCGGAGGCGATGAATGATAGGGAGAAATGGCGAGAGACGGTCAGGGATATCCGCGCAGGCGGCGCGACATGATGATGATGATGATATATATATATATATATATATATATATATATACACTTTGTTTTTAAATAATATGTTTCTTCATAAAAACAATGAAGCCATTTGACTTGTCAATTCACTTAAGCGTAATATCAAGTTAGAACGTAATTATAGAATTTATACAATCAGCTGAAAATGAATTAGTAGAAATTAACTCTTTGAAATATTTCGCTCATTCCACACTATTATCATTAAGGTGCCCGTGGTGTAATGGTTATCGTCACAGGATGTGGACACGACGACACGAGTTCAAATCCTGGACGAGAATGATTGCATTTCACATAGCACTAATACCCTTGGGAAAGGTAAGAATCCAAATATTCTCCCTCCAGCTATGGGTAAATAGTAGGACAGACTAGGTTCTTCAGCCTTGGTGAGGCGACTAGTCTAGGAGAAGGAAAACTCTGAATTCAAACCTGTTAAACTCCGCTTAAAAATTAACCTTGTGTCATATCCTGCCCGAGCGGAGGGGTTGGTAAATAAGATTATCATTAAGTTTCCAATACTTTTTTCCTCCTCTCAGTTAAAATATTTGGATAATATTGTTTAGGAGAAGAAAAGCTCAAAATTCAAACCAACCGTGTGCAGCGTAATAATTCACCTTATGAAAATCCATATATGCTTAGAGTTTAGATTTTGTGGTTTAATATTTGTAATTGGATTATGTTTATACTATACTTGATTTTAGGGATCAGCAGGAACAACAAACATTCTAGAAAATGCTAAGTACAAATAGACACCTATTTTGTTTTGGGTTTGATTCTATTTATTATCGTCTCGTTTATTTAAAAAAAAAAATTTTTTGATAAAATCAAGAGAATATCTAGAAATCTGAAAGCGTCAACCAAGCAGAATAATGTCAGCTATTCTTTCCTTTCACTTATACGCAGAAAAACAATCACCAGACATCAATTGCTTGTCACCAAAAAACATTTGTCCTCACATTAAATCACTGGTCTAGTCTCACTTAAAATGAATAAATATTTATTTTAAATTTGAAGTGAAAACAAAGTAAAATAAACAATTTAATTAAATTTCGGAACACACTTTCATTAAAATTGGAACAAATAGAACGTATCCATTGTGAACTGATAGACAAATAAATTTTACAGATTAACATATTCAATCTTTAAAAAATACAAATCATTTTTTTCCATTGTTATTGCATTCTGCAACAGAAAACATTTGTAGTATATTGCGCACTATTTTTACCCGATGATAGATTAATTTAACATTTAATTTGTTTCAATATCACAAAATGAAAGTCGAAGCTTAAAAGTTATGTGACAAACCAAAATGAAAACAACTTTGAGAAAATATAAAGAACCTTCTTGGAAGATTTTAAGAAACTTGAGAAATAAGTGTTCTGAGTAATGGTATTAAACTGCAACTGATGGTGAAGCTCCACTTCTGGAAATCTAAGTAGTATAGAGTAACCGTTTATCTACTTTGATCTGTTAGGATCAAAGCCATTGATTGTAAATAACTTTTCATTTATTTATTAAGAGTTATTATTCTTTTAATCTCTTGTGAGTTTTTTTACGTCAACATTAGCTAATGGTTTTCTACTGGAGTTTGAGTGACAGCAAGTCTCTTCAAGTCTCCAAGTCTCTTCTCAGTATTCTGGTCAATCTTGACAAAGCTGTAATCTGGAGGGTCTACGCTTGCCTTTCATTTCCGAGTCTTCCATTGTCCTTACCAATCATTCTGGAATTGTTTACCATTATCACCATCACTTTTATTTTCCATAGTATTTTTAGTTCTCAAGCAAAGTCTTGGTATTTATCTGTCTTTTCGCGTTCTTTAATTTTACTTTGTGGACTGTCGGGATGGCAACGTCTACAATTTGGCATATTCTCCTTTTTTTGTTGATTATTGGTCTGGTCGTTTGGCCGAGATTAGGTGATCCATTTGTATCTCAAAATCCCAGAGAATTTCTGTGTCTCAATCTCCAGGAGGGATTCTCGGTTGTGCAGATACCAACTGTTCGTTGGGTCAAATTAACATTTCTTGCAAAATTCCTAGTCTACCACTTTCTCCACCCAGTCGTGTCTTATCTTATATTCTTTTTGAACCAATTTACTGCATTTTAAAATCTTTATTGTTAGAATGGTCAGAATGTTCACCATTGGCTTGAAATACCGGGGTTTAGTTTAAGGTCGAAATCATACCAAAGACTCAAAAAGTGGTACTTGATCTTCCCTTGCTTGGCACTCAGCATTATAAGGTGTGGATCAAGGGCAAGTGGAGCTATCCAGGGAAAGGAGTTGTGCCCTCCCTTACATCTCGGTGTCGTAGCTATGAAAAAAGAACCTTTTCGTTAGCCAACTTACTTATACTCTTTTTACGCTAAATTTACTGGAGTCTGAGTCTCCAGGACTCGTCTCAGTATTCTGGCCGTTCTCAATAATGTAGTAGTTTGGATGGTCTCCACTGGTCCGCCAACTTCCAAGTCCTCCAGTCCCTTTAGTAATCCTTTTGATACTGTTCCAAACGCACCAATTACAATTGGTTTAATTGTCACCAGCATGTTCCATAGTTTTTTCAATTCCCTACCAAGGTCGAGGTACTTATCCTTCTTTTCACATTCTACTAGTTTTATTCTGTGGTCCGACGGGACAGAAAAATCGACAATTTTGCAAGTTCTCTTCTTTTTGTTGATTATTATTTGGTCTGGTCTTCTGGCCGAGATTAGGTGATCCGTGTGTATGTCAAAGTCCCATAGGAGTTTATGAGTGTTATTTTCTAAGACAGGTGCTGAGTTGTGCATATACCATTTGTTTGTATGGTCAAATTTAAATTTCTTGCACATCTTCCAGTGGATCACCTTACCGATCCAGTCGTGTCTAGTCTTATATTCCTTCTGTGCTAATTTGCTGCATTCGCTTATTATGTGATTGATGGTTTCATCTCTGTCACCGCATCGCCTCCATTTGCTATTTTGCTGCGTATTATTATTATTATTATTATTATTATTATTATTTTCTCCTTTAGAGTTTTTCACTTCAGTATTAGCTGATGGTTTTTCACTGGAGTATGAGTGAAAGCAAGTCTCCTCAAGTCTCCAGGACTCTTCTCAGTATTCTGACCGTTCTCAGTAATGCTGTCATTTGGATAGTCTCTACCCGTCCACCAACTTTCAAGTCCTCCAGGCCTTTTCATAATCCTTTTAATACTGTGTCAAAAGGACCAATCACAATATGTACAATCGTCACTTTCACGTTCCCCTACTTTTTCAATTCTCTAGCAAGGTCGATGTACTTATCCTTCTTTTCACATTCTATCAGTTTTATTCTCTGGTAAGCTGGGACAACAAAGTCGGCAATTGAGAGCAAATTATTCGTATCAGATAAGATTACTAGAGATCACATTATCGTGTACAAACACTCTTCCCTATCCCAAATAAAATAATAGCACAAAAAAATGTAAGTAAGACTGTAAAATGTACATGTTCCAAATCTCTAAGCACAAAATAACCCTTCAAGGGTTAAGACGCCGTTAAAATCAATCTATCTGAATCTTTAAGAAACGATGTGCTGAGTGTATTAACGTGCAGGATGGATCTAGTTGGTTTGGTCTGTTTTTAAACGGTATCTCAGCATCATTATGAGTTATTCTATGCCAACATATGATTAATTTGCAAATGCTTCATCATAACAATATTCACGTTGTCTTTTCACTTAAAAATATTTAACTTTTATTTTTTTTCAAACATTCTCTTACTTTTTGTAATGATATCAAGTATTCCTATCTACAACGTATAATTTGGATACAGTTAGATATTTTTAAATATCCATTTCTAACATTTATAATTCTATCAAATAATAATCATTTGTTTGCACATTGTCGTATGGTTTTATGTATTCCTCTCCAATACGAATACTTTTCAAAGAGATTTATTCAACCCATTATTGGGACTCCAGTAGTTACAACCATTTCGAGTTAGAGTGGACCTGGGAGAAATGGCAATGAAGTGACGGCTCAACACAACCAAAAGTTCTGGAACAAGAGGCTTGCCACCAGATGCATTTTAGTGTCAAACCCAGAACACTCTTTTTCCGGAGGATACAGGCTGTACCTTCCAACAGAATTGAAAGAATATGTGAAATAATACGTACGTTTCATGGCGGTCGACCTTAAACCTTTTCAGACTCTATTTCTAATAATGTAAACTGGGTCGTATAAATCGACCATTTAAGTATTAAAACAAACTCTACAAAACAAGGAGTTGTCAATACGGCAGAGCTAAAATCAAAATCTTTATCACAAGCTGATCCCTGTGCTGTAAATATTTGCATTTTAGCCCTGTTGTATAAGTCGCCCCCTAGTATTTTGAGGTTGTTTTCAGGCTTAAACGTATACGCCATGATTTATGGTAGTTTATACCGATGAAAAGTCAGTTAAGTTCAGCTGGAAACAAACGATGTAAATTCTGACCGATCTGTTAGTAGAACGTTCTGAACACAACGATATTTTGGGAAATATATGAAGACTTTGTAGAATTTGATATCGGTATTTATCATATATACTTTTGAATTGGTTGAATTTTGAAGATACATTTTTATGTTAAAATTGGCATCTATTTATTCACGAGGAATTATTTTGTAAACGTTGTCGTTGAAACATCTAGCTTTATCGACCCATGCACCATTTTTCTACTAGGAAAACTTCATAGAAAGGATTCTCGCCTAAGGAACGAACCTCGGAAATTGAAGTGGCTAAGGTAACACATCCCGCAGGCCATTGTCAGCGGAACAAACAACGGCTGAAAAATTACATTCTATTTAGTAATCTAAAAAATGATTTTGATTGAAAAAAATCAGGAAGAAAAATAAAAAACGAGGAAGTGAAAAAAAGTTTCTTTTTTGTAAGGTTGGAATTCGAAAATAATTGGAAAATTCTTAACATACATTAAGATTTTCCGGGTTATATAGCCAATGTTGACCTTTACATAAGATCTACTCATACACGAATATATGCGGTGTCTTGCAGAAAATGTCGTTATCAAATAGTTGCAATATTCCAAAAAACAAACTAAAGAGTAGAAAACCAGGAAATTGCTACACTGAGGAAACATGAAAAGAGGAAATTAATCTCTTTTATTATCAGCCCAGAAAAATGCAATAAGGACTAATCATGCAAAAGTTAGAATACATAAGATACAAGATACATACATGCAAAAGCTAGAATACATAAGATACAAGATACATACATGCAAAAGCTAGAATACATAAGATACGTAGAGAGAGGGAGGGAGGGATAATACAGTCAACCAGTAAACTTGCACGGGAGAAATAGAAATGTTCTTACAACTAGAAAGGGATAATCATTAACTGAGAATTGACAAAAGACTGGAATTCGACTTTACTGATAAATTGTATATGCACAGACGAGAACTTATTTTTTATGGAGAAGGAACCAAAATTTCCTGGGATTTTTAGATATAAACAGATCTCTCGATCCCGGCTAAAAGATTGGGCATGGTTTTAATTAACAAGAAGAAACGAATTTGTAAGCTGGAGAATTCTGCTGTTCCAGCAGATCATGTAATGAAAGTAGAGGAATGTGAAGAATGTGAGAAATACTCGGACCTTGCTTGAGAACTAAAAAGTTATAGAACATGATTGTTGCATTGAAACCTGTTGAAACCTCGGAGCCCTTAAAACAATCTCAAATATTTAGGAAAAGAAACTAGTTGGAAGCGAGGAATCTGTTGAAAACAGTGACAGTCTAGACTGCAGCATGGCTTAGATCACACTGTGCCGAAGATTAGTGGAGACTTGATCTTACTCTGACTTCAATGAATTCTATCAGTTATAGCGAATAGGAGAATTTTGCAAAGAGAATGATAATAACTGGACCAGGCTTAGTAAAGGAAACCCCAAGGAAAAAAAACTGAATCTCTTTTGATAGCTGCTCAAATTAATGTCACAAGGACTAATTTTATCAAAATAAAAATGAACAACACGAAGGTGAACAAGTACAGGTCAGTTAATAACATTAATGAAACAGTTATTCACAGAATGAGTGATTGTGGCAAACTGACACTGAAGACTTGTTAGGATTGAATAGGCAAAGGTGATCCAATTGGAAGTGAGCAAGCGTTTGACCATACTGGAAAAATGGTATATACACAAAGCAGAATCCATTTGGAAAATAAGACCAATGAGATGTTCTTGGATTTTGAGATACTCACATCCCGGACAGATTGCCAGACTTAGTGTTAATTAACTAGAACAGGAAAACTTGCCATCGAGTGGATTTGGCTGTACCAAAAGACCATATAGAGATAATAAAACAAGACCATGAAGTGACAAAAGAAAACAATGAGATAAACAAATATTTGGAACTTAAGAGAGCTGAATAAAAACTGTGAAACAGAAAGTTAACTGTGATACCAATTGTAGTCGATGAGTTCAGAACGGTTCCTTGGGCCCTGGAAAGGAGACTGGACAAATCGGAGAATAGAGAAAGAATTGAGTTTCTCCATATCATAGAACTATTTAGATCAGTTCTGGGGACATGAGGAGACGATGTCATTAAGAATCCAGTGAAAAACTACCGGTTGAAATTGGTGGGAACAAAACTCGCAAGGAGAGAAATAATAGTATTAGTTTTGTGCTAACAACAACAACAACAACTACTACTACTACTACTAATAATAATAATAATAATAATAATACCTCTGTTTTTAGTTTGTGCTTTTGGAAAGATCTCTAAAGATCTGGAAAATTGACTGGGACAATTAGAGATCTTGCAGTTGCACAGACTTTGTTGTCACTCAGACTTCAGCGAAAAACTACCAGTTAAAACTGGTGTGAAAAACTCACAAGGAAAAATAAATAAATAAATAAAAATAATAATAATAATAATAATAATGATAATAATAAAAAAAAAAGAAGAGGAAGAAGAATATTTATTCAGAAAACTTTTGGTTTCTTTTTAGTTTTTCCACTCTAATCCCATGCCCTGTACGATTAATCTAACAGCATTTAAATATTTTCTTATACAAATCTTAAATGACATTATTTTCTTCTTTCGAAACCAAAGCGGCGTATCATTTATGTTTGCTGCACGTATCTATTCATCTTTTTTTTTCTAAACCGAAAGATTTTCTGATTTAGGGCTTAGTGAAATCCATTACTGCAAAAATAATGTTCGATGTGCATTTACTTAATAATTTATTCACCGTCGTTTTTCTATTCTTGTTGTATTTCTGCCTATTCTTAGCACAAAGCCGTGTTCACGTTTAACAGTATTATCTACATTTGTTTGAATTAAATAGAGAGACAAAAGTGGAGCTCGGATATTCATGTCTACGTTTAATAATAAAAGATCAGGAAAATATACTTAGAAAGTATTACTCAACTATCATTAGTTGTACACATTTATCTAAATTGAAAATAGAATATTGAATTAAAAAGACACGTTTTAACGTTTGTAAGTTATTATTTTAGAAGTAATCAAACAGAACTTTTGATTGATTTAAATAGCATTTCAATCCGTCTTGGGTTATTCTATGCCAAGAGTTTTATTTAGATCCGTCGTATAAGAATAGGCTGATTGTATTCCCTATAGAAAGAAAAGACCCAGTAAAGAGTTGGATTGCTTTGTTTACTGGCACATCAATATTCGTAGGATATCTAATGCCGAAGCCATCCTTGAAGAAAAACAGTAGTGGTACAATTTAACGTATAACTGAGTAGGGATGAGGGGATTCGTGCTTTTTCTGACATTTTTTAGACATTCATCAAAACATCTCATCTTCTTCGTGCTATTAAAATTCATGCAATGTGTAATATATATTGCTACGAAAAAGGATAACGTGAGTAATTTCCATATTAGTTTTAAGAAAACCAGGATTAATTAATAATTACGTACTTAGAGCTATTGATATCTGAGATAATTGCTTTGAAATGAATATAAATATAATCTTTTTTTACATGAGGTCTTATTTAGTCTTATTTGTAGTTCTAATTTAATTCAATATTTAATTGCAATAAAACTTAAATTCTTGCTTGTTAATATGAATATTATTTTGAGACATAGGAATCAAGAATTGATTTCTATTTTCATTTTAAAGTTTCTTAATTTATGATAACAAAACAAACGAATTGTTTCATAAGAAAAAAAAACATTAAAAAATTCTTGAATGAAAACATTCAAGATTATTTATTGTGAATTAGATAGATATATTTGTCGTTGATAAAAGTATTTTTTGATTTAGAAATTATTCAATTTTTTAGGTTAGTGGTATGATTCCCAAGAAGGCTCACTTTGCCAGTTTGCAAGAAGACAAAGTTTGATAACAGCACAGCGATAACCAAGATTAATTTTAAATCAAGTCACTGAAAAAAATGAAAAACAGATTTTAAAAGAAAGAAAAAAATACCAAAAATGAATCATAGAATATATTTATTCAATCTTATTGTTTCGAATAACCAGATTAAATTTTTTAATAAGCAATTTTTTATTAAAAATTTACAAAATAGCTTACAGCATTAGGAAAAATTGCTGTTTTGTTAAAGAACGAACATTTATTATTTTTGAAGAAAACAAAATATTAAACAGGAAACAAAATATGCAACATAAGAATATATACAACATTTGAATTACAAGCAAATTTAGAAACTCGACTGGCACAAAACGAAGTGGTTGTTTTGGCGATAAAACTTTTAAGTAGAACCCCAACACGAAAGATGAAACAAATGGATGCATCATCTTATATATTTATATATATATAATTATACGTTAAATGTATGGCCAAACTATGAGTCCTGTATGAACGCAAATTTCAAAACTTTTATGAAATAAGCCAACCCGTTAAACTCAATAAGAGTAACATGATTGAGCGACGGAAAGTAAATTTCTGGGAAAGGAGAGAGAGAGAGAGAGAGAGAGAGAGAGAGAGAGAGAGAGAGAGAGAGAGAGAGAGAGAGAGCAGAAACATAATAAGAAAAAGCAGACAGAGAGTTTGCGGAACGGCCAGCTGACCTTTCAGCGACCCTGGCTAAATCACATATTGTAGGTGATCCAGTCACGGATGAAAGACTACTATAATTAAAAATAACTAGAAAAATCCTGGAGGTCCCAAATCTTCTGAGCAGCTGTAAAACCGTCGACAATAGATAGGGTCCTCCCTCCTACACCAGGCAGAAATAAGGTGATGACTTGGGTTTGAAAGTTAGTTGACTTGGAGACGTGAAGAGGCAAAGACGAGAGAGAAAACTAGTCAGGACAATGTTAATATTGTTGAAAGTTGCAGATCCTATTTAGGGGGATAGTTCCGAAAAGGGTTCTCGCACCAGACGCACAGTTTTGGAGACAAAACCAACGAACAATTACGTTAGAACTGCAACAGAAAACCAGAAATGAAATTCACGGTCTGTGTTCACCCTCCCTTTTTCTCCGAATCACATGTTGTTCCTCTTTTTCCAGCTAACGTGGGTATCAGTTTTCATACTGCTTCTTTCTTTCGACGATTTCTCAAAAAGAGTAGTAGCGAGTAAACTTCTGAGTTAGTGTACCAAGACAAAGTTTTGTATGTTCGTCAATCGTACATTTGGTGTGAAACGGTTATACAATTTATACAAAAGTTCGAATATTTTGGTACTGTTTTTTGTTCATACATTAATATGCTCTTTTTTTAAAAATGTGAGCCACTTCCATATCGAAAGTCATTTAAGGAAATTCTTCTTTAAAGACGTTTTTTAAATACCCCCTATCATTTCAACATCGTTCGTTAATTTAAATAACCTGCACATTTTGTACAGGTCGTATATGAATGGCACTTTACCAGTGACCATCATACTCAATCAGGCATCCTACAAGGTATACGATATCTGGAAATTAATCTGTATTGTCCAGTGGTTTTTGTTCTGTAATGAAGGGATTTATAACTAGTAAATTCACCCCCTGTGTATCCTTATGTGATTATCTCCCTAGCCAAAATTTTATTCACCAAGTATCTATATGGACCCCTTTTAGAAGCCCTGGCCTACACAGTTAATAACAAAAATACAATTTATCATTCTTTAATATATATATATATACTACATGAAGAATAACCACATTGTTCAAATGATTGATTGGATGATTGATTTTAACGGCAGGTCAGTCCCTCTAGCATTATCTAATGCCTAGATATTTGGGAATAACGTTCATTGTACTTTCTTATTTACATGTTTTGGGCAATTGTTTCTTAACATCGTATCGAATACAAATAATTTTTAAATATATCTACTTGATCCGGGTGTCCTCGTTGTGTAATGGTTATAGCGCTGAACGGTGGAATCGCGTAGTAAGCAAGTTCGAACTCCAGTCGTGCTATTACGTTCACTTTCGGACAAATATCATTAGGAAATGTAAAAGCCCCCGTATCCTCCCAGCTATAGGTTAAATAGTATCACTGCTGTTCTTCTAAAAGGATGGCTTTTGCATTAAATAACCCACGAAAGTTGATATGTCATTAAACAAAGAAACCACACCAAACCAAACCTACATGATACCCCATTGATGGGACTCGAACAGGTTCTACCAGTCTAGGTAAGAGTGGACCAAGGATTTATGCAAATGAAGGGATACTCCATATTCCCAAGATATTCTGAACTAGAGCCTCAACATTCGATTCAATTTAGGACACCACTTTTAGATGTGATCTGAGACCTTTTGAAGGGATACAGTCAGAAAAGTCCAAGCCCCTTTGATTCTTTATTTTTAAAAATGTTTGAAATCATTGACTCTACTTAGCTTAGTCTGGCCTAAGGCGGAAACATAGGAAACCGACTGAAAATCGAACTCATAATTTTCTACTAGCCCAAGAGAAAATTATGAAACATAGATTTTAAAAAAGTATTGGTATGACGTTAAAACCAAAGAACCAATAAAAAAACACTACCAACAACAACAACAACAAACCTGATCACCATTTCTCATGCTCAAGTGTTCGATATAAAATTAAATAAAATAAACATTTATTTAAAGAGCGATTTTAAATGGTATTTTTTCAAATAATTCAGTGTCTAAAGTCCACAATGTTTTCCATCACAGTTATTCTGAATCGAGACAGGAATCGGCAAGTGGCCAAATACACAGAGGGACATTTCAAATTCTAGCATACTTCCAACAGCGTCTGGAGAAAAGAACAAAAATAATAAATCATTTGAAGTTTTCTTTTCTATTCAAGAGAATATTTCCATTAACTTGTCCTGGGTCTTTCTAGGAGTCTGGAAAAATAAAAAGTTTATAATAAAACGTAAAACATTTGTACGTAAATAACCTTCAAAAATACTGGACGACTCTCACGACAAACACAATATTTATTTCTAATAATACCATCATCACGTCTATCACCACTGATATGACAATAACTAAATTCGGAGGTGTGCTTAGTGAGACGTTTATCACTTAAAAACTTGACCTTATGTCGCATTCTGCTAAGTAGGAGGAATAAATATTGTGAAATACATATTGTGAAGATACGTTTTTATCCGTTTATAATTGAAGACCATAATTATGAAACTGACCAGGGTATAATAGAACTCAACAAGAGTTGACATAACTTAAGATCAACTAACCAATCACGTAAGTTATGCTAGTAATGATAATTATAAAATTAATATCTAATATTTGGATTTTTATTTCTTCCCATAGTAAAAATAACATACAGTCAATACAATAGATAAGTGGTATTAAATTGTTATACAGCCAGTAACTAACAAAAGCCGTCTGCTGTAGTATGCGGAACATGCTCAATTTTGAGGGGGTACTATGACGTGTACGCATGAGAAAACTAAAATAACAAAAACTAAAGAAAAAGACAGTACCAAAGGTAACCATACACCCATGTCAGGTGTCTTAAAAATCACAGAAAAAAAACAAACAAAAAACAAACAGAACATTGTTTAGATTTTGACAAAAGACAAGAAGAATATAACACTGAGTAGGAATTGAACTCATTACTCAGTAATGGTCATTTTTTAAGTTTACCAAGCCAGAAATATTAAGTACCTGGTTAGAATCGAACTCACTGCCGATAGAATGCAAGATTAACTCGTAACAATTAAACCTTAGGAGATGCCCCAAAAAACTTAGCGAAGATTAGATAATGGTACACAATCGGACGTGTTGGACACCTGGTAAGGTTCGAACTCACTATTCAGTAGTAAACAGTTTTTAATCAAGAGGGTGCCATCTCATTAAATTAGCAGACCAGTTCATATAACTCGGTAGCAATACCTCATTAGCTGAAATGAATGTCAACATACGCATGATTTAAGCAAGGACTGCTATTGATAGGTATATGATATATGAAAATCTGATCTCTGATAAAATACGTGGTGCCTTCAATAAGTTTCCAGACTGTTTTTGTACAGGCATTTAAAATTATTGTAGACTCTTGAAAATTCAGTACGTTATTGCTATACATCTTATGAGATGACTAACCAATTTTTATGATTTCAGGTTCAAATGAACAGCTATAGAAAGAAATTGGAATACACCCTACTAAAGCCTGATTGTCACAGCTGGTTAATTTCAAAAATGCAATCTGACACTTTAGAAGAACGATATGCAATAAAATTTTGTTCTAAATTTGGAAAAAATGCCACAGAAACGTATGGAATGCTTCAGGCTGCTTTTCGACCATCTTGCGAGAATCTAGCATCAGTTTTTGAGTGGCATAAAAGATTCAAGGAAGACAGGGAGTTTGTGAGGGATTATGAGAGGTGTGGGAGGAGTAAGGAAGTCTATACACCAGAGTTGATTTACCAAAGGGTTAGGGTTAGGGTTACTATGAGGTTTTAAGGGAATTCAGGAAGATATCCCGCCGGAAAAGGCCAGCGCTCTTCAAATCGGTTCAGGGACATTTCTACCTGGACAATGCACCAGTCCACAACCCCATCCTTGTCACAGATTATTTGACTAAGATGGGCATCAAGACAGTTCCTCACCCTCCTTATAGTCCAGACCTTGCTCCTTGTGACTTTTGGTTATTCCCTAAGCTCAGAGGCTGTCGTTATGAGACAATTGAGGAGATGAAAGAGGCTGTGACGAAGGTCATTGACACGCTCATACAAGAGGACTTCCATGTGGCCTTCGAGAAGTTGTTGGAACGGTACAACAAGCGCATTGCAGCTTTTGGAGATTACTTCGAAGGGGACTGGAGTTTCATGTGTGTACTATCAATAAAAGTGCCCATACGAAAAAAAGTTTCGAAACTTGTTTAATGAGCCTCGTAAGATGAATTTTTTTCCAATTTAGTCATGTCAGTATAACTGTATGGTTGCACTCTTGGACTCTAACAAAATACATAGAGAAAAAGTTTGACCGGAAGTACACACACCAAATGAACACTGTTTTGAATAAATCCAGTAAGTAACACCCAAAAAGTGTTTGTGTGGCTACTTACCTCCTATCTCACAAACCATTCAAGGAAAACGATTGAGACATGTTGAGCACAGCTGGTGACGTAAGGTCGAGTTCATAAGCAACGTTCTTTTGCGCATGAACACACCGATACTGATCGACAAGTAAAACCTTTAATTCATCAGCACTGCGCTGACACTGGGTGCTATCTAGGAGACATACAAAGCGCGTTGGCTACCTGGGAATTATGGGGAGAGAGACTGAGAGAGAGAGAGTGAAAAGAATTAATTCTGTCGGTAAGTCATGACGATGATGAGTAACTTAGTAGCAACTTATGAACAACTTTACTAAGCTTAGTAGTTTAATTCCTACCTTTCCACACATCACATTACAAAGTACCAATTCACGAAACAGTCTTTGCTATTTCTTCTCTTTAATAATATCAATAACAAAGAATAAAATAAAAGTCGTGTTTTGCTGAAAGCAATTTATCGTAGAATAAATTTTGCATTTAAAAAAATTAAATGAAATTCAATCACGAAAGAATCATTGTGTAATTATGGCCACGGAACGTTGACGAGAAAATAAATTTGGCATCGCTTAAGAAAATTTTCTGTGTTTATTTGTCAGTAAATACAAAACTAGAAATTAACTTATTTCAAATCTTACACATCAATCAAATTACTTTGGTGTGGCTTTGGGCAACTGTTAAACGCCCAAAACACATTTGCTACATAATTAACCTGATAAGAAGAGAAATTCTCAAAAATGCTACTGTTATAAAAGTCCATTCTAACCCAACATTGATTTGTGAAAAACAAACAACAGTAGAAATAAAAAAAAACAAAAACGGTTAAATCATATCAGAACAGCAAAATCGATTTTAAATTAATTTCAGAAATGATAGAAATATTTTTTAAAAGAAAAACGTTGTTCAGTTGAATACAGCAACATGTGTTAGGGTGAAGATTCAACACTTAAGTATGTGTACTTATTATCTATTTTGAAAAAAAAAACAAGCTTTAAACTTTCATGTTAAGCTGAGGGATGAAAAACAGATTTTCTTGAAAATTCAATTCGAACAGAAACTAAAAGTAAGTAAAAACAATCAGAATTGTGGACAAAGTGGCAAACACACAGCCACGCCTATAAACAGTGAAATATTTATACTGTCAATGTAATGGTTTCATTGTGTGAGTATGAGAAATACAATGGAATTGAGATGATTAGGTTTAGCCAATCTTCGAAGCGGAAGGGCGTTGCCGGCTTGGAAAATTAGATAAACAAAAGACAGAAAAAGATTAAACATTCAGTAAGAGAGAGAGAGAGAGAGAGAGAGAGAGAGAGAGAAATATATCATTATAATATTATTTTGAGAGAATGTATTTTTAAAAGATACGGACTAAGCCAAACGAAAAGATAAATTGAAACATTAAAATTTTATAAGTAAACATGAGTAAAAATTGGCTATATATATATATATATATATATATATGAGTTTCCCACTTTTCAGCGATCCTCAGGCGATCACATACACACAAGCACGCACACACATATATATATATTCATTCTCTTGAGTTTCATCTGATGGCTGTGTCCTCAGTCATCTTTAATACCATATAACTACAAGAATATCTGCTCCTTAAATGCGCGCGTGCACACACACACACACACACACACACACACACACACACACACACACACAAACACACACACACACTCTCTCTCTCTTTCTCTCTCTCTCTCTCTATATATATATATATATGGTATCGACACAAAAATTTCACAAGAAACGAAGATGAAGATTTAGAAATTACTCACTTGATTACTTGTAAGACTTAGTGAAAGTACTTCGAAACGATTCCTCACAAACTGCAGTTCTATCTAAGTCTAAACAACAACAACAACAACAACAACAAAGGCACATTTATAGATTTATTTACAAAACTTTTGGAGCACTGTTATGATAAAAAAGAGATAAGTCGACTGCAAATCGCAGTTATCAACCTTAAGTGTTTCCTTCCAGAACTATGTATCATGAGTGTCTGTAAATAGTTGTTTAATTACATTTTCTAAACTTTTAAACTTGAACTAACATGAATTTCCTAAATTGATTTTGACCAAGACCAGACAACCATTTCTGTGTATTGTGTGGATGAAGATCAATATCAAAACATTTTAAAACTAAAACTCTTGGATTAGATTTGTGTATGAAGAAAATCTGAGGAGCCAAATCTATCTGTTTTTTTACAGGTCAGGTCTGGATGCATATATGAATTATATATAAACCAAAGAATACAAAATAAAGCCAATAAAGTTATTTTAGGTAGAAAAATAACGTTTAGAAAAAAGGATTTAAAGGAAAAAAGAATTATTTCAAAAGACAGATTGGGTGGAAATTTTTATAAAAGGAATAAACCTAAAAATCTGTTTAAAAGAAACGAAATTGTAGCCCACAAAAACGAAGGAAAAAGGAATATAAACAAAACCATAAAAAAAGTGATACCTAAATTTATTTTAAAAGACACAGTAAATCGTTCACTGAAAGAGATAATCTATTCTTCACCATCAGATGGCGTTTCAGTCACAGACATTGATTGGCTCATTGCTCGTCGCCTATGAGCACTCAATTGTACGACTGACTAAGACAAGCTGCAATGAAAAATGGCTTTTCTGAACGGAGATTTTAGGCGGGAAGAGATTTTTTCCATTTGTCTGAATGCAAAGAATGGGAATTGGCACGCACAGTTTTTATCTTGTATTTTCATGTCTTGTTTGTACTTTTTGCTTAATTTTTTTTTTTTCATTAATTTATTTGTTGTATATAAACTCTGCCTAGGACTGCGGTGTCTTTTGAAGCAATAAACGTGGTGAAGTGTTGATATATGTAATGGTTGTATCACGATGCATCTGTCTCTAATCTGTTGATCTATGCATTTATTTTTTCAAGATTTCATTTGGGTTACACTATTCAATGCTAGAGGTGCTCTTAGCGTAATGGTTATCATTAAAGGAAAGGGAATCGGTAGCCCAAGTTCAAATCATGGATGAAGCTGTTTTTATTTCACTTCCCGCTAAAGCCCTTGGTAATGACATGGATCCATCTCCTCTTCCGCTGATCGGCAACCAGACTAGGAGAAAGAAAAGTCTGAATTCAAACCGCATCCAAATTGACCTTTTCGGTTGCGGAAGCGTTTTGGTAATTACGAGGGTTATTCGATTAGTTTCCATACTTTTTTGTACAGGCATTTGAAATTGTCGTAGACTCTTGAAAATTCGCTATGTTATTGCTATACATAGTATGAGATGACTGACCAATTTTTATGATTTCAGGTTCAAATGAACTGCTACTGCTGGAATTGGAATACTCCATACTAAAGCCTAATTGTCACAGCTGGTGAATTTCAAAAATGCAATCTGGACGTGAGGATAATTTAGAAGAACGATATGCAATAAAATTCTGTTTTAAACTTTAAAAAATGCCACAGAAACGTATGGAATGCTTCAGACCGCTTTTGGAGCATCTTGCATGAATGGAGCATCAGTTTTTGAGCGGCATAAGAGATTCAAGAAAGGCAGGGAGTCTATGTGGGAAGATGATACGTGTGGGAGGAGTAAGGAAGTTGGAAGACCAGAGTTGATTGGCCAAATAAAGAATTTCATGGATAAGGGCCGTTGTGTGTCAATAGAGACAATAAGTGCACAGTTTGATGTCAGTGTGGGAATTGTACACATAATTATTCGCGAGGAACGGAAGATGCGGAAGATTTGCGCGAAGTTTGTCCCAAGGGTTCTCAGAGAAGATCAGAAAAAAAGACGTTGTCATGACAGCAGGGAAATGGTCGAGCTGATCAATTCAGATCCCGCAGTTCTTGATGCTCTAGTGACCTGCGATGAAAGCTGGATCTACTGCTCTGACCCAGAGACCAAGAGACAGAGTTCCCAGTGGAAGCATGCTGGCTCTCCCAGACCGAAGAAAGCCAGACAGAGCAAATCCACCCACAAACTTTTGATGATCCCTTTTTTTGACAGCACTGGTATGGTCTACATGCATTGGGTTACCACTGGACAGACAGTCAACAAGGAATCCTATGTTGAGGTTTTAATGGAGTTCAGAAGAGATTCTACCGGAAGAGGCCAGCACTCTTCAAATTGTGTCTGGAATTTCCACCAGGACAATACACCAGTGCACAACTCCATCCTTGTCACAGACTATTTGACTAAGGTGGGCATCAAGACAGTTCCTCCGCTTAAAAAGTGACCTTGTGTCATATTCTGCCCGAGCGGAGGGGTTGGTAAATAGGATCAAGACAGTTCCTCAGCCTCCCTATAGTCCAGACCTTGCTCCCTGTGACTTTTGGTTATTCCCTAAGCTCAAGGAAAAACTTAGAGGCTGTCGTTATGAGACAATTGAGGAGATGAAAGAGTCTGTGACGAATGTCATTGACACGCTCACACAAGAGGAATTCCATGGGCCTTCTAGAAGTTGTTGGAATGGTAAAACAAGTGCATTGCAGTCGAGGAGATTACTTCAAAGGGGACTAGAGTTTCATGTGTGTACTATCAATAACAGTGCCCTAACGAAAAAAGTCAGGAAACTTATTGAAGGCACACCATATATACAGAATTTAATGAAATTAAATTGCCAGGAAATTGCCAAGAACTTGAATTTTAATTATCAAAGTGAGATAGTACAGAATTTCAGTCCGGAGATTTTCGTCGGCAAACCAACTTCCTCCTACGTTCGGCTTGACCTTTATTCACGAAGAAATTGGTCACCGATTTTGGTTGGTTTGGTTTCTTTGTTTAATGGCATATCAACTCTTTTTAGGTTATTTAATGCCAAAGCCATTCACCTAGAGGAACAGTAGTGTTACTATTTAACCCATAGCTGGGGGGGGGATAAGGGGTTCATGCCTTTCCCAAGGGTATTTGCCCAAAAGTGAACGGAGTACGAACTCGCGTACTACTATTCCGTAGTCCATCGCTTTAACCATTACCCCACGAGGACACCCCCCCATCCGATTTTGGGTAAAACCGGAGAAACCACGTATCAAGTCCACCAATGAATGAATCAAGAATATCTAACGAAAAATGAACTGATCCTGATTCGTACTTTAACACCCTTAACAACTGAAACAACGAAATTACGAGTCTACAAAAAGAAGTACTGATAGACATATTTTTTTATCATAAATTCCCGCTACATTACACCTCAAATTTATTTTATATTTTATTATTTGTTATTTTTTTTACCACTACTGTTTTTTACTACCGTCAAACATTAAACTTAAAAAAAAACCTTTGCCCAGAACATATATACTATTAACGCAATATCTATATTCAGATCAAATTCTATTAAGTAATTGATTTAATATTTCCCCAAAATGCCTTTTTAAATGCTTTTTCTAACTCTTTTCTTCTAAAATCATCCAATCCGATAATAAGATTTTCAACATTATCACTGTTTTTCATCTGATTAGACAATTTGTTACCAAAATATTTTACTCTCTTAGCAAAAAAATGTCGATTTGGTTAGTAAACCCTTTTTTAGTTTTGAAATCGGTCTTGACTGTAGATTCTCAGTTTGAGGAAAAACATTTTTCTACGATGATCAGAAATTCCTTTATTTTGAAAGCTTCACCCCTCATTCTTCTCTTTTTATTATAGTCGTTAATTCTAATTTCTCTCCCTATAACTTTAATCTTTTACTTTTTTATTATTTTTGTCTCTCTTTTTATATGCCCTCCAATCTTAAAATTACAAACCAATTTCTATGTTACAACACTAGAGGCAAACCTGAGTATAATATTCTATATGAGTTCTTTTTCAGGTTTCATATATAACTAGATCCCATAAAAATATATGTCAGAGAAATTGATCGTTAATCAGTTTTTAAACGTATCGAAACTATTTTATTACAAATACTTTTTCCCCAAATTTATGAAATCATTTCATTTCAAACAATTTACAAATTACAAGAATAAATCTTTCGTTTGACAATAAGTATTTGAATATTCACGATGCATTTTATCAGGTTCCATACATTTAGAAAAATCCAACAAAGATAATGATAGCTTTGTCTTTATCTCTTTTCATTAGTTCTCACATAATTTTTTTTTCTTTTTGCTATTCTTTTCATAACAACTTTCCTGTAGCGGAAGAGAATGAATAGATTTTTAAAAAGATGATAGAACACCTGCTATTTCAACTGATTTGTTTATTAATTCTCACCTATCTTATCATCTTTACATACTAATGTTTTTGTAGATTTTAGTTTTTGATTTTCCATATTTCGTTTCCAATGGTATTAAATACGTTTAACAATTTTATTTTCATGTTTCAATCTTTCACATTCTTCAAAATTTCATAATCTTTTTGCTTACTTAAAGCATTTTTATAGTTTTCTGTATTTAGTCTAATTTCCAAATCTTTCCAAGCTTTTAACCTTTTTTCATTCTTTTTACGAGATAATCGATTATTACTGCATGGTCATTTTGCTAATGAATCTTCTTATTTAGAAAAATTAATAGCAACTTCAGGAATATTTTAAAGATTAGTTTTTCTCTTTATTTCACCCACATTTAGATCATTTCCAGAGATAGACTTAATCTCAATCAATATTTTCTCCCTTCTTTGATACTAACTTTTCTCTAAGTTTGGACCAATTTCTCTGATTAAATAATCAATATCCGTTTTCATTTAAATTCTATTTCAATATGAATATTATCAGGTTTATTTAACTCTGCTTTTAAACGTACTTCTCCTATTAAAAATTCATTATTTGAAAACAGCTGATCTAATGAAGTTTTACTTTACCTATTTCCCTCAAGTTCGCTCCTGCCTTCTTCTATAAACCAATACAATTCTTTTTGTTGTAAAAAAAAGTAAATATTCGTTTTGCATTCTAAATTTCTGACTAATTAAATTCACAGGAGACACAATCAAACCATTTACCCAATTTACATTCGGTAAATTAAATATCGGAATATTATAATATTTTCGTATTTGTTTGACGTAAATAGAACTTCATATAATTGTTCTAATAATATGTCCTCGTCATCTTTACTTAAAGTTGGAGATCTCTATATAAATATCTATACGTATCTATATACATATGTATATGTATATACATATGTATATACACATTATATCTAAAAAAATTGTTATTCGAATCAATTATTCTTAAGGTCAAAGATTCATTTTTTTTCGAACCAATTCAATTTAGATATAGCAAACCCAATAAATTTTGTATTATTTTCCCTATCTTCTGTATTAATTTGAAATTTGTTATTGTCATTTCCACTTTAAAATTTTCCTCTTTAATAATGTGCTTCTGTAATACAAATTATTTTAAATTTGTTAGCAATTAATTTTAGTTCTGATATTTTATTTCTGAACAAATTATACCCAAATATTTCAGGATGATGATGATGAGGAGGAGGAGGAGTCACCCGTGACGGAAAGGTTAATATGTTTGACAACGACTGCTTAGTAAATGAGTTCGAACTCTAGTCGCGCTATTGTGTTCACTTTTCGACTAATACCTTTGGGAAAGGTATGAAACCCTTAATTCCCACAGATATGGGTTAAAAATACCACAACTGCATTTTTTCTTTGAGGATAATTTTGGCAACAAATAACCAGGGAATGTTGATATACAAAGCAAAGCAAAACAATTTCAGGGTTGGTGATAGGGCAGTAGATGTTAAACGTTCTTGCCAATAACTATTCAGAGTGTTAGTAAATGTGAGGGTCATATCTATGGGTCAAAGCGATCTGTTTAAAAAATATTCATTTTCGATAGAACTGTATGGAAAAAAAAATCTTGAGAAACGGCTGCATAAAATGTAAATATAAATGCGAAACATCAACCTCTTGGCATAAGATAACTTTAGATGGCTTCACATGCAGTAAAAATCAATCAATCAGTCTTATGAGATGGCTTCATTTTTGGGAAATGCTGTACGCAATAAAGTAACATGTCAAGCAGTATTCAGGATATGTAGGTGGAGGTCTCAAGTTACTAAATAAATCCTGTGTGAAGAAAATGAAAACATTGCCTTCTTTTTTCTCACATAAAAAAAAGCTTTTGATAAAGATAAAGAAGCTATTGTCTTTTTTAGAAATGATATTAGATATATCGCAGCGAAATATCATGACCGTGTTTCTTAAAAGAAAAGAAAACATACCTCTTCATATGTTTCTCCATAATAATAAGGATTAGGATGTTCTATTGACAATTACATAAATGCTAGCTGATGTTGAAGCAATTCCAAGGTCTATTTAGGAACAACTGTCAACGAGTCAGGTTCAAATCCATCATGATCCGGTTTGCCTTTTACTTCGCATTCAAGAGAGGGTTGAATCAATCACTATACTCCTCAGCTATGTATTGCAGGATAGACTGGGCTTTTTTAGCCTTTATAAGGCAACCTATTTAAGAAAAGGAACAATTCTGAATTTTAAACCTGGGGTGCAGAGCAAGCAACTCTCCCGCCATAAAACTGCAACATCTTCACGTACGACATACGCCTGGTACTCCCAGAGTTTGCAGGATGGAGTTAATTACCCTAATTTTAATGTCTTATTTTTATGTTCCATGGGTTCATGTAGATTGTAGCATAGCTGTATATATTGGTGGGGAATAATGAAATTGTGCCCGAAAATGGATGTAGAAATCTCATAGAGAATAAGATCAGGGAGGAAAGCATTTACCATGATAAAAGATGTGCTTAAGGCTAATCTGGACAAGGCCGTCTTCCATTGTGCTGTTTTACCGACAAATCTTGGCTATCACGAAGAAGGAAGGAGAGAGACTAGAACACTAAAGAAAGGGTTGTGGAAACATCTATGGTGGGAATATTGTTACGCGAGGACATCAAAAGCGAATAATTTGGGAGCAGAGTGGAATTAAGAATGTGATTGTGAACTACTAAACGCAGAAGTTTCGCAGGGCTGGACTCGTCACAAAGTTCACTGACAAGGGATGGATCTGTGCTAGATATCAAGGGGTATTCGGAGTTATGAATGGATTTGAGCCCAAATGAAGAAGGTTGGGATCGAGTTTATTAAAAATACATTCTAACTTGCGATATGGCAAATTGGATAATAAGGAAATAAGAATAGTGTATATATATATATATATATATATATATATATATATATATATATATATATATATATATATATAAGCGCGGTGATTTAAGTTTGTCGTGGCGAAATCTGGGAGGTGTACAATAGTGAGGCACTAGTGTGGAAGATTACAGCGAATATATGACACCAAGGTTAAAGACCTGCCAAAATGATGACAGACCGTCAAAGGTCATGGGTCATTCCTTCCCGCCATGAAAATCTGATACCGAGAGTAAATAGTCTTGTGGTTTAGCTAGATTCCACAAATCAGTTGGTATTCAGGCTCGAAGTGAAACCGTCTCATAATTGCATCTTAGTTTCTGGACCTTCGAAAAGGCTCATAACCAGCCACCTCCCTGAGGCTAGTGTAAAATGTTAAAGAAGTTCTTATCTGACGATGGAAGACTGTAAGCGCAAATAAAGAGGTCAGTTATCTTTTAATTTACACTGAGGTAAACGTGAAAATCTATGACCTAAAAATGTTACAGTGACTAGTGTGTTAAATATTTATTTTGTAAACCGTTTGGTCTGTTGTATATTGAAAACATGCAGGTTTTTAATTAAACTTTAGATTTACATCCGAATTGCAAAATTTTATTCAGTCATTTGTTTTAAAGTAAACTTAGAAATTTAAAACATACAGGAATAAACGTTTGTTTATGAATTCGGAATGTGAGGAAATTTGTGATTTGGCTGTTACGTGTCACGTTAGGAAGATTGATTACGTAATTAATAAGTTTATATATATATATATATGGACGGACTCTAAAGGATGGAGAGGGGATCCGAAGAAGCCAACAAAGGCGGCGGTCATATAAATAATCACGCACGCACAAATGGCCAGTGAGCAGAAAAATAACAACAGTCGTTTGTCTTTCTCTTTTGTTTCTCGCCTGTTCACTGTATTTCTCTATTCTGCTAGCAAAAGTTTCTTTCCATCTCTATTTTCGTCTGGCTCCTACATGGATAAACTTCGTACTAATAAAACAAATGGGAGTGTTTTGTGCTTGGCTTTTTTTGTCAGTGAGGTAACCACGGTGAGACTGAGAGTTTTAAGAGGTATCATTGCAACCCCTTTAGTGTTGCTATATCTACTACCACTGTGAGTTTGAGTGGAATTGGGAGTAATGCCAGTGAAAGAATTCGCTCTACTTTTGGGAACAGGAGTCTTACTACCAGATGCAGAGTAGTGTCAAATCCAGGACAGCATGTGTGGGTGTTGTAACGAAAATTTTGGTTGTACGAAATAAAATAATAAGTATAAGATATGTTACTGATATCTTTAAAAATTCAGGGGATATTTAATTTGTTTGTTTAGCTGGTTTCTTTTTGTATAAACTTGATGTAGTCATGAATCATGTTTAGTTGTAATGACCTTGATTGATTGTTTCCATTTTCGCTGAGACCTAATAGAAACGTTCCTATGCTCAGACTAACAGCACCTAGATCATTTGGAAATGTTGGTATAATATTAAAAGAAGAGATTTCTTTAGAGTCACCCGTTATCAACTGCTTTTATAGGCTGTGGGAATATTTGTCATTAAAACAGCATAATTTTCAGCTTCACGAGTCCTGATAGATTTTTTTGCATGAATAAATTTCCATGCCATTAGATTAAGAAAATTCAATTTAACTCTAAATTTGCAACGTCCAGTCGACCGTCTTTAGAATACGCTAATTGTATTCTCTGCAGAGGTTTCAAACATTTGAAAAGGAATGTTCTGGTGTCGCATTAAACTGAATCTGGTACTGAGATTCTTAGAGATATGTGGAATATACAGAAAGATTATATATATGAGCATAAAATAAACTTGATTCCCAAAGCTCTAGGCACAAAATAACCCAAACGAATTGCCATAGTATTAAAATCAATTAATTAAACAATCTAGTTGTTAAATATTCATTTCCCAGTGTAATATCTGAAAAACCAATGTTGGTTGGATAATTTCAATTTAAAATTACCTCAAGCAAGATATAGATGAATCAGGTGAATAATCTAAATCGAATTATTTTATCAAATTTATCTCTTCATCAATCAATTATCTAAGTAACACATCCGAACGTATTCTGAGAACACTTGTAAATTATCTACGTCATGCACTCATGAGATTACCGATGTCATACAAGTACAAGATAGAAAAGACTCAAGTGTACAAGCGTCGACACGCACGAGGTGAAAATCACTCCTCTAATTACCGATATATTATATTATGAGCTTTTCTCATTGAGGTAATTCGAGATTCACCCTGTTGATTTGTTATATTCCTATAAGCAGATAGATATTTCGTGAAAAAGGTTTGTGCATAAATCTCCCCCTCTTTTTGATTAATAGGGTTTTTTTATAACTCTCAACAATCGTCTGTTTAAATATTTCAAAGTTAATTCAGCTGCGAAAGAAGTTTGGTTTGGTTTCTTTGTTTAATGGCATATCAACCTTTGTTAGGTTATTTAATGCCAAAGCCATTCTCCTAGAAGAACAGTATTGGAACTATTTAACCCATTGCTGGGAGGATAAGAGGGTTCATACTTTTTCTCAAGGGTATTTGCCCGAAAGTAAACATAATAGCGCGACTGGAGTACGAACTCGCTTATTACGATTCCGCAGTCCATCGCTTTAACCATTACACCACGAGGACACCCCCCCTTGCGAAAGAAGTGATATCTAACAAATATGTAAAATTCAAGACTGTGGTTATGTGATGGAATCGCATCAACCATCTCAAGACTCTACGTATTTTGATGTACTGATCTAATTGACTTTTGAGGTTAAATATAATTTCCGATAGAAAAAAGCAATGAGAAAGTTTGTGTTCTGAGTTTTTTTTCCTGGTAAACTGCAGAGTGGACGTGTATTTTTGAGTTTAGCCTTTTCATTAGAAAAAGAATAAACTTTTTTCCTCTCAATGAAAGACAGATCGGAAGTTGATGGATAATGACTAGTTAACATTGAAACCAAATCGTAACAGCGGTTTTACTTGTTCTTTTATTACGGGGATCAAGTGACAGCCTCTTCGTCACCTCTTTCGTTACCAGGAAGCTTTTTTCTCACCCATTGTAAGCCATCCTAGGTTCCCAATACTCAAGACCTTGTGCCACAACTAAACAATGTTTGGTAAATAAATATATCATCAGCTTTTTATTAAACATTCAGATTATGGTTATAATTCTGATTTCTTCAAAATGGCCGCCTCCAAGTTGAGGTGAATAAGCGTGTCACATTAATCAATTACTCATTTGTATTTAAGATATTATGTCCTTTGTAAAGGTCTCAGAACAAGTTCCACATGTTGTGGTTTCATTCATTCAATGGGGGAAATGAATCATCCCCCCCGTATGGGGACGGTTTCAATTAATCCCACACACCTATCAACTGTTTCACTTTTTGTATGGAATTCAACTTTTTAAATCGAAAGAAACGTTTTAAATAGCACTTGAAAATCTCGAGCCAACCAACGAGCGTCTGTTCGATTTACATAAATACAATTATGTAGTTTCAAGTAACTAATTATAATAACCCTTAGTAAACGATCATAGCTTCAAGATACTATTCGTAATACAAGTAATTTAAAGGTCTATAGCATCAAGTATTCCAGTATAATCCGAATAATCTTTAAACAGATCTATTTGATGTATAGATGGGACCCTAACAGGTACTACCACTCTAAGTCAAAGAGGACCTGGGTTTAATGGCAATCAAAAGGTACTTCAGACTCCTCAGGTCTCTAGAACAGAGCCTCAACATCAAATATAATCAAGTACCATATCTAAGACATGCATTTGTGTGTGGGAAGCCTAACGCCTCTGCAACAGTACGCCTAATCAAAACCCAATCGACATTGTGGTTTATAAAATAATTTAAATAACAAATTATGATGTCATTCTGACGTGAAGTAGACTGTTTGATTAACTGATGCGAAAACAATAAAATAGCCCAACACGTCGTGGAGCGTTTGATAATATTCTTCAATATTTCGAAATGGTATGTCAACGACCTCAACAGTAGGCCCTAACCCAACTGCCAGAGCCAAAACTAACACCTACTGACGTTATATATATATATATATATATATATATATATATATATATATATATATATATCTCATCACCATCATGTGCCACTAACATGGATTTCCCTAGTTCTCTCTCGCCACTCATCCCTATATTCCATCGCTTCCGAACAGAACCTGTGTCCATGCTGAACCGTTGTAGTTCTAGCTGGTCGTTTAACACTTGCCCATCCGTATAAAGGGGTCCATAGGAGAACGTCGAATATGAGTTCTCACTCCTCCAACAGTGTCTCGCATATCGTGTTCGTCTAATTTGGATGGTTTTTGAGATGGGGTGTAAGCGGCCGTACAGCAGCTATTTTAATAGTTTGTGCAGGGTATCATCTACTTTTTGCCTTTTTCCCGTGTAAAGCCATTTTCTTTCGTTAAATCTATCGACGATCAAAGAACGTAGCATGTACCATATCTAACAGAGTTTAATGGATCCTCTTGCAGAACACCTACGATAATGTCAAAGAAGTCTGTGTCTCCATCTGGTGAGCGAACCTTTACTTTCATGTTTTTATAGAGCATCATTATGGTTGCAACAGTTTTTTGGGGATACCATATAAAGATGATTTAATAATATTTTAAGGAAAATGTAATTTTTATTATATATTTAAGCAAAATTTAATAATTATTTTTTGAATCAAAATTTAATAAATTCTATTTTAATTTTTCTACAAAGATAGTAAATAGTTTCTGTGCAGAAAAAGATGTAATTTAATTGTTTAAAGTTATCAGGCAGATAAAAGATAAATGCTGATATTGATAAAATAAAGATCGTCTGCAAATTCGGACGATTCAGTTGAAGGTTGTCAAAATGAAAAAAAAATTCAACCCAAGAAATTTTATTTATCACAAATATATTTGCTTAAAATTTCTCAAACAATAAACAATTAACAGTTTTACAGTATCGAAAGAAAGACAAAATTGAAATATTTATACAATTGAAAAAAAAAACCAATTTTATGAGTTTTTCTCCTTTTGTTTATGTTTGCTGCTTGAAATCAGTTTGAAAAAACTCGCTAATATAGTTTTAAATAATTTTAGATCAACCGATACTTCAAATGCAACGGGAATTAAACGACAGAAAAAAGTGAATTCATCTCGAACAATAGTCTTTTACAAAATTTGTTAGAGATTTTCATTTTAAAATGAAACTTGGTTTCTACGAATTTCAGAAACACAAGACAAATAAATACAAAAAATGTTTTTTTCCGGACGTATTAAAAGGAGTTATTAATCTCGGGAGTGTCACCCTTTTTTTTTTAAATGATCTTGCTTGTTCAAATTACAATAATTTTTTCTTAATATATAAATGATTATGTATAAAAGTTAGAATACAAGTTATGATTAAAGCTATGATTATAACTTTATAAATATTTGAATTTCGATTTTTCGACTTTTAAAAAACCGGAGAAAGAACCTCTTCGTAGTACGGATTCAATGTTTCTTCTAATACTTTTTCGTTAGTCAAAATATTATGTCGAATTCAAATTTCCCGCCAATTCATTAAGCAGACGATAATTTGAAACGCTGGAGATTGGAATTTGTGATGTTGTAGATCGATTTCTGCGAAAACCATGTTGATTCTTTGTAAGAATTTTCTCAATTTCAGGTTCAATGCAGTTGAGAGGCAGACCATTGTAAATCTTTGCCGCTATGGAATTAAGGGTTATACTTCGGTAGTTCTTGGCAATTCCGTGGTTATATTTCTTGTGGAAAGGGGGGGATGCATTCTTCTGTCCATCTGTTTTCTGATTATATAATGCGCTGCAATATCGGAGCTGTACGTCGTCAAATTTCCTTGTTTTTCACACTTCTGGGGGGTATTTCACCAAGACCGGCAGCTCCCCTGTTTTTAATTTTTGTTTGTCGTACTTGGAGTTCTTCTTGAGTGCACTATCCTTGTTTGATGCCAAGTTGATTATTGATAATTTTCGTGATAGGTTCATCTAAACTTTAGGGGATTTTCTAAGCAGATTCTTGAAATGTACTTTTCACTTGGCTGGCAGCTTTTAGTTTATTTCGGGAGGTGCTCTTCCTTTTTCCCATTAAACAGAATACATTCAAGACCAGATCAATAAGATTAGAAACTCAGTTGAAGATAGACAATCTTGGATTGTGTGGCAGACAGTGAATGAAGTGAGTAAAAGAGTATATATATATATATATATATATATATATATATATATATATATAATGTATGTATGTATTTAATCAGCATATTCCCTTGTATTGATAATACAACCAGGCTGTAGAATTTACAGCCGAGTCCGATGAATTTTAGTACTCCTGCCGCAAAAGTAAATGAGATTTTGTTTACCGTGAGGCGTCTGTTTATTATAAATATTGCTTTTAATATTTGAAGTGTTTATATATTAAAAAAAATATTTGAATAAAGAAACCGGTATTGAAAATTTAATTTTTATTAATTTTTTTTAAAAGAAAAAATTGATTCTTAACTAAAAAGTTATGAACTCAATTATTTTATATTAAACAAAAAACCCCTCTAAAAAAACCAAACAAAGCAACCCCACAAAAAAAAAAAAAAAAAAAAAATTAAAAAAAAATAAACAGAAAAGATAAAAAGCGAATTACAAAACAAAACACTCCCAAATAAGTTTTATTTTGTTGTCAGATAAAGATCTTTTAGATTAACATATGCACTCTCCCCGATATAAGTGTATCAGATTGACAGAATATTCAATAAACAGAGATTTAAAAAAAATGATATCATTTCAGGTGTGCGAATACGTGAACGAAATAGGGATAAAGGCAAGAGAAAAGAAAAGATCTTTTAACAAAACAGTGTATTAACTAGACATATCCACATTTGCTTTGAACGTGGTGTAAATACATAATGTAGGTAGTAATATAAGAGTTATCATAGCAGCGTATAGGTAACATTAAAAGAATTATTAAAAAGTATTGTTTAGGCTGCAGAAAAAAAAGTTATTAATAATTACTGTAGACATGCGGGGGACTGCTGGAGAAGTGGACCCCTCATATGGATGGGTAACGGCACGACGACCAGCAAGAACCTATATACAACAGCTCTGTACCGATACAGTATGTAGCCTTAAAGACCCACCGGGAGCGATGGATGATAGAGACGGGTGGTGGGAGAGGGTCAGGGAGATCCGTGCTGGCGGCGTGACATGATGATGACTATAAACAGCAGAATGAAGTGTATTAATAAGTACAAAAGGGCTGCAAAATAATTATCTTTGCGTAACTTATCTTGTTACTCGGACTGTGTTTTGCCCCTTGGTGATTTCGACTTTAATGTAGCTAACGGCTCCGAAGTGGCTTGCTTCTTGAATATGTCTTGTCAGACGGTTACAACGAGAGCGGCTGAGATTTCTCTCGCAATCAAATTTATACGCCCAAACTAATAAATTTATGTCTTGTGTGTTCTGATAAGTCGTCAACAATGACCATAACCAATCACAAAAGCTCTTTTATCAAGTGATGGTTAAGGAGCCGTAACTGTAGAAGGACTTATATTGTTTCTTTTAATGTTTCAGAAACATGGATTTCAGTCTGTAATAACTTGATCAATTCTCGGTCAAATGTTTTCAAATTTGAGCAGCATGTATAAAAACAATTCAGAATTTCATCCTGAATGTTTGAATATATTTGATTTTCTAGTGAATCACATTTCTATACCTGAAAAACAACAAAAAATAACATAGAATATGAATTATTTCTACTCTTAGTGTAAAACGTTGTGTTCGTTTGAACAAGATATAATCAAGTTATTAGATAATGAAATGACATCAATATTTCTGAATGAACGTCGTTGGTTGGCAAAGTGTTTCCATGTGATTTGTATTCCCATGTGAGACAGAAAAGAATGTCTACACACACTAATTCCCACATCGAAGCATTACTATTGTTACTATTGTTAGTAGTTGTAGTAATAGTAGTACTAGTAATAGTGTTTCTTTCTGGCGTGGAGCCGTAAAGACGTTAGTCTGGAATAAGTAGCATAACCAGTAGCAATTTCAGTAGTTACTAATTTGAAAGGAATTACCGTTAAATATGGTAGCTTAAAGCAGTTGGTTGTTTTTTTAGCTCCTGGAATAGTTCTTTTCGTTTGTTTTAAAATAGTTTGAGGTACAAAATAAATAAGTGGAAAAAATATATCGAAGAATAAATTGTTCGTTCGTTTCTAGCAGTGGTATTAAAGTGAATAAACGACTCAGGGGAATAATTACGCACATGTGTTTCAGATATGTTCTTTTTTAAAAAGTCACACAGCAAATAATACCTGCTGGAGGTTTTGTTCACTCAATGATGAAGAGTCATCTCTTTATTTATAAGTCGTCGTCCTCCACCAACAAAGGAGGTTGTTTCAATTCAACTGCACACAACCCCCCCCACTTTAACTTTGGGTATGGAACTCAACTCAACTTTTGGAACTGAAGTGAATGTTTCAAGTACCATGTGATCACCTATAGCCATCTAACATACGTCCGATTGATTTCAACAGTTTCTCATGTTTATTTCAGTGGAGATTCAACTTTGACCTGTCACCTATAAATCACGCTTTAAAAATGCCATCATAGTCTTTTATCGTGAGGCCTAACCATACTTAAAAAACAATCATAATGGTTATCGAGTTATGTCAGATGACCATTACTTCTGGCCGTGTGCCATAAGTACAATAAGCTCAGTGAATAGGTTGATTTACGTGAAAAATATCTAAAGTATGTATTTACCTGACACCTCCGACACCTGCTAGATGTGATACAAGGTCAATTTTTAAGCTGAATTACACCTTGTTTTGAATTCAGAGTATCCGTTCTCCCAGATTGGTTCCCTAACCAACACTAAAGAAACAAATCTGCCCTATTAATATCTCATAGCTGACGAAAGAAGAGATGAATTCATGCCTTTACCTAAAGCATTAGCACAAAATAAGACGCAAACAACGTTGCCAGAATCTGAATTCTTGTCACTGATTCCCTTTGTTCCTTCGATAAGCGTTACACTAATAACGCCCCTCCTTATATCTAAAGTAACCATGTTGAATTATCAAAGTAAATGATATTCATTATTAGTCAGCATCAAGTTAGTCAGACGTTATCATATTGTTTTTCAGATATGAATTATCTGTCCCCGATTTGAAGTCGAAGAAAGCAGGCTAAATATTATTTCAACAGAGGTGAGCTAAAGATATTTCTCTGGCTGAAGATATACAAGTTGTTTATATTTAACAGTAACCTAAAAGTTTATTTCACCTGTAAAGGATTAACAAAATAAACGATAAAAAGGTTACAGTAGGTTAATTAAGAGTTTACTGTGTCTACATTAGTCATTATGACTTCACATAACAGATATTTCTTTTAGAGACTTGAATTAAGAGAAGGATCTCGTTATAAAAAAAGCTTCTGGGAAATATGCGTATTTCCCAGCGAAAGTTAAATGTGTATAACATCATTAACAAGATGTTAAAGAGTACATGCTTATGCATAAGAAGTTCTTTTTATTTTTTCTCTCCTATTGTTGCATGTTAATCACTAATTACTCTGATGCAATATAGGCGTTAAGAGAGTAACAGTTTTTGTTTCATTTGAAATGATGTTGTGCTTTTGAGATTGATATATAAATAGACAGGTAGATAGATACAGTGAGAGAAAGATAGAAAGAGAGGAATAAGGGAGAAAGAGAGAGAGAGAGAGAAAGAAAGAAACTGAAAGAATGAAACAAATCAAACAAAAAAGAGAAAATAGTTGAAAGTTGAAAGACTTTGATCGTGAGAAAAAATCGTAAAAAAAAAAAAAAGAATTAATCATGTAGATTGGTTTTACAAATGTAATCTTACGAGCAAATTAGATGAATGACATCGCATAATTTCCGACATTTCTCCTCTGACTCACAGAGTAAGCTTCAGCATATGGAAATGATTGCTGTCTAAATTATCGTTTGGAATTCAAATAGAGAAGACGTAATTTTTGAAGCTTAAAATATTTGACGGTTTTTATCTTAAAAGATGAAACCAGTCTGCGGTGAAAGAATAGGAATTTGCTTAACCTTAGGATGCCTTGAGTACCTGATGATCTTCAGTGTTCACCCACTTAATACTTAACAACCTCGTGGCTATTTAATTTCGGTGATCTTGCATGAACTAATCAGTCAGCGTGACTTGACCGCAAATGCTTCTTTTTAAGTTGCTGACGGATAAAAACAAAGATTTGAATGACTTTTGTAAAAGTCATTTTATTACTGTTACACAATAAACGAAATTGGCCATTAAATGTAAATTTGGATTGGACATTGCAAACTTGTTTAATAATCGGACAAACTACACAATGGACACCTATTTATGGGACCGAATATCACCTTGAATTTATTTATGACCCCTAAATAACCGTCGGTTTGAAAGAATTTAATATCAATTATATATTGAACACCCACGTAAAAACAAAAACAAAATGCAACTCAAAATCAGTTGGTAGAGAACGAATAAACGTTGGCCGTATCAAAGTAAATCAAATGAATGAGCACAATTTCAGTTGGATTTTGTTTCTAACAATGAAACTATATATGTCATATACCTGATATTCATTCTGGATATCAACTTTGGCGAGAAAATATTTGAAATTTAAAGAATATTTTATCGATGTTTTCCAAAGAGCCGAGGCAGATCTGAATGAAATCACTTGAAAATATGTAAGTCCGTCTTCTACGCAGGAGTAGTATTTTCTACTACGGCGTTTTCAAGATATTTTTTGAAGTACAGAAAATATTTCAGTATTTTTTACTCCAAAACATCGGTATATTTGAGAAGCGTTTGCTTAAATTTTGGTCATAAAAGTAAAATTTTACTGAAAAAATTATGGTATTTTGTCTTAAATGAGCAGGTCCTTATACAAGAAAAACATTTTGGAGTTCTCATCAGAATTTCGATGATAAACTTGCATGCAAAAATTATACCATAAATTTTTCGATAAAACATCAAATTACCGTAGCTCTTCATCTGAAAATTTTTAAAACCGTGTTTCCCACTAAATTCAAGATTCAATTGTCCTGTTAAACTATTAATATTCAAACATTGCTAGTGTCTGGCATAGGGCCCACTATATGTTACGCAAGGAAACTTCTGACAAGGAATGATTTTCAGGGTGCTCATTTTCTATTTTTGTGAGATTCTTTCGGTAGTGGTCCGAGGAGGGAAAATCTACAACAAATGACGTGACAATCTATGACTAAGGTGTATTCAGGCAAGAAGTGAAGGCAAGCGTTCCTGACTAATTGAAGGAGAAGCTAGTGAGGGAGGAATGGTGTTATTAGTCAGATTTATAAGCCGTCATTTTGCAAATGTCATGCAGCATCACAACATCTGGTTACCTTGTGCATCGTTTAAACGAAAAGGTAACGAATTGAATTTATTCTGCGTTTCTGGGAATAGACAAGTTTTTTTGTTAAATAAAAAAATATATTTGTGTACTAGGTTTAAACTCGCATTTGGATAATAATAATTGATTGACAGATTGATTGATTTTAATGACATGTCAACCCGTCTAGGGTTATTTGATAACAACGGGTGCAGGAATCATCTTCATTGCATTTATATTTTTGTGTAGTGGTTTTTCAAAAGGTTTTTACACATTTATATGATATCAAGTATTCTTATATTAAAGAAATAATTTACACATTATTTTAAGTATTCCTATCTAATACTAATAATTATATGACTTCATGTTATTATTTCTATGAGATAATAAACATCTATTTTCTCGGTTATCTGATGTCAAATAACGAACAATAACCCTTATTAGATAATTATAGCTTCAAGTAACTATTTTTGATACTAATAATTTACAGTTCTATGGCATCAAGTATTCCTATCGCATGGGAATTATTTTTAAACAGATCTATTTGACCAGCAGAGATGGGATCCCAAAAGGTACTACCATATTGGGTCAGAGTGCTTCTGGGTTTAATGGCGATGAACTGGTACTTCACACTTCGCTGATTTACATAACGAGACCTTCACCATCAGAAGTAGTTTAATGACATACTTAAGATATCAATTTGGAGAGGTCTTACTCACCTGCAGGGGATACAGTCTGTCTATTCTAAAATCCACCAACTAAGCGCAGCTAGGACCCCGCCCCTAATTCTTACCTTATTACTATTTATATTTGTGTTTGCATAATGTGTATTTAGGCGTTGTATTCTCTTGTAGAAATTTTCTTGAAAATAACTAACAAAAATTTGGTGTTTAGCTTTTTGTTCAGTGTTTCTTGTGGGTGATCGAGGTGTCTCAGCTATTCGAATTGTCTATTATTGTTGGAGTTCAATTACAGGTAACTCAACTATCATCGTCATTGTCTTATCTATGTTCTCTGTTCTGGGGTTCAGGATTTGTTCTGGCCTAAAAAAATCTTTGGGGTAGCAGTGTAGATCAACTGCAGGTGACGTCATACGTGAACCCGTAAACCATTGGAGCTGGTTTCAATTGGTAAACAGCTGTAAATCCATTAAAGCTGTTGAACTTTGCACTTTATGTTTATATATATATATATATATATATATATATATATATATATATATATATATATTCATCCATAGACTGACTGCTTCGTTGTATCCCAACTCATTGTGGCTAGGCACCAGAGACGCTTCAGGCAGGGATTGAAAACGAGCTAAGCGTAAGCAAAGGGATTTTAACGCATATGTATCACTTTTCTTTTGTTTCCATATATCCACTTTACGGTGACCGAGTGGTCACTTCATTTGAAGAAATTTGCATTAGGCGAGTGATAACCTGTAACAGTTCTCACCCCAACCCAGGGGAGGGAGCATATTGTATTTGTAAAAAATTTTGAAATTTTTTTTACTTTTGAAAATTTTTATTTATTTTTTATTTTTTTAGATTAAACTGATTCTTATAAAAAAAGTTCTTTACACAATTGTTCACTATGAAAGAAAAAAAAAAAAAGAAAGAAAAAAACTCTAAATCAAGTTTTAATTTATTATCGTATAAGGTGGATTCATTTTTTTTTTTTTTTTGCTAGAGATGATTCTGACATTCAACCCGATATAAGTATATCAGGATAATATCCAGAGTGTATAAAAAAATGTCGTTGACAATGGCCATAGCCAATCACAAAAGCTCTCTTATCAAGTGATGGTTCAAGAGCCGTTACTGTAAAAGGACTTATATTGTTTCTTTTAATGTTTCAGAAACATGGATTTCAGTCTGTAATTTAATAACTTGATCGATTCTCGTTCAAATGTTTTCAAATTTGTGCAGCATGTATAAAAACAATTCAGAATTTCATCCTGAATGTGTGAATATATTTGATTTTCTAGTGAATCGCATTTCTATACCTGAAAAAGAACAACAAAAAATAAAGCAATAAACATAGAATATGAATTATTTCTACACTAAGTGTAAAATGTGATTGTTTGAACAAGATATAATCAAGTTATTAGATTATGAAATGACATCAATATTTCTGAAAGAGTTTGTAGTGAATATTTTTATAAGATATGGATGTCACCAATTAATTTGAAATTCGGAAACTGCCAATTTACTTTATTAATTAGTGTTAAAGAAGCGTATCAAATGTTATTTTCATTCAGTTGAAATTACAAATAAAACAATCGACCTAAGAACGTCGTTGGTTAGCAATATTTCCATGTGATTTGTATTGACATTCCCATGTGAGACAGAAAAGAATGTCTACACACACTAATTTCCACATCGAAGCATTACTATTGTTACTATTGTTAGTAGTTGTAGTAATAGTAGTACTAGTAATAGTGTTTCTTTCTGGCGTGATGCCGTAAAGACGTTAGTCTGGAATAAGTAGCATAACCAGTAGCAATTTCTGTAGTTACTAATTTGAAAGGAATTATCGTTAAATATGTTTTTTTTTTTAGCTCCTGGAATATTTCTTTTGCGTTAGTAGGAAAATAGTTTTTGCAACAAACGTAAGAATGAACTTATATATACTGAAAAATAAATATAATAGGTTTAAAATATGAAAATGCCACGCGTGCGTCATCGACATGAAGATCAAAAAGCGTAAATTCCTCCGTATAAAACGAAAAAAGAAGAAAAAACTAGATAATAAAATGCATTTATGTAGTTTCACGCTGAGATCCGAAAGGGAAAAGAAAATTTAAATATTCATTCGTGTGTTATGAAGAAATGCCCGGTTGGTCTGACAGAAGGGTTCGAACGACTAAGGATGTGTAACGTACCTTAATCCTCGGTTGTCTTAAAATGTAAAAGTAAAAAATGGCCAAGTGTGTTATTGATTCCAGAAAAAACTGCCCTTTAATATTTCGCTCAAAGCCAGAGAGTAAATATAGATCGAATCCGCACAACTGGTCAGTATCAATCCAGCAGTCTCAGAAGACAGACGAACCAAAATTATCAGCCCCCAAATTTCACGACGATTAATTACTTATATCCTCTAAGGTATTTGACACGCATAGCTAGCATTTAAAAAGAATACTAAAACATTTAGTTATACTGTACACTGTTAAAAATGAATACTCACAAAGCATTTCTTTTGGAAACTATAGCTAATTACCAAAGAAAAAAATCTATAAAAAGACATCGTCAGTTTCAGCTCAAACACCTGTTGTGTTTTTTGCTGTTTGTTTCCTAAATAATTTTAACCTTCACTTTTTTTTCATCTCGGCATCAAGAAAACTCCTCTGCCACAATATTGAGGTCAAATTCATTAGCAACTCGTTACGCATAATTTGTTTAAATAGTCACGCTATGCCGTTAGCAACTGGAACCATCGCTCCACAGTTAGAAGATGGTTTGCAAACGTTTATTTTTATATAATCAATTTCCTGACGACTCTTACGATTAAGTAGCTTTGATCAGGAATTCATGTTTACATTTTTTAACACGTGTTAATTTAGTTATAGTGAAATAAGGTCAGCAAACTGGTAACATTTTACTTCTGCAATTATTCTATTGATTGTCCAAGCTCCAAAGTGTATTAATCACTGGTACACGAGTTAAATAAGAAAGTAACATCTATGAATCTAGCTAAATAAAGCATTTTGTTGTTTATATGTCATATATTTACGTAACCCCTCCGTCACTATCAGGATGTGAAGCGAGCTCAATTTTTAAGGGGAGTATAAATGATTTCAGTTCAGAGTTTTCTTCTCCTAGACTAGTTGCCCCAACATAGCAAAATAATCCTTACTATGTGCCCATATCTTGGGATAAGATAGATGGATCTCTGATTTTCCCAAGGTCGAATCCATTTCTTAAGACAATAATCGTTAGAACATGTGCCTCTTCCTTGTAATGTATGTGGCTGTTAGAAAATAATGACCAATTTTACATTCAAATGTGTAATTAAATTTGTCATTATTTTCAAAGCAATATAATACGAGACAGTATAAAAGTCACGTTTCATCAGCACTCGATAATAATTACGCAGAGATTTAGCAGCTTTTTACCATCATCACTGGTTTCTCAAGCATCACGAAAGCCTTGGAATATTCGTTGAATGAAACACATTTTAACTAGGCAGAAAATCATTCCAGGGAATGTTTCTCTTCTCTAACCCAGACAGTGTGTTATCTAGTCATCAACAGCGATACAACGATAAAGACGCAGGAAGGAAACGCATGATAAAGACGCAGGAAGGACTTCTTTAGAAAAATATTCACCTCTCACTTTATTGCAAGGGTTTGAAAGTGTTGTTTAAGGGTTTGCATGTGAGAGGATGCTGGAGACCGAACGTAAACTTCATATTTTGACCCCACTATTATGACCGTCACGTTGTGTCTTTCTTGTTCTCTTAGATGCTCAAACAGAGGTCTTGGGGTCCACTCCATCGGGGCTTTTCCGAGGGCTCCCTCGGTCGGGTGTGCCCTTCCCTACCACATCTGGTCTCTACTGTCTGGAAGTCTGCTGGCAACTGCATCGGGGGTTTCCGAGGTCCCCCTCGGTCGGGTGTGGGCTTCCCTACCACATCTCGTCTCTAACCCTCTGGGAGTCTGTTGGCAACTGCTCTGGGACCCAAACTCAACTGAGTTAAATAATAACTCAACGCCCACACGATCGCCTACTGGATCTTTGAAATCGAATGTTTAATCGTCATCAAGCGGAAATAACTGTCATGCAGTTCAGAGGTTACTCTCTTCCGGTGCATCACTGTAGCGGCACAATGAGACCTTCACCTTGTCCCACGCGATCTCTTTCGATTACTGGCCGTTGGAATGTGTCACTTTCTTCCGGTGTATCACCTTGGAATAGCATTTTTAGGCCGGGGCGTGGGGTCAAAATATAACAAGTGTATTTAACGGGTTAGGTCAAAGTCAATTTCTGATCCTGACACGTAAACAAATGGAGGAAACGATGAAACTGGACAATATCTGTGCATATCAGGACAATATCTGTGCATAGGTATGTGTGAGGGCCTTTCACTTTCAACTTTACCTAATGTCAGATTTGGCTTTGTTTAGATAAACATTTATTTAACACCAGGTTCCATTTATAAGAGACTTAATTTTGGTAAAAGTTATATATTTCAGCAAAGATATACAACCAAGATTAGAGATTCAAATGACAGAAAACGACATCAAAATCACCTTGTAATTTGACACAGTATTTCAGCTCTAACATATTTGGCATAGATCCAAAATAACCCCAGTCACTTTCGAGAATCGTCTCCAATTAATTATCGCCCTTTGGTTCTGAATGATATCTCCAGCAGAGAGGTAAGACCACCCCACACACAAAAAAAGGATTATCCCTGATGTAACACTAAATTGAATCTGACGGTGAGACTCCAGTTCTAGAGATCTTGGAAGTGTGACGTTTCACTTCATTGCCATTACTTCCAGCTCCACCCTGACTTAGAATTGTCGTAATTGTTATAGTCCCATCTTATAAAAAACTTAAAATCATTGGTATCATATAACCGTGTACCAAAAAATAAAATAGAATGAAAAAAAAGAGATAAAAAAGCAAAACAAAAATTAACTCAATGAGCAAACATACAAAAAAATGTAAATATAAACGTACAATGAACGCGATTCCTTAACCACTGAGCATAAACTAATCTGCGATAGGTGGACAGCCTAGCAGAGGAGTCAACCCACCTCATGTGTGTTTTTGATATAACACTAATCCATCTGATAGTGAGACTTCAGTCCTTGAGCTTTAGAGAATATGAAGTTCCCCTTCATTGCTATTACTCCCAGGTCCACTCTAACAAAGAGTGGTAGTACCAGTTAGGGTTCCATCAATGGGTTAAATAGAAATATCTAATCATTTTCTATGCTTGAAACTATTTAACTGTGTGCAAACAAATTACTGATGTTAAATTGAATTATTAGCATTAGATAGCAATACTTGGAATTATTTAATTGTGTGCAAAAGAATAAATAATGCTGAATAGCATCACTCGTGTTATATTGCAATACTTGAAACCATTTAACTGTGTGCCAACAAATGAGCTCTGGCTCATTTAAAAACTGTTCCCTACAAACCATTTATTTATAAATCATATACATTTAATTTATATATATAACAGGGATTTGGCATTATATTTAATAAAAAAAGTTGACAATCAATAGAATACAACCAACCAACCAACCAACCAACCAAGCATACCGTTAAAATCAATCAATCAATCAATCTAATTAATTAATTGTCAAAATAGTGGGCGCATTAAGAATCATAAGGAAAATAAAAATAAAAACGTGACATTATTAAATGAATTACGGTAGAAAATCGATTCGTAAAAACATAACATTTTTATGCATTTTTATGTATCATATACATTCGATGAAGTCTTGTGTCTCAGATTCTCTAATAGGAAGATGTCAATAGTTATTATCGAAACTCTTTAAACAATGATGACTTTACTACTTTTCTTGTTAATTATCTACTTGCACCAAATTGTTTATATCGGTGATTGTTATTGATGAAAATAATTCATATATAAATATAAAACAAATATATCTAATCATAATGAAGATAGCAAAAATTCAATTTATCAATCAAAAAATGTATCAATCATAATTTTATATTATTTATGACGTAGTATTGTAAAATAACTAGGGTGATAATTAATTAGATTGATTATTTTTCTAGTAATTAATTATATTACTTATTTTATGATTTAGTGTCGCTGTTCAGGGGTCTTTTTGTTTAATTGTACCAGGTGCCGCGTGCGCATGCGCGAATATACGAAACTGACTGACACCTATCATATCTCTCCCGAAACTCAAAATACATTTGCTTCGTGTCACAGAATTTCATTCTGGTGAAAAAAAAAAAAAATGATAAAAGTGGAGATGTGTGTTTGGGCAGTGTGATGAGATGACGTCACTTTGGCTGAGGGAATAGGAAATTTGAATATAGTCAGTTAAGAGCTGAGTTTTGAGAGCCAAAGAAAGAAGTTGGGGTTAGACGTTGGTACGAATCGGCGACAGACAGGGTAGTGGGGGTGACTGTAAAGGAGAAAGTGGAAAATTTATTATGTAGAATTTTTTTTAAAATTTAAGTGACACTGAAAAAGATTTATCGATTTCTTTTTTTATAAGGAGGGTTATTCCAGACGAAACAAGATGAAATAATTTTGCCTTTCCTCTTTGAAAAGCTAAATATACGCCTAATTAGAGGTATTTAATTAAATGTAAGTAATGTACTTAAAAAATTATGACATTTTTACTTTTACTTTTCAGATGGATGTTCTCAAAAAGGACCAAATCAGTTGAATAATCTCTTCTCGAAGAAAATGTTTGAATTCTCCAGATTTTTTAAAATGTATTTGTGGAAGGTTTACTGTACCAAACCAAAGGATAAAAACTCTAGTCGGTGTATTCTGAGCTCTGTTGGTAGGGCACAGATTGTACCGACTGTAGCCACTGCAAATGGTTAAGAGTCTCTCAACCCGTGAAAAATGAGTGTCCTCGATCTTAGACAAAACTGCATTCAGTACTGAGGTTCATGTTCTGGAGCTCTAGGAAATGCAAAATAACATTTCATTACAATTATTGCCCGGTCTACTCTTACTTAGTAAAGCTGTTCCTTTTAGGGTCTCGTCTTAGGTTAAATGCAATTGTTTGAAAATTATTCCTGTTAAATAGGAATATTGAAAACACTATCATTATAATCAAGAACGGCAGCAAGGATTCTTTGACTCTCTCTAGCCAGCTATTTCTATCTTTCTTCGCCCTAGGCAAGTCCTCTAGACGACATCCAGTGTCCGCACATAACCGATAAACGAAATGTTTTGCTCATTTTCAATAGAGCGTCGCTTATGTGTTTGTCCTTACTTCACCAGCAGTGCTCAGCGTGTCTTCTTTGTCTTTGACAGTTTGTGAGAGGGAATTGGTTATACAACTGCTGATCAAATCAACGCGCATAATTCGTGTGCAGTTCCCATCTTAGGTTTTACAAGCTTTTAGTTTGTGTTCAAATAGTATAATATCACATTTATCACATTGTATCACCTTTTGTCATTAGATAACCCATACGGGGTTTATACCTAGTTAAACAAATAAATCTATCCAAAGGATTAACGACTGAAATTTTGGAAGGAAGGCATATTTTCTAATTAGGGGGAATGCCATGTTGTAAAATCTGGTTTTCCATTTTTGAATTCAACGAACGCATTTTGCTAAAACCAAATCCGAACGTTTGAAACCAAAACGTATTTTAGCCAGTGTTATTAATAGATATATATTGTTAAGCTGAACAACTCATCCCGATTTCTATCTGTATGACGAAGATGAAAAAAAAAAACCTTAGTGATCTAAGGAAAGAAGTGTCCTGTGATTGACCACAATATTGCTGAATCAATGGGAGAGGAACCAATCAAGAGAAAAGGTCAAATGACTGATATCATTCAGTTACAAATATGGAACGACAGAAGGTATCATTAAGTAGTTGTCAGGATTCAGAAAGGACAGGTCATTTTGTGTTCGCCTACTGGTCAGAAGGATGTTAGATATTTAAGAATTTTACTCTCCTAAATTTGATTCCTTCCTTCTCTTTCTTCCAGCAGGGCACTCAGCGTAGAAAATTCTGTTTTTAAAATGGCAACCTATTTTGGCAATAAGGCAAAATGGTTGTTCTTTAGTTTTGGACCTCCTGCAAAATATATATATATATATATATATATATATATATATATATATATATATATATACATTCACGAAAATACTCGCCCAAAAATAAGTACCTCGAGAACATTTTTCATAAACACTTTATTTTCTTTTAATCCAAAAATACAAAGCTGTTTATATTTTTTGCATAATATACAATTAAATCGGATAACATTAGGTTTTTATTAGCAAAGATATATAACATTGAAATACTTTAACCAAAAATATATAAATTAGCAGTCAGAAAACCCTTTCATATATATGATTGTTTTGTTTTACGGCATATTAACCCTTTGCGGGTCATTTAACGCCGAATTAAGACATTTTGATGAAAGTTTCAAACTATTCAGTATAGTATGAGAACAGTTTTTGTTTACTCACAGTTAAATGTCAAAACAGTTATATTTCAAACAAATCAGTTTAGCATAAGTACAAAGTTTAAAAGTCAAAATGAGTTCTATATCAAACAATATAGTTTAGCATTAGTACACAATTTAAATGTCAGAAAGAATTCTATTTCAAAAAATTCAGTTTATCATGAGTACAGTTTTATTTACACGCTGTTAAATTTCCAAAACATTAAAAACAATTCAGTTATACATAGGTACACAGTTAAAACACACAGTTAAATGTAAAAATAAGTTACTTCTACTTCCTATGTTACAATCCTGCTCGTAACTACGACACCACAGGAATTCCACACACTCACATACACCCCTATATATATATATATATATATATATATATATATATATATATATATATATATTTTACAACATGGCATACCACCGTGTGTATGTGTGTATATATATATTTCCTTGGAGTATACACACACACACACACACACACACACACACACACATATATATATATAGTATCAACCATTACTCCTAACATTATATATATATATATATATATAATCTTAGGGGTGTACTTCTTTATGATTGATACTATAAAAATATATATATAAGTGTGAATAATCCGAGGAAAATATATATACATATAAACAACGTATAAAAATTTTATGGCACATACAATATATATTGTATGTGCCATAAATCAGTACCCTACAAAAATTTTTATACGTAGTTTATATTCGAGGTGCCTTCAATAAGTTTCCAGACTTTTTTTGTACAGGCATTTAAAATTATCGTAGACTCGTGAAAATTCACTATGTTATTGCTATAAATGTTATGAGATGACGGACCAATTTCACGGATTTCAGGTTAAAATGAACGGCTACAACAGCAATTGGAATACACACTACTAAAGCCTGATTGTCACAGCTGGTGAATTTCAAAAATGCAATCTGGACGTGAGGACACTTTAGAAGAACGATATGCAATAAAATTCTGTTTTAAACTTGGAAAAAATACCACAGAAACGTATGGATTGCTTCAGACTGCTTTTCGACCATCCTGCATGAATTGAACATCAGTTTTGAGTGACATAAGAGATTCAAGGAAGGCAGGGAGTCTGTGAGGGGTGATGAGAGGTGTGGGAGGAGTAAGGAAGTCAGAACATCAGAATTGATGGGCCAAATAAAGAATTTCATGGATAAGGACCGTCGTGTGTCTATAGAGACAATAAGTGCACTGTTTGGTGTCAGTGTGGGAACTGTACACATAATTATTCGTGAGGAACTGAAGATGCGGAAGATTTGCGCAAAGTTTTTCCCAAGGGTACTCAGAGAAGATCAGAAAGAAAGATGTTGTCATGACAGCAGGGAGATGGTCGTGCTGATCAATTCAGATCCCACAGTTCTTGATGCTCTGCTGACCTGCGATGAGAGCTGGATCTACTGCTATGACCCAGAGACCAAGAGACAAAGTTCCCAGTGGAAGCATGCTGGCTCTCCCAGACCGAAGAAGGCCAGACAGAGCAAATCCACCTACAAACTTTTGATGGTCCCTTTTTTTGACAGCACTGGCATGATCTACATGCACTGGGTTCCTACTGGACAGACAGCCAACAAGGAATACTATGTTGAGGTTTTAAGGGAGTTCATGAAGAGATTCCGTCGGAAGAGGCCAGCACTCTTGAAATCGGGTCAGTGGCATTTCCACCAGGACAATGCACCAGTCCACAAGTCCATCTTTGTCCCAGACTATTTGACCAAGATTGGCATCAAGACACTTCCTCACCTATTGTCCACACCTTGCATTTGGTTATTCCCTAAGCTCAAGCAAACACTTAGAGGCTGTCGTTATAAGACAATTGAGATCAAAGAGGCTGTGATTAACCCTCTCACACAAGAGGACTTCCATGGGGTCTTCCAGAAGTTATCGGATCGGTACAACAAGTTCATTGTAGCCAGAGGAGATTACTTCGAAGGGGACTAGAGTTTCATGTGTGTACTTTCAATAAAAGTGTCCATACGAAAAAAGTCTGGATTCTTATTTAATGAGCTTTGTATATATATATATATATATATATATATATATATATATATATATATGTTATATATTGACCCTCGACCGAGCCGTCAATCAAGGGATGTACCTGGGTAAATAAGCGGAAGAACAGCGGAAGCAGGTGGACATTAAACAATAATATAACCATGGCAGAGACGGTTTGAGTCAGTTTGAGTCAGTTGGAGATAGGATGCCAGCGTGAGAATCAGATTGCAGACTGAGGGTCTTGCGGACCTCAGTGACCAACGGTTGAGCAACAACCAAGCCACGATGAGAAAAAATGCTGCTATGGTCAAGAGAAGAACTTGGGGTCAATATAGCAGTCTGTCCCCGTCTCCAGCTCATCTCTCACTCACAACAACCCGTTCGAGAATAAAGTGTGAGAGATTTATATTTTTATAAAAAAGTGTGTTCGTTCGTTCATTGAAGTTCGTCATTATGTTTGATTATATTCCACATATATTTATAGTTATATATGTATTACGGTATACAACATATATATATATATATATATATATGCGTATGTGCGTGTGCGTGTGCGTGTGAAGTTTATTTACACAGAATATTTTCAAGTGGATCTTTTTTATTAAAGACGACAGACAAACTAAGTCAATAACATTTTTGATAAACTTCTGATGCCGAAATTGATGCCAAAATATAGGATTGAAAATTTGTAAGAGTCGTAATAGTGTTCTTTCTACCGACTCTAGTCATTGTCAAGAAAAAAGAATGAAGAGTTAACGTCCAGTATTTTATATAGCTTTCATCGACACATGTAATTTATAGTTTTGTAGATAGTTTTTAATTCTCTTATTAAATCCTCTAGTGCTAGAAACAAATGAAAAAACATCGTTGTTAAGTCTAATGGGCTTAACGATATGGAAGAACCGGCAATTCTAGTGATTTTATCTTTATCAAAGTTTGTTGGGCTGCAGTATTTGAAAGTTAAGATGGTTTCTCTTTTCATGATAATATTTTAAATTCTTCATTTACATGGGTTTTATATCTCTCCAGTCAAACTAAATTACTCCAAGAATACATATATATATATATATATATACACTGAAATCTTGCGGTAAATAATATCGGGTTTAAGGCATCTACCACGATAAAAAAAAAAGTTGCTCAAGACAAAGCTGGACGAAACCCTACGTTCAAATCTCTTTATTAGAACTGTTTTTCCTCTGATGTTATAAGCATACAAAACGTGGGTTGCCACAAAGAAGGAAGAAGAAAGACAGGTTACGACTAGATTCATGCTTTGACTATTGATGCGTGAGCACATGCAAAGCGAGGTAATTCGTTGGGTGGAGTGGAGTAAAGGACGTGATTACGTGCATGACATAGAAGTTCCCTTGGATTGGACACGCTATAAATTTCACATAAAACATTCCTTCTTGTATAATAAACTAATCCGTGAAATTTTACATAAAAACGATTTCTGAAATGTTTTTTTTTAATATGAAATCTTGACCCTTATTTACTGTTGAATTAAGACAAAATTTCCTTTCTTCTAAACATTTTCCTATATTTATTGTGATTGTGACCATAAATATCAATCTTTTACGACATTATATCATGGTATATTTTAAAATAGTCTCCCTAAAAGCGGAGATGCTCCAAAAGCATAAAAATAAACACTAATAATAATAATGATATTAATAATAATACAATTAAAAAAAGGTAAATCTTAGGAGAGAACTGAATCTCTTCTAATAGCAGCACAAAACAACGCCATAAGGACCAATTATATCAAAACAAGAATATATAAGACGCAACAAAACAGATGTTGGTTATGAGGTAACAGAAACGAAATGATCAATCACAAAATAAGCGAGTGCAGCAAATTAGCGCAGAAAGAATATAAGACTAGACACAACTGGGTGGGAAAGGGGAATCACTGGGAATTGTACAAGAAATTTAGATTGGACCCTATGAACAAATGGTATATGTACAAGTCCTTGAGAATGAAACGCGCAAACTCCTCTGGGATTTTGAGATACAAACAGATGACCTAATCTCGGCCAGACGACTAGACCTATTAATAATGAAAAAGAAAAAGTGGACTTGCAAAATTGTGGACTTTGCTGTCCTGGTTGACCGCAGAGTAAAACGAAAAGAGAGATAAATACCTCGACCTTACCAGAGAAGTAAAAAAAACTATGGAACATGAAAGTGAGGGTGATACCAATTATAATTTCTATTCTTGGTCATCAAAGGATTGATACAGGGACAGGAGGACTTGGAATTAAGAGAATGAGTGGAGACCATCTAAACTACAGCATAATTAAGATCGGCTAGGATACTGAGGGGAGTCCTGGAGAGTTGAGGAGACTTGATTTCACTTAAACTCCAGCGAGAAACCATCGGTTAATGCTGGTGTGCAAAAGCCCAAAAGAAGTAACAATAATTGTAATAATGATAAAAATGATAAGTTTGAATATTCGCCTTTCAGACAATAGTATTAGAAGAAATTATTATACAAAATGGGTACGGGCCAAATTTACAGTCGTGACCAGATACTTTTCATGAAGTAGGTTTAATTTTAAGAAATATTTTGCAAGGAATAAAAACAGATGTTCATCATATATAAAGCATATCATAATACTGAAGGGACCCGAAGAAGTAGCTAAGGTATATTATTTAAAATCGAATTATTTGTACTTGTCTTTCATTGGAATCATTTTGAGATGAGGCTTCTTAATCTGAGAATTAATTTTTATTTATTGCGGACTTTTTGTCCTCATCTTGGCTCAGCAGATAGAGGCGTTGAGTCTCTACGGTTCCAGGTGAGCATTGTCAGAAGATAGCGGTTTCAAATCGTACCCAAGCCGGCCAGAGGTTTACTTGGTCAAAAAATATATCGTCAGATGTTAAAGCTGGTTTAAATGAACTATACCTGAAACTATATAATTGTGTAAAAGTATTAAGAATCGAAGGATTTCTAGTGGCGTCGAAGCAAACGTTCTGGACTGTGTAAGCAAGTGCAAACTCCAGTCACGCAATTCTGTTTACTTTCAGACTTACGCCCCTTGAGAAAGGTATGAACCCCTTTTTCCACACAACAATCAGCTAAATAGTACCACTATTCTTTTACAATGATGGATTTGCCATTAAATAACCCATGAAAGATGTCATTAATTGAAGAAATCAAGATATTTTTAAGAACAGTTATTGAAGCTATAATTATTCACAAATCTTAATTGATATTAGCCATTCATAACCAAATAATTACTTGGTAAAAAAACTGACTTCGGCATTAAATAACCCAAAATGTGTTGACCTGCCATAAAACTAACCAACCGAATTAAATGCTCAAATAAAATGCTCTTCTCACGTTGTGAGTTATGAAAGTTTTATTTTACTCGATTCTTCTTTTCCGAAAAGAATATTTATTTTCCTAAAATGATTACTCGCATCTTCTATCCACTAATGACAATGTCTGAAAGAGAAAATCAATTCCAGAGCAATTATCTCTGCTACCCGCCGCAGACCCCACCTTTCGCAAAACTTTAGTGAATTAAAGTGAAAAAGAAAAAAAAAAAGAATTACTAAAAAGAAGAAGGCTACAAAATGTTGTGTCAAGAATTTTACATCTGCATTAACTGTTGTTCTCTTTTTTCTTTGCTTTTTTTTTTGTTTTGTTTTGATTTTCCTAAATTCTTCAACCACTTACCGAAAATTCAAATCATTAGAAAAAGAAGAAAAAGAAAAGATGATTAGAATTATGAAGAAGCGATTTTACTTTGAGAATATATGAGACAAATTAGAGAGAGAGAGAGAGAGAGAGAGAGAGAGAGGAGCAGTCTGACTCCGCCCTAAACTATCAACCTTCTAACCATTTTCCACCTTAGAACAATTTTCATTTCAATTTTAATGCATTTAATTATCACTCGCTTTGACTGACAGCATAGATGTTTCACCTGATCATATCACAAAAAAAAATCGTTGCGGGCAAACACACACACACAGACACACACAGACACACACACACACGCACAATGTTTATATAAAGTTACAGTTGACCTCTCGGAGTTCGACGAAATCGATCGTCAGGTGAGTTACAATTTTAACGACACTTTCATTTTATTTCCATTTTATGTATTATAATTTTACTGGTTTAAAGCCTTTTTAAATTTAATCAAACTGTAAGTGCACCAAATCTAATTATATATATATATATATATATATATATATTTCTTTGATTTGTATTTGCCAGAACCGCTATGTCATCGGCGTAGTCGGCGTCGGTAATTGTTTTTGCGAGGTACCTTCTGGTTCTTTTCTTTGTCTGCTCGAAGCCGTTTGAGCTGACAAAAAAAAGCGCCTACTCTATATACATATGTGTGTGTGTGTGTGTGTGTATGTGGTTTCTGTCACCCCCCCCGTAATGAGTAGGATTTAACAGAGGTATTAATTTACAAGTGAAGTACAACTGGATTCAATTAAGCATTTAACTTCTCAGACGATTCATTGTTTTCCTTTCATACTTTTTCTGACTATATAAATGCTTCTATGATATGTGAAAATTGGTATTCATTAGCAAAAATGGTATTCATTTGCACCCCCCTAAAAAAAACAAGCAAAAAACAAAAACGCTTAATTAATATATCACCATTCTCGTCCCGTCCCAAATCGTTGCCGATGGTTTACTACAAAGGTATTATGACCTTTTCACATGGGCGAGAATGAAGGCTAATCCAAAGAAAAGTCGAAGCCTATCGTTATTTGGAGGATCTGTCAAGGAGATTCATTTCAAAATTGGGGGTGAAAAGATCCAAACAGTCAGGGAGAAGCCGGTAAAGTGTCTAGGACGTCTTTATTCAATCCCACTGACTGATCGTCATAGGGGTACAGAGGTCCAGAAAGTAGCCTTGAAGGGACTTAAATTAATTGATAAAACTTGTCTATCCGGAAAGATGAAGGCTTGGTGTTACCAACATGGTCTGCTACCCCGTCGTTTGTGGCCCTTACAGATGTACGGGATTGCGATATCTCGCGTTGAACGGATTCAACAGTATAGCAACAAAGACCCACATAAGTGGCTCGGCGTTCCTCCTTGTTTTTCGAAAGTGGGTTTATATACCAACTCTGGAAACCTACAGCTCCTAATATCCTCACTTGTAGAAGAATTCAAAATTGGGAAAGTACGCCGTCACATGATGATGAAGGACTCAGCCGACGAGATCATTCGGAAGGCGTATCCAGAAATAAAATCAGGTACAAAGTGGTCGGCCGTTAAGGCCGCCCAGGAGACAGAATGCAGCCTACGAATCAAAGACATAATTCAATTGCAATGGAACCAATGGCGATATAATCCCTTCTACAATCTATGATCTCTTACCAAATGCGACCAACCAAAAATTATGGGGATATACCGATTCGGACCTGTGCTTGTTGTGTAAAAGTGATCGGGGTACTTTGCGCCACGTACTATCTGCATGTCCACAATCACTTCAGATGTACGCATGGCAACATAACAAGGTCTTAGAGGTGGTAATAGAGTTTTTTAGAGCACGATGTGAGACAGCAATCTGTAACAGCCAAGGAACCCATTATTCAGTTTCTCAAGGAAGGTGAATGTCCTGTGAGGAAACAAAAAATCCCAATATGAAGCTACTAAATGGAGCTAGGGACTGAAAAGTTTCAGTGGATCTCAAGACATCTCTACAATTTCCAATTCACATTATTCAAACAGAAAAGCGGCCGGATATTGTAGCGTGGTCCGATTCCGAGTGTCCACCTCATAGAATTGACTGTCCCCTAGGAAGAAAACCGTGAGGAAGCACACGAGCGGAAGAAAAACCGATACGAGACACTGCGTGCCGACTGCGTGGAAAAGGGGTGGATATGCCATGTGATTCCTATTGAGGTTGGTTGCCGTGGTTTTCTAGGACACTCAGTCATTTCATTTCTTTCAAAAATAGGAATCACTGGCCGCAGTTTGAAAGTTGCCTCAAATCGTCTTCAGACCGCGGCGCAATATGCGTCAAGTTGGATTTGGTCGAAAGCGATATGTTTTCAGCATGAAGGATATACACGCGGAACCTCAACTCCCGTGAGATTACGTAAGAAACCGTTAATGTAAACGGCCGAAAGTAAACGCGTTTTTTTTTTAATCGCAAAGTGCACACTAAAGATAAAGATTAACGTCCAATGTAGTCTCTGGTCTTAATCGATCTGGCGTATATATATATAATTCACTTAATACCCTGTCCGGTGGCAAAAGCTGCTTGGTAGGGCCAGGAGTGGCAGTACCGCCTTGAGCTACCGAAACTGTGTTATCACCCCTGATGAGGACAGGGTATCTCACGTGCTTTCACACGTTGTATGATGAAACTTTAGTATTAAATTTATGAGAACCACTCTATTGTTTATGACAATATGTAGTTGAATGACATGATAGAATCATTGGATGAGGAAAATGTTGTTTATCAAGAATTACAATTAATCCACTAACAACCGGAAATATTCAGCTAGAACATTTTTAACATTTCCTTTACAATCAATGAAGCCTTCAAAAAACATCTGAGTACAGTTTACTTTGTTACTCACATTTACAATTTATCATTAATTAAAATATTGACAAGTTATCGACTAATATGGAAATCCTATGTCTCTGATAAAATAAAACGGGAATTCTTACAGATTGTAGCCGTGTTAGTACTACTACATGATTTCACCACTTGGTTGAGAGGAAAAACACTAAGATGTTGCGTGCTGTTTTGGAAAAAAGCCTAGTAGCAACAATCAACAAAACAGCAGTTGAACGGCCCCTTGCTTCCCATCTCACAAACCATCCAAGTAAGATATAAAGACATGGCCCAATGCTGGTAAAGTAAGGATGAATTCATAAGTGACGTTCTCCTGTGGACTTTCTTACTCACTTACATACTGACTAGGAAAAAACTTGCATTCATCAACTTTGTGAGGACGGACACTGGCTGCCGTCTAATGAATTAAGCCAGAACTTACGGTGGTAGTGCCTGTTGGTAGGTCTGGATGATGATGAGGCTGATGCAACTCTTGAAATCTGACACAACATCGCCACATCTCGATTTTGGTTTGGTTTAGTTTTGTTTGGTTTGGTTTGGTTAGATTTTATGGCACATCAACCATTGAAGGTTATTTAATGCCAGATCATTTGTTATACATAATATATTAAATATATGATTTCGAAACACATTTTTTGAGATGACATTTTAAAAAGAGCTCATTTTTTTCACAGAGTTAAATGGTTAATAATCATTTATTAGCACACGACTTAAATGCTTCCAAGTATTGCTATTTAATATTACTATTTCAATTAAACATCAGCCATTTGTTTACACACAGTTAAATGGTCAAACAGTTCTATTTCAAACAATTCAGTTTATCAAATCAACAAAGTGAAATAGTTCCAAATATTTCTGCGTATCCCTAACAATTCATTTAAACATCAGTCATTTGTTTACACAAATGATCAAATTGTTCTATTTCAAACAATTCACTTTAGCATTTATCATTTGTTTTGGACCCAGTTTAAATATCAAAGTACACAGTTTAAATGTGAAACAGTTCTATTTGATCCATAGATAGGACCCTATCAGTTCCTACCACTACGGACTAGAGTGGAACTGGGAACGATGGCAATCATGGGGTACTCCACATTCCCTAAAGCTCCAGCATTATTGGAGCCTCACTATTGAACTGGTTAATGTCATATATAGAACACTCGTTGGAGGAGTATTACTCCTCTTCAGAGATGTAATCGGTGTATTCTACAGCCCCAGCCGACTGAACCACACCCATTATTATATAGGAAACTGCAGAAAGATCTCAAAGGTTCAGAATATAATCAAAAGAGGTAACATAAAACCTATTTAAAATTCTATTCTACATTACAAGAGCAATAATTACCCTTTGATTTCTTATGCTTGCTCTCACACTTGAAATATCTCTGAATTCTGAAGCGCTAATCAAATCGTAGCCTTCAATATTGCAGCGATTTCATGACTATTCGTCCTGAAATCGCTGCAATACTGAAGTTGTCTGCAGTTTACGTTTAAAGTCTTCAAACTTCAGGTATTCCAATAAAGCTACCTTCAAAGAGATAGATCTGCATACAATGTTTAAAGGCATCAACCTTCAGGTATCCCCCAAAATGCTAATTTCAAAGTCGTAGATTTCTGGTCTACGTTTGAAGACTTCAACCTTCAGGTATCCCTAAAAGAACAAACTATAACGAAGTAGATCTGCGGCTAACATTTAAAGACGAGTTGTACTTGGAGAATCTGTTGCACTCGATTGTAGTGTTTGTTAGTTCAATTTTTTTTCTCTAACGTACGGCCAGTTCTAACAAACTTTAACCACTAAAAAACATTCACCAGCACAGGACAACAATAATGGATTCCAACAGTACGGATGCTTTTGTCAGGTCATCTAGACAGCATCTAGTGTCCGCATAGAGCTTTTGGCAGATCAGCTAATAAGAATGTTTTTCTGGTTAAGGCAGTAAAGACTAAATGAATATCGTAGCTTTTTTTAATGGAAGAAATAAAATCAAACTATGTAATGGCTTTACTTCAGTTTACAATTTTCGATATAAATGTTTGATTCTATTAAAAAGGCATTTCTAAATGTGTTTTTATTGTCTATAAAAATAGCTTCTTTTATTTTTCCTTGTTAATTTTTATGTATTTTATTTAGTTTAAAGAAAAAGTATTTATTTCACATTATCTTACAGTATTACTGAGTGATGAAACGCCATTGGTGAACTGAAACTTAGTCAACAATAGTAGCGTTAAGGTGTATTTGACTTGGGCTGAAATGAAATAGTAGCGTTAAGGTGTATTTGACGTGGGCTGAAATGAAAAAGTAGCGCTAAGGTGTATTTGACATGGGCTGAAATGAATTAGTAGCGTTAAGGCGTATTTGACATGGGCTGAAATGAATTAGTAGCGTTAAGGCGTATTTGACGTGGGCTGAAATGAAATAGTAGCGTTAAGGCGTATTTGACGTAGGCTGAAATGAAATAAAAGGGTGTATTACAGTTGGCTAGTTGGTTAATCGGTTAGTTGGTCGGTGTTTTAAATCATATCAACCTTCTTTATATATATATATATATAGCTGTAGGTTACTTTATTTTAAACGAGTTGTTTGTACAGTGTTAAATGGTTACAAGTATTGCTAATATTAATAATTCTATTCAAAATTTATCATTTATTTTGCATTCAATTAGATTGTTTTAATATTTAACATCAGTAATTGTATTAATAAAGTATTTCTATTCGATATGAATACTTTACAAACATCTATATAATTTTAAATTACTAATAAAAACAATCCTTAGTCGATGATAGAACAGTTCAATTTGACTTATATTTGATGTTTTGAAATTTAAATAATGATTTATTTTTTCAAGTACTTGTCTCCTGTTTAATGTCATTTATTGTTTGATACATTTCCAAATATTGTTTGAGAACCCTCTAAATATTGCAAGATAGAGCACTAAATGTTGTTTTATAACCCTCTAAATATTGCAAGATATACCTCTGAATTTAGTTTGATAACCATCAAAATATTCCTAGATAGCGCTTTAATATTGTTTGATAACCCTCTAAATATTGCAAGATATACCTCTGAATTTTGTTTGATAACCTTCAAAATATTGCTAGATAGCGCTCTAAATATTGTTTGATAACCCTCTAAATATTACTTGATATCCCTCAAAATATTGTGAGGTAACCTGATAGATGTTGCTTGATGCATCAGTAAATAATGTTTGATACTCCTCTAAATAAACATCCAATCTCAGGATCCAATAATCATGCATTTTAAATTTGATATCTAGATAAAAACTGTTGAAAATAAACGACGCTAAATATTTTCAATCTTTGATATAAGTATCCTCGTATAAAAAGAAAAGTCATAATCTATTTGTTGTAAATGTAGATTATCTCCTTACTTTTCCATCGCAGATAATATTAACCTCTAAGCCTCTTCACATTGTCATCTGATTAGCTAATAATCTGATCACTGAATAAAAAAGGTTTTACGTGTTCTCAACTTTAAATCGCATTTTTTCCTATTTGGTCATCATCCTTGACCATGCAGTTTTGCCAGCAGAAAAAGAACGTGCTTTCCCAATTTAGAAGAGGGTTGCTCCGAAAGTTTTACCTCCTTTTTATCTTTCAGGGTTTTTGGACTATTGTCTTCATCTTTATATTTTAAAAAATTGGAATATGAGCTCAGGTAAAAAAAAAAATACATAGTAGTAATCATAGTGATGTGAGAACATTAAGTTTATAAGTCCCCAAAATTAAATTCATAGTACATATAGCGTAACGGTTATTGGCGTTGGTTCCCTAAGCTGCTAAAGAGACAACCATCTGGAGGTTGGAGGTTCAATCCTGACTACAGTAATACTTACCATTTATACCCGGTTATGATCAACAAAATCAGAATAAATAACCACCCCGGGGATTAAATAAAGGACATGGATCGAAGTTCGGTGTAGGCTTTCGAGTTCAACACCTGAAGAAGATCGGAGGAGATATCGGCTGAAACATGTTGAAGTCAATAGTCCGAAAACCCTGAACGATAAAAATCAACAAGCTTCGTCTCAAAATTCAGACAAGTAATACCTTCAGTTTTATAATGAAATTCACCAACGCTATAGTCGGATGTTCTTGTATGGAGTCGTTAATTTTAGTTGGCTCTTTAGTTGGTTGGTTTGTTTTAAGGCATGTCAACCGTTGTTGTATTATTTTATGTCAAGGACGATTTAACAATTATAGTCTCCAATTAAAAACAATGCAAAAAGGTTTCTTCACAATCAGTTAAAAACTGCATATTTTATTGCAATATTGATATTTTTAGCGTGAACGTATAAATGCAATTGAAAATTATTTTAAACATTATCCTAATCAGATCTATTTGATTCATTGATGGAACCTTAACAGGTACTATTACTAGGGGTGAAATTGAACCTGGGAATATTGATAATAAAGCGTGACTTTACACTCTTAGAACTGGAGTCTCTCTACCAAATATAATTTCGTGCGATACGCAGAAAACTTTAATATCAGACAATTCTTAAACTAAGAAGATGTAAAATAGAAGTCACCAATATGTAGAAGTAATTGTCCTATAACAACAATATCTGAAGTAGTAGATTTGTACCAATGTGTAAGGTTGTAGTCCGATACCAACTCGGTGTTAAGCGGTAACCCTATACCAGCAAGAACTTAAGTAGAAATATCGCTATTCAGATGAGGAGTTTCTGTTCCGTTATAACAAATACTTTATCTACTAGCGTCCCAGCGCTCTGTTAAAATCTAACATTTAGCCAATACCATTAACATTTTTCCTACTTTAGCTGATTGGAAGAATTATTTGCCCAACTATTTTCTCTTCGAGATCCTTTTCAGTTGTTTTTGAATTCATTTGTTTTTGATTACTCAAAATGAAAATTCATTTCGAAACCCAGTTGGCTTAATTTAATATTTCTTAAGATAAAAAATCATTGCTTCCGGATATCCGTTAGCTGCTAAGACCATAAATTATTTAAATTCATTAATTCTCTATTGAAAATCTCTGAATAAGAAACGAGTTTTGAGATCAAATTTAAATTACCATCAGTTTCCTCTGAATTTAAGATCACCCCTTTTGATTTATCTAGGCATCTGCAAGCATCCGCTGGTATCTATATTCTCCTTAAATTTTCATTATTCTTTTATATATATATATATATATATATATATATATATATATATATATATATATATATATATACAAAACAGAATAAAATCAGTATATTAGAGCGAGATCTTTTATTAGAGTAAAGTATTAGGAAAGTTTTTCTAATTTCTGAACAATTTCCAGTTTAATTTTTAACTAAGGTTGATTGATTGATTGATTAATTGATTTTAACGGCATAACTGACTGTCTGGGGTTATTTTATGTCGATGGGTTAGGGAATTACGTTCATAATACATTCGTATTAACATTTTGAAGTAGTCTTTTTTTCTTTGTACGCGTTCTTTTTGACCGATAGATAAGACCTAACAAGCACTACCACTCAAGATCAGAGTGGACCCGATAGTAATGGGCAAAATGGACACTTCACACACCCTGGACTAGGACTGGATCTTCATTATTTGATACATTCTAGTGTCATAACCAAGGCACACTTTTGAGAGGGGGTTACTTTTCTTTAGAGAATGGAGGTAATGTATTTTAAACCCTGTCGATGGTTTGTGCAACTGAAGGATAAGTTTGTTTGGTTGGCATCCGCGCTGAGTATCATTTTGTGATTATTAAAATTTTCGATTCAAGGTTGATTCGTATCGATTAGTCAATATTATAATGGTCGACTTAGTGTAACGTTTACCGTTGTTGGAAATGGATCGTTGATCCGAGTTCAAATACTGGTTGGGGATTTTTGCATTTCACTGTGCGCTAATGCACTTCAAAATGGCATGAATTCATCAGTTCTCTCAACAACTGTGGATAAATAGAAAGGCAACAAGTTTAGAAAGAAAACTCTGAATTCAAACCAACTTTACTCTGTTTCAAACTTGATTTTGTGTCTCATTCTTCTCGTGTCAGCTGGGCTGGGTAAGCATGATCCAAATAGTTTCAGGGCTGGTATAGTTTATTCTACCTTTTCTCGATATCGGCAAGTTAATAAGGTAGAATTAAGGAGAAAGTGATGACATTGTTAACGGCACTAAAACGGGAATCAGCGTGACTGTTTTGCGTTTACTTTGTATTGTTAGATTAAAAAAAAAGATATAAATTTATCGTTCTACGGGTCAAATGAAGTGGCAGACTGGGTTCTTTACCAGTCTGGAAGAATAGCTATCTTAAATAAAAAAAAACAACCCAAAAAACCCTGTAAACCTTTAAAATAAAAACCCTTTTGGAAACATGAAGGTAGAATCCGATCAGTGATTGCAACCTGTTAAGAGGCAATAACTTATGTTATTCATCGGATGAGTTTACATCGAAAACAAAAATGTCGAGTGTGTATTTCAGATGTACATTGAGCATATTTCCGATATAGTCGAAAACAAACAAACAAACAAACAAACAGAAAAACAACTGAACTGTGTATATTTGTGATTTTTGCATTTTTTGTACTCTCTGTTGTCATTCATAAAACAGAGTCGTTTAAAATTGGTTAGGCAACCAATGTAAGAGAAGGAAAACCCTGACTTTAAATCAGATTTATACCGCTAAAAAAATGACATTTAGTCACATCCTGTTCGTATCGGAGGTGAACGTTAAATGCATACAAAACTTTTCTTGACAAAATCATTTAGGATTCGTTCTATGGTCAACCGGTTAATAATATCACTGGTGCTTAAATGCAATTATCTCAAGAGAACAGGTACTTCATTCTAAGTATTTGCTGTAGTCTTTGTTGAAGTAAATAGTCAATATAAGTTTCGGTACGACTCTCGTAGATATAAATATAAAAAGAAAAGAATTATTATTATTTTGATGGTGGTCAGCGAAAACTGTCAAGCATTTCGAGGCATGTTCCCCCCCTTTTTTTTCAATTACAAACATGCAGAAAGGAAGATGTCATTGTTTATAACTTTGTGAGTCTTTGATGAAGTCAGTAATGTGAAGAAGACGATGAAACTAAACATTAAAATATTTGGCGACATCAGCCACACTTAAGCTTATCGTAGATTTTTGTTTTTAAAATAGAAGCAAATAATATTGAATGCAAAGAAAATGCTGTGATATGAAAATGCTTCTTTTTCGAGGGAAATTTGTATTGCAATCTCCATGGGAAAAAAATTTACATACAAGTGCTTTTGAATATTTGATAGATAGTTCCGTCTTATTAATTCAATATATTTTAATATAGGAGATTTATATCAAGAGAATTTCGGAAATCATTTATATGTATGGATTAATCTTAGTCTATTAAGAGATACTCAGGCATTCAAATATGGCATATTAATACAAAAGTGTGTGTATATACGTGTGTATGTGCGTGTGTCTGTGCGTGTGTGTGTGTGGGTGTGTGTGGTGAATGAAATGCGATTCGAAAAAATACACGGGCGCTCTTATATCTGCAATATATATATATATATATATATATATATATATATATATATATATATATATAATGTATATAATAAATAATTTATGTATATAATGCATACGCATATGTGTAGTGAATAATGTATATGTTCTATATATATGTACGTGTAATATATACATATATATGTATATATGTATGTAATATATATCAATATGTGCGAGTACGCATCTTTGTTCTCTATGTGTGTCTGCAATTGTTGTATATTGTCTATTTTCGTATGTGGAATGATTATTAAAAAACGAAGAAAATAAAGTTATTCGACACACACACACACACGCACGCACACACACACACACTATCTTTCTCCTCTCTCTCACACGCTCACACATTCTTATCTATCTATGATAGATAGATAGATAGATAGATAGATAGATAGATAGATAGATAGATATTACACATTTACAAATGTACAAAATATATATTTACACATGTATTTATTATGGTCAGCGTGTAATAATAAGTTATACACTACCTTTAAAATCGAAAGCTACATTTCCATGACATCTATCTATCTATCTATCTATCTGCTAATCCAACCACACAATCAACATAAAACTACTTCATTTCCCATATCATCTTTCATTTTGCTACTAGAACATTCACCTATAATCTCAACGCTATTAATCAAATTTTCTTTGTCCCCACAGTTTTTGACCTTAAGGTCGTATCTGTTTAAAAGGTCCCGCATTCAGATTGGCTTATTACATCATCAAGTAATTCTATTTGTATTTCAAACAACTAGATAAATGTAAATTTTACCCTTACTTTTCGCGTGGAATTGAACTTGGGTCATTTTTTTTTAAATTAAAGACTAAATGGATTGGTTGAAATAAGAGGAAGTAAAGGAAAAGAAGAAATCTATTGAATAAAAAAATAACTACTTTGCTATTAAGCGTTTATTATGTCTTGATTTGTTGAAAAGATCATTCTTTACACACACAAACACACACATAGCGACACATACAGTGACACACGCACACGCACACACACACACACATATATATATATATATATATATATATATGTGTGTGTGTGTGTGAGTGTGTGTGTTTGTGTTTGTGTGTATGTGTGTGCGTATGAATATCCAACTTCTTTATATACATATATATATATATATATATACGGGTATGTGAGTGCGTACACATACTGAGAGAGAGAGAGAGAGAGAGAGAGAGAGTGAGTGAGTGAGAGAGAGAGAGAAGGAGACACACACACACAGAGAGAGAGAGAGAGAGAGAGAGAGAGAGAGGAGGGCTCATTATTTAACGCACAGTCTGTTCCCGCCTCTCAAAGAAACAACCCCAAAATATACTTTGAACAGCCAGGCATAGTCTCGGGGGACAATCCATCATTACCAAGCATGTACCTTACTGCGTCGCCCTGATGGTTTGTGAAAATTATCGGTTTTCATGCATCCTGTATGTATTTAACCAAACTCTCCGCCACAAGCAGTATTAGACACAATGTCAATTTTCAAGCGTAGTGCTCCTGCTGTGAACTCTCGTAGTTTTGCCAAGATTAAAGAAACACATTTGTCCTACAATTTACCAAAAATTAGGACGATAACAAATGGATTCATGCCTTTTCCTAGGGCAATACCGCAAATTGAAATGCAAACAGCCTCGTCTAGGATTGGATCTCGGAGTGCTGATTTTATTTCCAACAACATTAACCGTTTCGCAAAGCACGTCTCTTGAACGCACGTATGCACTTGCGTAAATATGTTGGTTTGCAACGTCATCATGGATGTTTAAGCCAGAAGTGCCACGAAATTACTAATATAAAATGGACGCTGTGAAAAAAAAACTGCTGTTTGGATTTGTAAAGTTCAGGAATAAAGATATAAAAGCTTTTCCGATGAAAACTGAGATTATCACGGGAAAATGTAAATTAAAATGTTTTTCGAGGAAATGGTAAAGGAAAACTAAATTTAATAAACTCAAAAATAATTGACACTTGCACAAAGAAGTGAATTTAAATTTTCATTACTAGATTAAAAGAGACAACACAAACATAAATTTATGAAATAGAAAACAACAGACGCAAAGGAAAACAAGAAAGAGGCAAAAACATATTAGAAATGAAAAGAGAATGAAAGCAAAAAGTTGTCGAATGTTTTTTATTGAGTCATAAAATGAAGGCCATATTAATAAATGAATTGAGAACAAAGAGAGAAACAGTGTATTCGAAGTAAAAAGCGATTAAAATAAAATAAAATTAACGAAAAATACTGTCGAAAATTGAGATTGATACAATTTTCCGTCAATTTAATCTTAGAAATAGCAGTAGAAAAATAAAACAAAAATAAAAAAAGAAACAAATTTAAGATATGAAATTGCGAATCTAACGGCTTCAGTTGAGTAAGGTGTTGGGACTTTTTCTGTTTGTTTAGTGGGGAGGGTGCGTTTTGATGAAAAGAATGTACGCAGGGATGGTCTTGTCAAATAAAACGATGAATTGCGATGATATGAAATGACGTAAAAACATCCTGCGCAGCCACGCATGCGCACAGAACAATGCTTTTCTCGAACGCGTACTCTGCCTGTTTGGATAAGAAAGCATTTCTTTGTTTTGAAGGTTTGTGAAAGCCACCGAAATGACACCTGACAAACGCCTCAGCAAACTCTTTCAAAAGAAAAAGTTATGTAGAAAACCACACTCAAACATATTCTACTACCTATATATCAACTAGATGAATCATCCATCTCCGCCGGGTAGGAGAGGATGACTTGAATCGCAGTTGGTCAAAATGGCAATAAAAGCATTCCTTATTACTCATGGTGAGAAAAGAAATATCACAAAGCCCGTGGCATTGTAACGAAACACACAAGTTACGCATGAAAAAAAGCTCTTCAACTTATATTGCTTTCGGAAACAATGTCTACTTTAAAAATGTTTTCAATAAAAATGTACTCCTCAAATGGTTGCAAACTTAATTCATGAAATAAATTCAATGAAACATTAACCAAAAAAAAAAAAAAAAGAGCAAAAAATAGATTTATATCTTTTCTTATGAAGTTAATATTTTTCTGTGATAACTTAGCAATAATGGTATTTGATTATATTAAGGAACTATTTAGAAACCCTTTCAATAAAGTTGGCGATCATAGTTGAGGGTGACCCGAAGGTTCACTTTTCAATAGCTACTACACCGAGGTGTAGGGAAGGGCTCAACCCCTTTCTCGGGATTGCTCGACTTTACCCTTGATCCATATCTTATAATGCTTAGTGTTAAGCAAGGACACATCAAGTACCATTTTTTGAGTTTTTGGTATGACTCAACTTGAATCCAATTATTCTCCCTCCAGCTATGGGTAAATAGTAGGACAGACTCGGTTCTTCAGCCTTGGTTAGGCAACTAGTTTAGGAGAAGGAAAACTCTGAATTCAAACCTGTTAAACTACGCTTAAAAACCGACCTTGTGTCATATCCTGCCCGAGCGGAGGGGTTGGTAAATAGGATGACTCAACTTGGGATTGGACCCTGGTCTCCCGAGGCTTGCACGAACACTCTAAACGCTAGCCCAATAGAGTAATGTTTAATATATATATATATATATATATATATATATGTGTGTGTGTGTGTGTGTGTGTGTGTGTATACACTGTTTGATTGCATCACTTAGTTTCTAATAAAATGCTTGGTGTAAAAGCTAAATACGAACTTCATTAGGACGCTGCTTGCTGTTCTAAATAAATCCAGGAAGCAAAACAAAACAGCAACTGACAAACCACTCAAGGACAGAAGTGTTGGCGGACTAGAAAAAAATAAACTTACATTCCTCAGCTCTATGCTGACACTGGGAGTCGTCTAGAGGACATATCTTGAACGATTCTTGGAATGGATAGATGGCGAGAGAGAGAGAGAGAGAGAGAGAGAGAGAGAGAGAGAGAGAGAGAGAGAGAGAGTCAAAGGGATCTGTGCTGTTGGCACCCATTCATGATGACAATAACGATGATGATTTTCGGAAGACACTTTATTAATCATTTCTTTTGAACTTTTTGAATTTCTGTATATGAAACATTTTTATGTTAAAATGTATAATGGATTCAATATGTATAATTTTACGGACCGGAGGGTCTTGAGAATGGGTGAACGATACTTAATGCAAATATTTGGATAAAATTCTCATCCTTGCGCCTGGTTCCCAATTATCTTATGACTTCTTATCCTGAACCTTTGCACGCAGTTATTAATACTATTAAAATGAGTTTATAATGTATGAATACTGTTCACATAAATATTCTTTCAACAATCCGCGGAATCATCTGTGACACATTAAAAACAAAAATGAGGCGGGGATTTCCCAAAGAATATGAACCGATGACAATTTAAAGAACTTATCTAACAAGAAATTTATTTCACCTAAATGCAAATGAAAACCGAAGGATAAAGAGGATTAAACATGAATATTAAAAACAATTTCAACATTTATGTTCTTTGGATGATGCAGGTGGAGTGTAGGTATAGCGTGATAATAATATCGTTTGTGCAAGAGAAATGAAAAAAAAAAAAGACATAAAAGAAGAGAAAAGAAAGACATGAAATATCCAACGAGATTAGTGAAAAACTAAAACTAACTCGTTATAGTCTTTTACTTACCTCATTGTAGATTTCATATCTTTCTTTTCTCTTCTTTTTTGTATTCTATTTTCTTTTTATTTCTTTTGTTTGAATTGTTCTGAGAGGGAGGATCTTTTCAGAATTATCTTTTTAAGGGTCACTGTTTTATGTTTATTAGCAATGTAGCTGTTGTAATTTCAGGGTGTATTTTGGGGACTTCTTAACCTTTGACTTTTTTCTCCTGGTTTCTTCATATAGAACTAACTAAATTCTTTTCACCTGGGGCATTTTCACGTAGTAAAGGTTCCCAAGGACAAATTTAGAGTTTCGTCCTGACACTGAGACCTGATTTCAATTAATGTCAACCCACTGGTTGACCACAAGCAAAACATCTGTTGCCATGCTCTGGGACGAATGCCATGTCCCTTAACAATGTATACAAAAGTTGGGTGATTATATCAAACCGTTTGGCTGTCGAAAAAAAAATTATTCTATTTATTATTTTACATTTAGTAATGTTACATGAAACCTTATGTTAACCAATAGAGGACACGTAAACAAACCTGATCTAATTATTAGTATTCACTCGAGTCAGCTAAGTTTGGCGGAAAGTCATATCTTAACCAATTATATAGATGCTTCATGTTTGTTAAGTTTCTGTATTCAGTTTGAGTTTTGTAAATATTGAAACAAATTTTAGAAAAATTATTCCTGGAAAAAAATTGATGAAATTTAAATCAATAATTTCATAACAGCTTTATATAATCACTTTTAATTATTAATTATTATCACTTAAGGAATATTTGATCAATTATATAGATTTAATATTGTGTGAGCGAGCCGTCAGAAATAATCAGAGCGAAACTATAATGACAGATAATAATAGTATCATCAAAACGAAACATGATACTATCTGCAATAACGACAACAAAATACTACTACTACTACTACTACTTCTACTACTACTATTAAAAGTAGTTCTCTTGGCGTGGAGTGTTGCACTACGGTCTCGATGTAAGCGAGTTCGAACTCCAGTCGCGCTTTTTCATTCACTTTTGGACTAAAGTATAAAATGTATGAGGTCCCTAAAACATCCAGCTATGATTTGAATAGTAAAATTACTGTTCTTCTAGAAGGGTGTCTTTGGCATTGAATAACCCATAAATATTGATATACCACTAAACAAAAAACTCAAACAACTTCTACTACTACTACTGCTGCTACAACTAATGATTATAATAATAAGGAGAAAAGGAGGTCTAATTACAGTTGTCAGTAACAGCAATTACAACAGAAATAACAAGATAAAAAAAACCCCAAAAAGAATATGGATCCTCCAAGCAACAAACTACGGTAATTGCATACAAGATGACCCTCTCAGGTCTAAGAAGGAGAAACTGCAAGAAAGAAACTTAATCTCTGTTGATATTAACGAAAAATTAAGTAACAAGAATAAATTACGCCAAAGCAAAAATTGGAAAAGCAGAAAATAGCAAGTGAAGGTTAAGTAAAGTCAGATATGAAACAATGAGGCCAAAAGAAAGCAGGAAAATGTAGCTATAAAAAATCAAGACTGACATCAAATAATCAACGATATGGTCCAACAAATTTTGATAATAGAATGTCTGAAAATATAAGAAATATGCTACAAAGTTATAAACCTTATGATAAAAATGATGAAAAACTAAAAAAGGAAATTAACAGCTGGAGGACATACTCTAGCAACGGTGAAATCCAGTGTGACATATTCTTGCGAGGTTCGATCTCGCCACTACTATTTTTGATAGCAATGATGCAACTCAGTTACACAGCGAGGGAATGCACAGGGGCTACAAATTTACAACATCACAAGAAAAGAATAATCCCGGGAAAACTGGAAACTTTGACTGAAAAAAAACAAAACAAAAAAGAAACAAAACTATGAAGTCAGGATAAAGGAATAAAAATTTGCATTGAAAAATGTACCACGCTTAGAAAAATGTGGGAAAATAGAAACACCAGAAGTTACTGAACTACCAAATCAAGAAAACATTTGGAGAGAACGACAAAACTTCTTGAATCTGCAGCAGAAATCTAATTAAAAAGATGAACACTAGGGTAGTCCCTTTTGTAAGCCTACTCAGAGTCATTCTTAAAATATGCAGAGAACCTCAGACTAATTGACCAAAAGACGAGAAAGTTGATGACTAGGCATAAGACCTTATATTTAAAAGATGACATATGTTAAGAAGGGAAGGAAATAGAAAACTTGCCAGCATTGAGGATTACGTAAATGCATCAATACAATGACTCGAAGTGTACCTTAAAAAAGACTTATTACAGTAAGTAACAGCATTGGCTTAAAGTACAGACAGAAAAAATTAACAAAAACTAGAGATATATAAATGGGAAAAAACAACTGTATGGATATTTCAAGTAAAAAGCTGGTGATATAACACACGAAAAGACCTGAACATATTTATGAAAGTGAAACCTCAAAAGAGAAAGGAAAATCTCTTCTAAAAGTAGTGCAAAAAAACGGCATAAGGACGAATTATATTGAAGGAAACCTCGGTAATATACAACAGAATAGCAAGTGTTGGTTATTCGGAGAATGAGATGACACATATGCAATAAAATTGGCACAAAATGTAGTATAAAAGTATACACCTCGGGGTGGGAAACGTGTACCATTGGGTATCATGCTAGAGATTAAAATTTGAATAATATTAATCCGTCCTCATGAACGAGATGCATAAAATTCTCTGGGATTTTGTGATCCAAACGGATCCCCTAATCCCAGTCAGAAGCCCTGACTAATTACCTAATGGTAATTTAAAAAATAGAATTTGCCGTCTTATGGATTTTACCATTCCGATGAATCATAGAGTGAAAAGGAAAGAAAGTGAAAGAATTAACAAATATTTGGACTTTGTAAAATAACTAGAAAAATTTGTGTAACATGAGGGTGACAGTAATACCAATTGTAGGAGGTGCCCGTGGTGTAATTGTTATCGTTAGTGGAGGTGCCCGTGGTGTAATTGTTATCGTCGTAGGAAATGAACACGGCGACACGAGTTCAAATCCTGGACGAAACTGATTGCATTTCATATAGCACTAATACCCTTGGGAAAGGTATGAATCCAATTATTCTTCCTCTAGCTATGGGGAATTGTAGGACAGACTAGGTTCTTCAGCTTTGGTGAGGCAACTAGTCTAGGAGAAGGAAATCTCTGAATTCAAACCTGTTAAACTCCGCTAAAAATTGACCTTGTGTCATATCCTGCCCGAGCGGAGGGGTTGGTAAATAGGGTAATACCAATTGTATTGGTGCAATTGGCACGATCCCCGAAGACTTGGGAGAAAGACTGAAGGAATTGAAAATCAGAATAAGAATCAGAACAATCCAGAAAATTGCATTGTTGTTATCAGCTAGAATACTGAGAAGTGTCCCGGAAACTAAGGGAACTTGTTCTCATTCAGACTTCTGTGAGGAAAAACTCGCTTAGAGCAAAGTACTACTACTACCACTACAACTATTACTACTATTACTACTACAACAACAACTACTACTATTACTACTACTACTACTAATAATAATAACTTCCACAGTCTCAGAAAACGTAAAGCAACAGTAAAAGTCCGAACATATGAAGAAAGTTGCATTTTTGTGTTTCTTTTCGCCCATAATGTCTCACTGACAAAGAAGTTGTTAATAACTACACTTTAGCCGGGATAATTTTTTACACACCTTGACTATATATATATATATATATATATACATATATATATATATATATATATACCAAATAAATGGCACATATTAAAGAAATCACTAAACCTGCAGTAAAAAAGAATGTACTCAATTATAACTTTATATTATTCTCGAAAATAATTCCTCTTATAAAACCCTAACTTTTTTCATTGATGGATTGTAATACTTTCACTTTAACATTATTTTGATCATCTTTCTTGGTTTCCGGAAAATATTGTAAACATTACAAATTACTAATTAGTACATTCATTATTCATTTCCATTAAAATTACTGTCTTTTGAATTCAAAATTTGCTGTTGTTCTCTGATTCTTTTTGAAAAACATATTAACAAGAAAATGCTCTGCGAAATAATTGAAATGTAAACTAATGTATTTTGATCATTTCGTTGATAAATAATTAGATTGGTGTTTTGTTTAAATTTTATTCAAAAATAAATGACTAGGTTAATTGGTTTAATGGCATATCAACGATTTATGGGTTGTTTAATGCTGAAAGTTAATTCATTTGTAAATAGTGGAACACGTAGGGACGAAAAGAAAAAATCAATTCAACAAGTAAAAAAACCCCAAAAACAATACAATGAGCGCAAAAAAGAGAAGGGACTGGCGAAAGAAGAACGGCTAAAAAAGGGATCGAGACAGGATAAAACAATATAGACAAAACAGGACAGTCAAAAAAAAAAAAAAAAAAAAAAAAAAGGAAAAAAAGGAAAGAAAAAGAAAGAAAAATCTACCAGCAAGTAAGGGGTGAATGCACCAACACATACCAACAACCGGATGAAAAGGAAACAATTTTTTGCGCAAAATCTGGCAACGAAGAGAACATATGAGAAAAGCCAAAGAGATAAACAACATGGGGAAAGAGTTAGAAGGACTTGAAGAAGGAACGAAGGTGAAAATATACCTCGATTCATACGGAGAAACACTCAAAGAAGTACCAAATTGGAAAATACCAGGCCATGACGGCGTATACGGATACTGGTTTGAAAAATTCATTTCCATCCATGACAGACTGGCTATCGAAATGAATAGATGCCAGGAAGAAACTGACATACCTGAATGGTTGACAAAAGGAAAAAACATCCGGATTCACAAAGAGCCCCCAAAAGGAATCGCCACAACCAACAACTGCATACCCATAACTTGTGTACCAGTGATGTGGAAAATACTAACGGCACAAATTAGGAGGAATATATGATTCGCTAATAAGCCGCGGACTGTTCCCTTAGGAACAGAAAATACGAGGATCATTAAATAAGTTTCCAGACTTTTTTTCGTATGGGCACTTTCTTTGATAGTACACACATGAAACTCTAGTTCCCTTCGGAGTAATCTCCTCCGGCTGCAATGCACTTGTTGTACCGTTCCAACAACTTCTCGAAGGCCCCATGGAAGTCCTCTTGTGTCAGCGTGTCAACGATCTTCGTTACAGCCTCTTTTATCTCCTCAATTGTCTCATAACGATAGCCTCTGAGCTTAGGGAATAACCAAAAGTCACAGGGAGTAAGGTCTGGACTATAGGGATGCTGAGGAACTGTCTTGATGCCCATCTTTGTCAAATAGTCTGTGACAAGGATGGAGTAGTGGACTGGTGCATTGTCCAGGTGGAAATGTCACTGACCCGATTTCAAGAGTGCTGGCCTCTTCCGACGGAATCTCTTCATGAACTCCCTGAAAACCTCAACATAGTATTCCTTGTTGACTGTCAGTCCAGTGGGAACCCAGGGCATGTAGATCATGCCAGTGATGTCAAAAAAAAAAAGGGATCATCAAAATTTTGTGTGTGGATATGCTCTGTCTGGCCTTCTTGGGTCTGGGAGAGTCAGCATGCTTCCACTGAGAACTCTGTCTCTTGGTCTCTGGGTCATAGCAGTAGATCCAGCTTTCATCCCATGGCATTTTTTCCAAGTTTAAAACGGAATTTTATTGCATATCGTTCTTCTAAAGTGTCCTCGTTGCATTTTTGAAATTCACCAGCTGTGACAATCAGGCTTTAGTAGGGTGTATTCCAATTGCTGCTGTAGCTGTTGATTTGAACCTGAAATCATAAAAATTAGTCAGTCATCTCATAAGATATATATCAATAGCATATTGAATTTTCAAGAGTCTGCGATAATGTTAAATGCCTGTACAAAAAAGTCTGGAAACTTATTGAATGCACCACGTATGCCACAAATGGGCCAGACGTACAAGATGGCAATTATATATTGATCAACACATCCTCAAGTAGAGCAAGATGTGACGAAAAAATCTGGATTGACTACAAGAAGGCATATGATATGATCCCGTAAAGCTGGATAATAAACTGTCTCAAAATGTACAAGTTATAAAGTTTATCAAAAATACCAGGGAAAACTGGTGAGTCAAACTAACAGCAGGAGGAAAAAGTTTACGTGAGGTGAAAATGAAGAAAGGAGAGATTCGCTACTACCGTTTGTAATTGCGATGATGCCACTCAATCACATACTTTGGAAATGCATTGGCAAATACAAACTTCATAAATCTCTTCTGGTCGTAGTACAAAACAACGCCATAAGGACTTTGTCAAAGGAAGAATAGACAAAATATAACAAAAAAGATGATATAGATTATGTGGTGATCGAGACGAAACGATATGTTACATAATAAGTCAATGCAGTCAATTAGCACAAAGGAGAATATAAGACTAGACACGATTGGGTGGGCAAGGTGATCTACTGGGAATTGTAGCAGAAATTTAAATTAGACCTTATGAACAAATGGCATATGCACAACCCGGAATTCATCCTAGAAAATGAGACGTACACATTTCTCTGGAATTTTAAAATGCAAACTATTTTCTAATGTCGGCCAGAAGACCAGACCTAGAGATAGTCAGCATAAAAAAAAAAAGGAAAAAAAAAAAAAAAAAAAAGAGAGAACCTGCGGAATAGTGGACTTTGCCGTTCCGGCTGACCACAGGGTAAAACTGAAGGATGACGAAAAGAGAGATAAATACCAAGACCTTGCTAGAGAACTGAAAAAACTATGGAACATGAAAGTGACGGTGATACCAATTGTAATTGGCGCACTCGGTACAGTAACCATAGGATTGGCACAGGCAGTGGAAGACATGGAAATAAGTGGACGAGTGGAGACCATCCAAACGACAGCAACATTGAGATCGGCCAGAATACTAGGAGACTTGCTGTCACTCAGACTCCAGCGAAAAACCATCAGCCACAGCCGGTGTGAAGAACAAGTATAAAATAATTACAGAATGCTATGGGCTATTTAAAGAGGAATAGAAGGGATGCCACAAGGGAACAAGAGGAACAGATGATCTATTATAGATTGATCAGTACATCCTCAAGGATTTAAGAACAAGGTGGAAATATGTAGCTATAGCCAGGATGGATAAAAAAATGACCTCTGATATGGACCCACTCACTTGGATCATAGAATGTAAAAAAGATTTTAAATATTCGACTAAGACATTAAGTTTATTACGAAGGCTATGGAAACCTAAGAAAGTAGAATTAGCAACTAGAGGGAAAAAAAGCAAGCAGTGGTTATGTTTTTGAAATTTAAAACAAAATTAAAATGAAATCCTGTGCTGCGAAACGCATGGAAAAACACAGCACTGTGATTGAAAGCCACGGCTCTGATTGGATGGTTTCAGTCAGCTTACCAAAATGGTTCTTGAGTTAGAAAAAAAAAAGTCACTCAGTAAGAGACCGTCGACACGTGATGCTGAGCGCTCCAACATATTCTCATTTATTCCCGTTTAGACGGACGGGTGACGAAATTGTGGTCATTAAAGAAATAAAGGTAATATGAGTACAAGAAATTGTGCTCGCGTTGTCATTCAACATCCTTGGAGAGGAGAAGTTAGAACAAATGAGGTTACATATAAAACAGAACAAATATGATGACTTGAAAGTGTAATGAAGAATGAATTGAGTTAAGTTGCAGATATGAGAGCTGTCCATATAACATAGAACGTATAACAGTTGAATACAGAGTTCTAAAGTTTATATAACAAAACATATTCCTGGAAGACTCACTGTCGCCACCATTATTTGTTATAGCTATGATGCCACTTATGTAGGAAATGCACTGAAGGTTACAAATTTACTTAGTCACAGGAAACTATAAACCACCTTATGTATACAGAAGATATGAAGATATTAAAAATCAAACTGAACAAGAAACCCGAAAACAAATTATAAGACTATACAGCCAGACAATAGGAATGTGATTTGGCGTTGAAAAACGTGCCCTGCTGAAAATGATAAAGAGGAGAAGAGATATTATCGCTCTTTCTTTTCTAATATCCCTTTTAGAAATCTTCTCTTTTAAAAATTTCCTCGTTCATAAATGCAACTTTTCTCTTTACCTGTGACAGACACCTTTAGCGACTAGATATCTAGTTAAAGACTACGGTATGCTAAGCAATAACTATATAACTTTCCGTGAATCACTTTGAGAGTATTAAACATAATAATGAAAAAAGTACAAGAAAACAGATAGCAAAAAGAAGGAAGAATAAATGGAGAAAAGTACAAAGGAAAGATTAATGAAAATAATTCTGAGAACGCCTCACTTTGATATTACTTTGATATTAATTCAAAGAGAATTATTGTACAAAATTACAATTATTAAAGGTTTTGTAGAAAAGTTAGGGTAGACATATTAGATTTATCAAAACTGTTAAAAGTTATTTGACAAAACTATAATTATTATATGAGTGCATATATTACCAGTTCTTATTTTCACCCGCCTCATATCCTATTAATATTATTATTATAAAAGCAGCAGCAGCAGGAGGAGAAGGAGGGGTAAGAAGAGAAGGAGGAGGAAGAGGAGGTGAAAGAACTTAGTCGCTAGCGAACTTTTGCCTTTCCAACGGATCACGGATTAAAATTAAATGAAAGCGAAAACCTGGAAAAGCACTTCGACCTTACCAGAGAGCAGGAAAAGATGTGAAAGATGAAAGTAATTGTAATATCAAACATAATTACAGCTCTTGGAACAATCCCCCCTAAAAAATGTGTAAAAAAGTATTATGGGAGCTGGAATCGGAGGAAAAAGTCAAGAACGTTTTGACTTCATCACAGATTAAATAAGACCAAGAATACCAAAGGGACTTGTCACTAACACTAAAGCGAAAGCGAGAAACATTCTGATAATAATAATAATAATAATAATAATATTTACCAAACCCTCCGCTTGGGCAGAATATGACACAAGGTCATTTTTTAAGCGGAGTTTAACAGGTTTGAATTCAGAGTTTTCCTTCTTCTAGACTAGTTGCCTCATCCAGGCTGAAGAACCAAGTCTGCTGTACTATTTACCCATAGCTGGGGTGAGAATAATTGGATTCATACCTTTCCCAAAGGTATTAGTGCTATGTGAAATGCAATATAATAATAATAATAATAATAATAATAATAATAATAATAATAATAATAATAATAATAATAATAACGAGAACATGTCGAAAAAGGAAGTTTCCTGTTCCGGCGGACCACTAAGGGAAAAAAACCCATAATAAAAAAAAGAGAGACAAGTACTTAGACCTTGCTAGAGAACTAAAACAGTTATGGCACATGAAAGTTACAGTGATACCAGTTATAACTGAGGCACTCGGAAAGGTCCTCAAAGTCTTGGTAAAAAGAACTGGAAGAGTTGGAAATTGGAGGATGAACCGAGACCATTCAAACTACAGCATTAATAAGATCGGTTAGAATACTGAAAAGAGTTCTGGAAAATTGAGGAGATTTGCTGTTATTTGGATTTCAGGGACAGAACATCAGCTAAAACGAGTATTAAAAACTCACAATGTGTAATATTTGAAAACACCAAATCCCGGCCAGAAGACCAAAACCAAAACAAGAAAAAATTGCTGGTCATTTACTAGATTTTGGTGTTCCGGTGGATCAATGAATCAAAATAAAGTAAAACGATTTACACATCTACCTTGGCTGAGAATTAAAAAAGCTGCGAAATATGAGGGTGATTGCGAAAGTGGTTTCGATTGGAACAGTCCCTAAAAGCCTGGAAAAAGAGTGGAGGAATGGGAAATCAGATTAGTTTGGTTGAGTTTTATGTCTTTATGTATATGTTTTGCAAGCGAATAGTTTTTTGTATAAGATTATTTTTAGACAAGATCGAGCTCATTTGTTTACACACAGTTCAATGATTTCAAATTTTGCTGTTTAGCATTAATAATTCTATTTACACGCAGTTCAATGGTTTCAAGTATTGCTATTTAACAATAATGATTCTATTTTCCCATATATGTGACTCTAATAGGCACGACCACACTTAGATTAGAACGAGGGAGTTGTACATATTCCCCAAAGCTGTACAACTGTAGCCTCGGCTTCAGTTGCAATTTCGTGTCATATCCAAGACATTCGTAGGGTGTGTGGGTGTGTTACCTCTCTGCCGAGGTGCTGTTGGTGTATTATATAACAATTCTTAGGGTCAGTTAGAATACTTAGAAGAGTCCTAGATATATGAGGAAACTTTTTTTTACTCAAACTCCTATTGAAGACCACCAGCTAACGCTACTGGGAAAACCGCGCAAGGAGTGAAATAGTAGTAGTAGTAATAATAATAATAATAATTAGAAGAAGAAGAAGAAGAAGAGGTTGTCATCTACTGGATTTTGCCGTCCAAGCTGATCACAGAGTAATTTTTTTTTTAATTCTTGGATCTTGCCAAAGACATGAAAAGCTGTTGAACATGGTGTCATTGATAATACCAGTTATAGTTGGTGCATTTGAAACAGTCCACAAAGTCTTGCAATGTTGACAGGAAGAATTAGAAATCAAAGGAAAAATCGAAACTATTCATACCACAGCATTGTTATGATCAGCTAGAATAATTAGAAGAGTCCTGTAGACTTAGTACTTGCTGTCATTCAGACTCCTGTGTTGGACAACTATTTAAAACTGAAATGAAAGATCTCGCCAAGAGTGATATAAAGATATAAAGAGATAAGAAGCACAGATGGGGTGTAAGAATAGACTCGACTGGATAGGAAAAGTGATCCACTGGGAAATGTGCCCACGACTGAATTTTGGCTATATAGACAAATCAAACACCCCCACCGTACGCACGCACATACACGCTATACTCGAAAATGAGACACAAAATTCTCTTAGGTATTGAGAGAAAAACAGTTCATACGATACTGGCTAGACATCCAGAATATACGGTTACCAAATAGGAAATAACTTGTCTGCAATTAAAAGTAAAAGAAATTGAAAACAACAAAATATAAATAAATTCCTGAACTTTTCAAGAGATTTGAAAAACCCTTCATTGACAAAAAAGTTTGAAGTGATACCTCCATGAGTCAGATTACTGGAAAGAACGCCGAAAACAGTGAAAAAAAAGATTGGGAGAAATGAATATCGGAAAAAAATTGGAACAGTTGCGAACATATCACTGCTGAGATTGGCAAGTGAAACGTTGTAGGCGAGCTCGAATGTTGTATCTTACAGAGGTTAGATTTATAAGATATTGGGTTGCTTTTGTTCAGTCGATGTAAGAAATTTTTATAAATCGTCTACCCTTACCTCCATTGAAGTCGGGCGTCGTCAGTTAAGCCCCCAAATTTATATCGGTTTCCTTTGCCGTTTAAAATTTGACTCCCTTCTGGGAACTAACTCTTTCTCTAATTCGCAACTAACTATCAATAAGAAAAGAACTCTTCTAGGTTCTCGTTGAATGGGATTTGAACTTTGAACCGTCATCTGCAGATCCAAATATTTTTCTGAAAACATCTGCCATTTTCAACAAGTGTTGATTATTAGAGATTGAATCTATGGGAGTATGGTACTCATTGCGCTAATAAATATGTGGATAATCGTCTCGAAAGTAAGCGTCCAGCACCCATACATTCGTGAGTTCAACTTATAATTTTCTTAATTTCTTTCTTCGTAATCGAACAATCTTCTGGGACATTAGCATATTAGACATTACAAGTCGATTATTTGGTCAAGACGGTAATACTTAGAAATTTGAGCGAAAATTGAAACTATTCAGACCACTGAAATAGGATGAATGCACTTCAGATTTTAGAAAATTATTATTTGATTGAGAGATAGGAATTCGGCTCGAATGATATAAAAATTCATATAGTAATTACAATACTGAAAAAAGATAAATATCTCTCAAACAAGAAAAAAAAAATTTTTCAGCAGAAATCAACACGAAATGTCATTAAAGATGTTTACATTATAGGATTTATATATTTTTTGTAAATATTAGAAGCCATTACTGCTTTGTGAAAATTAATTGCAATTTGGCTACAGGCATTCTGAAATTGCTGTATAATTAATGGTGTTGATAGCAATTTAATGAAATTTTATTCGCTTGATTATTAATATTTCAAAAGATTTTATTTATTATAAAATGAATACAGTTCCCTTAATAAATGACGGGAATATACGTGTATGGATTTGCAGTTTTATTTGTTTATGGATATGAGATGCACACATCATTTATGTTCGGGAGTTGGTCATCTACAAGTCTTTCTAATCACCGAGTAAATAGAATGAAAGAAAAAAAAAAACGAGAGTGAAAAAGAAACATTTTCGTGACACCCGTCCCAGTCTTCAGATCTCCATCCAATTATAATGAAATACAAAACAGTAATAAAATTGTAAATAAAAATTACTATAATTTAAACATTCTAATGAATTTCACTAAACTTTAAAATCAAACAAGCATACCAAATTTTTTTACGATAAAATATAATTGATATTGATGCAGTCCAATCACAGTCGAGAAAAACGAGAATTATTCAATAAATAAATAATATTTTTTAGAAAAAAGCGAAATAATTTTTCTTTGATTTTTTTATAAATGTATACTTTGCATGCTTTAGATTTGTTTTATTGCAAAAAGACTTGTCCTGGATATGACACTAAACACTCTGATGGTGACGCTTCACTAATGTTGGAGCTTTGGGGAATGCTGAGTATCCCTTAATCTCCATCGCTCACAGGTCCATTCTGGCCTGGAGTTGAAACACCTGATAGGGTCCTATCTATGAGTCAAATTGAACTAAACTGTGTACTCACGCTAAACTGAATTGTTTGAAATAGAACAGTTTATAGACATTAAAATGGATATGACATTAATAACCAACAATGTTTGGTTTAGTTTTGTTTGGTTGTATTACCATACAACCAAACAAAACTGAACCAAACATTTCAAACAATGATGTAGTGAATGGATAAGACCTAAGTAAAAAGATATCTGAGTTGAAAAATTACAAAAACTTGTTCGTTTAGAAACGTGTGTTTTAAAGAACAGAGATTATATTGAAAAATAAGTCGATTTATTCCTGAACATAATATTACATAATTCCCCCAACTTTTTAAGTGATCCTCGTTTCAACATGGCTTAAAAATCTGAGATAATCTTTTCATATATTAATACACTATTTTTTAAAACATTTTTAAACGTTTAAATATGTTTTTATCTAATTATACTATTTTCTCTACAATTTTTGAAACTAAAAGTAAATTTACACTTATGGTCGATACTGGTCAACTTTACTGACCAAGTCTAGATAAAATTTGCCCTTTTCAACCGAACTAAATTGCTCAAATCCCACATGACTGCCTCTAGTCAGTGAACGAACTTACACGGAAATTTTACCTTTGCCAGTGTTTAGCAGTCAAGACCTTTGACTTGTTACTTGTTGATTATGCCTCCATAGATGTTTGATACGTCCGTAATCCAGACTGTTGAGAGTAATAGTAGTCATAGCATTTCATTGATTTCAACTTTAAGTGAAAGACGTAAATGCTATTGTCCAAAGAGATTATGCTGTTCAACATTTTCAGCACATTACTTTTTAGAACTCTTTAACCCGTGATAGAGAGGGGGGGGGTAAAACAGCAATAAAATTGAAAAACAAAAATTTCCATTTCTTTGTTGGGTTAAGAACTTTTCAGTTCCCACCTATTTAGCTTACAATTTTTTCCATTCTGGAAGTAAATTTTCAATTGTTTCTAATCAGTTTCTTTATTCTAATCTTTTTTAAAGACCAAAATATTTTCTTCGTGTTTCTATAAAATCCAATTTTTAGTACTTCGTTTTCCTTTTCAGTCTTAGCAGACTTTTTTTTTTTTTTTCTAGGAAAATATTTAAATATCGATTTAAAATATTCAAAAATCGATTTAAAAAGAAATTGCTACATATTCAAAGGGAATACTTGGAAAAAACCCACAACTAAAGAGTAAATGTGTTGATCTAAAGAAAGACTTAAAAGCAACTCTTTTAAATTGAAAAAAAAAAGGAAAAATGTAAACATTGTCAGTTTTGATAAGTTCTCAAAGTGTTGATGAAGGCATTACCCCCAGTGAACCGTTCTTTTTGAAATTTTAAAGGAAATTGTACTACAAATAAAAAGTACAAATTTTGACCACCCTTTCTTTTCTTGTCGTTCTTTATTTTCTATGAAATAATTTTTCAGTTTTCTTTATTGTCGTCTTTTGCCTATGTTTTTATTAGTTTTGATCGATGTGAACATGCTAGTCGGTAATGAATAATTGATTAACTCTTCCATTGATGCATTTTCCAATCTTCTGTGGCTCCAGTAACCACATTTCTCAACGATAAACAACCGTCTCAATGATTCTTCATTAATGTCTTTAAATAACAACAAACGTCAGCAAAACTCCCAAATGAGTGAAAAACTGGGATAACAAATGGGAGTTACAATGAAATTCGACTACAGTTGCAGAGAGCACGGTGTAAGAAATTCAACTATAGTTGAACACAACAGTGAATGCGTTTTCATTGAAAAACATGTAACTTTGTTAATAGTTCATTCAAAAAAATCCTTCCACGATCACCATAAACAGGAGGGCATGTATCTACTCAACTCCTGCATCACGCGTAAGATGCAACTCAAGGTCAATTTTGAAACATGCATCTATTCTAAATTCAGAGTTTTCTTCGCAAAACTCAATAATTGAGATATATTGCTTTCAACTTGATAGTTAAAAACCACGATTTATTTTTGTACCTACCAAATATTTATTGGTAGTAAGTTTTAGATAGACCATCGGGAACATTTTTTATTATTTATATTTTCTCTGCTGAAAGACTTTTGTAATGTTGTAATACCCTTCTCACTCCGGTGAAAATTGGGATCGTCTGTTTGACCGCAAGAAATGGTTGCACGAGAGCTTGGTATTTTAAGAGTCAGTCAGTAAGTTAGTATCCACCATAGGACAAATAAAAAGTTTAGATTTCGGAGCAAGAGAAACTATTCAACCCCACCGACTGCGGATAACGATTTATAAAACAAAAGCGCTGAGTGGGGACAACGATTTAAAATTCGGAGCTGGAGAAACCATTCAACCCCAAATTTATAATTAAGATTTATAAAACAAAAGTATCGTCTCTTCATCGACTCCCCCCCCCCCCAAAAAAAAACAATTCATGTCTCCCAGTTTTTGAGGCCAGTCCACAGGGAGGCTGAAACACTCTTATAACGTGAACCTATTTTTATAGAACCACGAATCTGACTTTGTCCTTGAACTTGTCATCTTTTTATCACATTTCGGTCTCCAGTAACTTGCTCTAAGACCCAACAATGAATCAATATTCTTTATAGTTAATCCAGATTAACATCTTTTACTTTTCAAATTTACATGTTGCTTTTCTAAAGAAGCAAGTTGTTTTCCATAGACTTAAAATCTTATTGGGACCTTGGAATTACAAAATAATTAAGGTTTGTGTAAATATATTCAGAGGGGGAAGGGCGCTGGTAGCGAAATGGTTTTCGTCGTTGGAAACTGGCATGGTGACCCGAATTCAAATCTAAGACAAGTTTGTTTGCCTTTCTTATTGTACTAATGCCCCTTGGGAAAAGAATGAATCCCACTATTCTTATTCCAACTATCGATAAATAGTAAGGCAAAGTTGGCTATTTTGCCATGGTATGGTAACCTGTCTAGGAGAGAGATTTCAAGCCTATTAAACTCCGTTGACGACTGACCTTGTCGGGCATCTTTCTCGTGAGGAGAAATTACATAAATACAATATACTTTCTGCGGAGGAATCTCCAAGTTGTATTGACTAAAAGTTAGACTGACACCGGAGTAAGCGAATTTAAATTCCAGTGTCACTATTACATTTTCTTATGAAACAATACCTCCTTATTCCCCTCCAGCTATGGGTTAAATAGTGCCACTACTGTTCTCAACAAGCAGGAATCCTTTAGAGAACGTTTTATATAAGTTCACCCTTACTTCTCCTTCAGCGTCGCCTTGAGTGGTGCAATGATTAACAAGCTAGACTAGCAAATATTCACCAGTGAGTTTGAGTTTCATTGGATGGCCCCTTCATACAGCTTTGTGCCACATCGAAGCAAAACGTTTAGTAAATCACTAGTTCCCCAGCAGTGTTCAGCATAATTGGACTAAATGAGAGTAAATACATGAACACATCTACCAACCAGCAAAAAAAAAAACTTACATAGATCAGCTTGGTGCAAAGAATACACACAGCATATTCTAAGCATCATCGACAGGGTGTTTTTGTGTTCAATTACTTTGCCTGTTTTGGTGCCTTCAAATAAAGATTTACATTTTTACAGAAGTCTTAACTCTATTTAGTCAGATTTTTTGATCTGCTTGGCCAAACAGGTTTTTTCGTTTATCATGGAAACTAATGATATAAATTCCCATCAGAATTGTTACATTTAGAGCCCAGAGCCCAGTCGGCTGGGGCTGCAGAATACACCGAGTGCATCTCTGCAGAGGGCTACCCCCCACATCCAGTGTCCTGATATGACATTAAACAATCTGATGGTGAGGTTCCAGCAATGCAAGAGCTTTGGGGAATGCAGAGTAGTCCTTCATTGCAATCGCTTTCAGGTCTACTCTGATCTGGATTGGTAGCTCATGACCGGATCCTATCTTGGGGGGGGGGGGCAAATAGAATTGTTTGACACTTAAACTGAATGCAAACAAATGACTTGTGCTAAATTGAATTGTTAGTGATACATAGCAATACTTGGAACCAATTAACTGTGTGCAAACAAAGGATTAATAGTAAATTGAAATATTTCTGTTAAATAGGAATACTTAAAACCATTTAACTGTGTACAAAAAAATTAGCTGAAGTTCATTCAAAAATTTATCTACAAAATGAGTTTACAAATCATATTTCCTAATGTATATGCAAAAACAGGATTTGGCATTAAATAACCCACAATGGTTGATATGCCATAAAAACCAACTAAACCAAACCAAATCTAGTGTCTGAAATGTTTATCTAAATGTCAGAAATCTTCTGCGATATAGAAAGTATTTCATTATTCAATCTATTTGATTTTATATTTCTTCTCTACCATTATATATGAAATGTATTAAAATTACGCCGAAATATTTGTTTTATTTGTGATAAAACAGAAATAGAAGATAAAGTCTGTGAAAAAGGAAACTGCCATAACAACGATATTATCAAATGCCAACAGAAAAGAAGGACGGAATTCATTATTTAATGTCTGATTTATCTCGAATTTCAGTCATTAATTATCTCGATAATGACGATGTGAGGTGAAACTTTGATAAAGCAAATTTAGAGTTTTCAGTGGAATTACAATGTCTCATCAAAAATTATCGAGACTGAATCGGTAATGTAGTTAAAATTTTATCTATTTTTTTAAAATTTGAAGTTTAAATGATTTTTAACGAAAACAGATGAATAGCTGAGTAACTTATATACTAAACAGCCCTGTCCGTGAATCTTAGAATAAGCTGTTTCTTGGGTATGACATTAAACTGCATCTGATGGTGAGGCTCCAGTTGTGGAGTGTGGATTACCCCTTCATTGCAATCACTCCCAGGTCCACTCTGACCTATTTAGGATCTTATCTATTGGTCAAATTGAGTACGCGAAAAAAATAGTCAGAAACTAATGCGCAAAAAATGTAAATATGGAGTACAATGAACGCAATTCTCCAATCTCTAAGGTTAAAAATAACCCTGGACGAATTGACATGCCATTTAATAAGTCAGTCAATCTCTTGTATACCAAAATGATAATGTATTGGATTCTAGGCAGCTCTTTATACTTCTCTGCATGCCTCGAAAAGGTCATTGGGGGTATAAACGAAATGGGTGCTGTCAACATCAACAGCAAGCTATTAACACAACTCCGATTCGCAGATCATATTGTGCTCATCGCTGAAACACCCTATCAGTTACAGGTGATGCTGACTGAACTGAAAAGATAAACTGCATGCAAAATTAGATTCATGCGTTCCAAAGATGTATCCCCGGTCTATATAGTGGTATGAATTATTGAAATCAAGGAGGTGAAAGAGTACACCTCCATGGGACGTATGATGAATCTGAGCCCAGACATAAATATGGAAATCTCACGGCGAATAAGATAAAGCTGGAAGGTATTTACCACAATAAAAGATGTACTCAAAGCAATAACACAGTTTTGCAAAATGTGGGCTACCCTGAAAAAGGAAGAACAGAAAGCGGTTACAGCACAGAAGGCCATGGAAAGATCCATGCTGCGAATTTCATTACGTGAGTACATCGGAAGCGAGGTAATTTGGGAGCGGGGAGGAGTAAAGGACATGATCACGACGTACCGAAACCAGAAGTTGACCCGAGTCAATCGGAACATGGGAAGACAAAACTATCAAGCGAGTAAGGACAACATAGAAAAGAAAGGTCAGATTCGAATGAAAGGGCATTGTGGCTAATCATGTAATAAACATCAAACGACCAAACCAACGGAAAAATAAAGGAATATAGGTCTCTATACTGCTGGTTAGACAGCTTGCCTGTTCTCCATACTATATGATCAATAGAAAAAACGGCAATGTTCATATATAACGGTCCCACTTTCGGACGTATTTCTCTTTTTCCTTTAAAAGAAAATTCATCTTAAGGTGTGAAGAAATGAAAAACATTCAAAAATATATGACGGCGTAGGTCTACATTATATCAAAAGAGTAGTTCAGAAGTGCTTCGACTCATAAAAAACACCCTGGAATAAAGTGTACTGATTGTCAGGATGGGTATTTGGAAGAACAATATCGTCCCATTCATTTCTGTCTTGACAAATACAGCTTCGGTCTCAGTATTTTTGAACATCTCTATTTAGCTTTTTTCAGATGTTTTTCTTGTTTTCTTTCATTTTCTATTACATTGTCGAGGAGTCGCGTTTTCATTTGATTTCGTACAGGACTCAATGGCGATTAATTGTTGTTTTTGTTGTTTAGAAAATAGAAAGGGGTAATTGATACGCATTTAAATATTATATTCATTCTGTCTATATTTATACAATCTCTACGCTACAGAGGGGATGTGAGACAAGCGACCAGAACTAGTTTTCATTCACAGTTTTCCTTCTCCAAGATTCGTCATTAAACCGACATTAAATAATCCAGGCTGTCTTACTATAACTAAGGAGCAGATGGTTCATGCCTTTCTCAAAGGTGAAGTGAAACAAATAAAGCCTCTTTAGTTCACCGGTTCCATTCCCTAGGACGATGATTTTTTAAATATTTTCCTCTGCATAGATAGGAAAAAAGTATATACCACAAATTTAAATAATTTAATTTAGTTTGTTTTAAGAATATTTATGAAGCCAGAATATTGTTTGTTAAACAAAAAAATGTTTTGCGTCTTATCAGAAATTAGTTTATTTACTGCTAAATAACAATACAACCGAACGTTCTCTGTGTGTGCTAATTCTAATTTGTCAAGGTTTATAATATTGAAAATTGTTTTATATTCTAATTTGTGTTATCTTGAAATGGATAAATTTTATTTCAAATATTTGTCTCGAAAAGCTAACATAGTTTTTGTTGCTCTCTGTTTTTTCTTTTTTTAACGGCAAAGATTTTCCTAGTCGGCATTATCGACCCATTATCAGAAAAGATTAAAGATAAATCCTTCAACAGAGCTAATCTTCAAAATGCCTGAGGTTAATGAAGATTAGTCAGGAATCTGTATAAATCTGCATTCAATTGTCGTGTTTAAGGCGATGAGAAATATGAAAAATAAGAATCATCTCCAGTCAATTAAAACATATACAGCTTCCTTCAAAAATGAATGCAAGTCTAAGGAGGACATTAAAAGAAATACGACGACATAGTTTAAGACGATAAAAATTTAAGAGATGCTTCGTTTAATGGGATACTTGGGTAATAGTTCAACGGGTCTATTTTGAGGAAAATTAATGTTTCATTCATTGTTCTTTCTGCCTTAGTAAATAGAGTATAAGTCTCAATACTTTTTAGAAGCACCTCATAAAATGAACAGACGTAAAGATTGTAAAACTACAAATAATTCAAACATTCAATATAAAATTTGTTTAGTCCAGAATAAATTAAAAATAAAAGAATATCATAATTCTAAAATGCTTTACTAATTTAAATTCATGGACCACAGACTATTTTTTCTCCTTCAGAAGTGAATATTAATGAACTCTGTTTGCAACAGTAATGGAGCTGTCATCTCCCATAGCCAGTGACCATGGAGCCTAACTGTGTGAGTGACAGCAAAAGGTCACTCTCGAAAACCCTTGTTGTTGGCGCGAGAGTCTGTCAAACACGACAGTCGGGAAATTTTGAAAAGAGGCAGCCAGTCACTTATCGACAGAGCGGCAAGTCATGATCAAAATTTTGGGAGCTAAGCAAAACCATTTCACCCATTTGGGATGTGTTATGTGTTGTGGATGAATAGATCTTTCCTTGATCGATTTAGAAATATATTTTCCTTTCTTTTGTTTTTAAGATTGGTATTGAGGGAAGGTGTAACATCAGCAATAAAGTGAATGGAATGTTTCTTTGACCATGTGTCTGTCTTTTCTTTTAATGATATCATTATCATCATCATGTCGCACCGCTAGCACGGATATCCCTGACCCTCTCTCGTCACTTCTCCCTATCGTTCATCGCCTCTGGTAGGTCTTCAGGGCTACATCCCGTATCCTCACATAGCTGCTGGATGTATGTTCGAGCTGGTCGTCCTGCTTTTGCCCGGCCATATGTGGGGGTCCATAGGAGTACATCACTTATGAGCTCGTCCCTGCTTCTCCAGCAGTGTCCTGCATGTCTGGTTCGTCTAACTTGGATAGTTTTCGTGATGGGAGGCAGGTGGCCGTATAGTTGGTGCCTTGTGGGGTGTTGCCGCCAGGACTTGTTCAATATTGCTCGCAGAATTTTGTCTCAGTCTCTTTGTGTCAACCAGCATTTTTCAAAACGCCCGTTACAATGCACAATGTTTG
>OY757936.1:6759053-6819053 GCA_963585895.1 Sepioteuthis lessoniana
CATTTGTTTGCACACAGTTAAATGGTTTCAAGCATAGCAAACTAATACAAATAATTCTATTTAGTATTTATCGTTTGTTAGCACGCAGTTAAATGGTTTCCAGTATTGCTATTTAAAATCATTAATTCTATTTATCAACGTTCCGATCTAATACGAACAACTTTCATACAGCTGTATGGTTTTAAATGATAAATAATCCCTAATAAAAGATTGAACAATTATTTTTGAAACATTGATGGAACCCTAACAGGTACCACCAATCCAAGTCAGAGTCAACCGGAGAGTAATGGTTTTGCAAGGGTACTCCACATTCTGTAAACTTTTATACTGAAGGCTTAATATCAGATATCCTAGCTAGGACACTAAATCATTTCACATTCTACAGCTCCAACTGACAGGTGGTAACAGGTTTTAAATATTGCTATTTAACACTGATTATTCAACCTAATAATAACGAATGGTTTGCATAAAATTAAGGGATTCAAGTATTGCTATCAAGCTCAAATAATTCTATTCAACATCTGTTATTATTCAATCTGGATGGTTTCAAGTATTGTTATCTCAGAGCATTGAACTTTATTGTACCTTTAAGATAAAATAAAGTTAGTAACTTGTTTGCCATAAGAATAATTCAAGAATACAGTTGGAACATTCATGTTAGGTGTAAGGGCTTGATATAACCTGCCGATTGATGATGTTGGGCCTTTCCAACCACCCATGTAGCTCTGTAAGGGCTAAAGTAGAGTGTTCCAAGTCACTTGACCGCTCGGTTGCTGAGTCAATGACGGTTCAGCCTCCAGAATCTTGTCCTCTGGCATTATGAGTCGCCACCCACAACTGGCTTCGTTGGGTGAGGTCTTAGCCTTTTGCAGAGATGCAGTCGGCATATTATAAAGCCCAAGCTGAGTGTTTGCATTTTTCTTTTGTCCCGTAAATTTGATAACGAACTAATTGTTACAAACGGTAATTCATATAAAAGATAAATCCACAAGAAAATTGTTAGTTACAATCTTTCATGATATACCGGAGAGATGATATTCTTTTTTTAAAAACTGTTTTGTATAGAAAGATTTTTTATGAAACTTTAGAAATTTTGTTTCTTCCGTTTTAGTTTCCGTCCGGATTGTCAAGCCGATGTTGCACTATCAAGTTTACTATCATATTATGATCATTCTAAAAGCTGTATGTCAAAAAGGTTAGAAGAGGATATATTAATGATGACTATGGTTGTTTTTCGTATTGATTAGTAAACAAAATCTGTTCTTATACTCAACTGAATTTACTGAATTAGAACCGCTTGACTAAACTGAATAGCTAGAAATAGAAATGTTTTCACTATTAAACTGTACTTACATTTAAACTGCGTGCTTATGCTAAATTGAATTATTTGAAATTGAACTGTTTTTGACATTGAAACTGTACTTACACTTAACTGAATTGTTACATATAACTGCTTGAATAAACTGAATAGTTTGAAATAGAAATGTTTTTGACAAATTAACTGTGCACTCATGCTAAACTGAATTGTTTGAAATCCAAATGATTATTTACATAAAAATGGATGTGGCGTTAAATAACCTACAAAGGTTGATATGCCATAAAACCAAACCAAACCAAACCAAACCAATCAAAAATATCTTTATCATTTTATTGTTATTTATTATTATGCTAGAGCAATCACTAATTAGTCAAAATAGCTCCATCTTTCTCACACTCACTCATATGTTTTTTTTTAAATATGTTTGGGGATATGTGGGGATAGACAGGTTGGAATTCCAATATATTTTCCATTAAAATTGGATGCCGATTTTTTATCGCTAGTTCAACCCGTGCATATCTGATTAAACTCGTCTTGCCCCCAGCAAAAAAAAAAAAAAAAAAGAAAAAGAAAAAGAAAAAAAAAACGGAATCATATCAAGAGACTCCATGATCTTGTAGACGCTGCATCTGCATGGATCAGCTTTCCTTGTATTGCGAAATGAAATTGGAAAAGCCTAGCGATAGTGTAAGGTATCAGTTTAACGGCAACAATGCTTCAGCCTTAAAACCATGCCTGATCATCAGCACATCATCGAGTAAAGACTTTCTTAATAGCACTGTTGTTACCCTACATAATATTGATTAATTGATTGATTGGTTTCAACTCTCATCATTCATTCATTCATTTCTTTCTTTCTTTCTTTCTTTCTTTTATTCGATATATATAAAATATGTGACCTTCCTATGTCAACATAACAAATACTTAACATCCTTACTCCACACTCAAGCAGCAGTACCGTTCCATTTATAAATAATCACGTCATTTAAAACAGAGATAATGGTAATCATTAAATAAATACTTTTTGTTTATTGGACAATTACTGTAATTTAAGAGAAGTTCTATCTATTAACAGTCAATAACAGCCACAGTGTTTTATTCTAAATGCACATAGATGTCAAGTACAGTAATCGTAAACGAGCTTCACTGGCGACTTTTTCTCTATTTTTTTAGCCAATTCCTCTTCTTCTCTTCAACTGTTTCAATCTTCATTTACTTAATCAGTAATTTCTCGTGTCACGTAATTTTTTGCAAGTTCTTGACATCGACATTTTTCACTCTCGGCACCATTGCAAAACAGTTAAGATTTGTTGTAACACAACTGCACATGCACGCGGCAAAAAAGACTGAAAGTGGAAATTACTAAGAATTTATCCTTTGAGCAGTTTCTCGTTGTCGTAGATTGACGACTCGAGTGAGTTGCCATAAGACACATAAAATATATTATGTATTGGAATACTTGTCAATTTAAGAATAAGAAATGAATAAAATATGCTACCAATAAGATATGCTACCTATACGACAAAAGCAAAAAACAAAAACAAAACAAACAAAAAAAACAACCCCCCAAAAAAACCCAAAACAATAAAAAACAAACAAACAAAAAACAAAAAAAAAAACAGGAAGCAAAAATAAATGACACAGAAATAAACTAACAACTGAAGCAGGAAAAAGTTTTAAACAATATATTTGCTCTCTTGGTTAAAGGAACTGATGTGTTTAATCAGGGGTTTAAAAAAACTATATATATATATATATATTATAAGTGTTGGTTGTCACTAAATCACTTTGTGGGTTTGTAGCGAACCAAGTGCAATATAATATGGAGAGGGCTCAATATCTAGGATAGAGATATGTTATGCCGTCATGTGCCCAGCGGGCTTGCAGGGTGCCGTTCGTTCCCACCAAGTCCACCAGTTAACTTAGGGCACAGACGTTGGCTGTGGCTTGCCGATGCTATTTAATGTCACAGATATCACCAACTCCCTAGCTGAACCACAATTTAAAGACCCCGGGTGGGTTATAGATGAATTATTAAAATTCAACACAGCTAACTGGCTAGCTCTCCCCCTCAAATACGAGGTCTTCGACCAATAAAATTCTTCCACAAAAATAAAAAAAAAGAAATTTAAACTGCCGTGTTTGGGTTAACAAGATTAATAACAATTTTCATTTCTTGAATAAAAGAAAGAAACAAAGAAAAAGAAAAAAATCAGGTTAAAGTCAGGATCGAGAAAGTCTTTCTCTATCTCGGAAGAGCCTCCATAAAGATATTCGTATCTCGGACTGGGTCCCCATTTAATATCTGTTAATAGCAGAAGGTGAGAATATAGTTCGACAGCGGTAGACACGTTCCGCTTTACTTCGGGCTGTTGGGATTTAATAGTAGAGCTCGTGCCCCAAATCTCAAGTTTATCATTAGGGGAAATATTCCTCTTCTTTCTCCTCTATCTTATCAGAGTTATTCTTTCCTTCCGTAATTTGTTTTTATTTACGTCAGCATGAATGCAGCAAGATAAATTTGAATATACTTAAATTGTACGTTCACTTACTTGGGATTTTGTGGAGTTTATTCTCTTCTCTTTTTCCTTTCCTTATTGGGTTTCCATAACACGTTGGTAGAAGGATACACGTCTTATTTCAGATAAGACCAAGATTAATTATTGTTCCTTTTCTCGTGGACAAATCTTTTCTTTGGGTATTCGTTTAACGAAGTTCACCATACCTCGGAGTTTGAGTTCATTCAAAGGAGAAGTTTTTGTTTCTCTCAGTGCTTCATGACTTTTTGAATTTGGGTTTCTTCCATATCTCAAATTATGTTCTTAGTTTTTCAACGAACAACAGGTAACTCCTTATGTGTTTTCATCCTTAGACGAATAAAACGGCCACTCATTATGCATCTTCACCCTTTGACGAATAAACAGCAACTCATTATGTGTCTTCAACCTTTGATGAATAAACGGCAACAATCCAGTTTCCGCAGTTTGAAAATTCACCACATGTTGGCTTTTTGTCCGTTTCTTCATCAGTACCAATTAAGGTCGCATGTCTGCCTCTCCGCCGCTGACGCATACATAGCTAATAGAGAGAGAGGTTCTCCCATGCCCATGCTGGCCTGTACTAATAGAGAGGGTGAGAGAGAGAGACGGCCCCTCTTTCCACCATTCGGCTTACTACTATAGTCAGCTAGCAGCTAGCGAGTCGCACCACCTTCACCCATAACCTGGAGAATGTATTAGGGTGTCAAATTTCCTCGTCACAGCTATTATATAATAATAATGATAAATAAATCTATATTAGATTTATATATTTAATGCCATGGAATTTTGTCTGCAGCCCATGGGTTTCATGAAGTTTTTACAAAGCAACAATTATCAGGCAGAAAACAAAAAGAAAACTAATCGAAAATCGAAAAATACAGTCAAAAACCGTTGGGATTGTGTCGAGATTGTCAGTTTGAGAGTGTGTGTGTGTGTGAGTGTGTGTATGCGTGCGTATGTGCGTATGTGTGTTTGTGTGGGTTATAGTTGCGTATGTGTATGTGTGAGTGGTATATAATGCATGTGTATGTGAAGGTACATGCGCAGCGCGTTCTTTTTACCGGATATTAGGCGTCAATGAATCTGATATTGCTACATTATTGTTGGGAAAGATTCTTTATCTATTTCTGTATGTGGAGGTGATTATAACTAATGAACAAAACATCATCATTGCATGTCAAGGGAAATAGATAAAGATTTGATTTGTAAGCGTATTTAAGCGAGTATAGTATGGTAGAACCGAATCACAATGACTATCGAGGATGGAATATTGTACAATATTGGTATTATATGTAGAGAAGAGATTTGCCCTAGAATGCAATAATAATTTGATGAAATGTTGCGTATATATTATATATACTATAGTTATCTGTGATAGTACGTACATAATGAAAACAATGAAGAGGTTATAATCATAGTTAGTATTTTTATGTACAATGACTGAAGAGAAAAGTGTTGTCATGATAAAATTAAGGAAATAGACGCTGGGTTTGGGGGTATGGGTAATAGTTGGGGGCGTTGTGATGGTTATTTTTAATTGTTATCTGGTTTGTGTTAACATTATATGACTTCTATGCTATTGTAGTAAAAGACTGTACGTGGTAGATAAGATGAATATAGAGTGTTGGGGCCTATTATTAACGCTCATGAAAATATAAAATAACAGAGAGTAGAGGCGTATGGAGAAGGGTATGGGAAATAATGGTGAAAGATGGTAAATATATTGTGGTGGGTGTGAGGATTGATGGAGGAAAATGGTACTTACGGTGTTTCAGGTGTGGTGTGGTGTGGTGTCGTCTGATTATATATATATATATATATATATATATAACCGCTCCATCATTAATATTGAGTACTCTATTAATACTATTTTTGTCCGCTAATGACTCGATGAGTGAACGATTGATAATTACAATATATGTATCTAAATTCATGCAGATTTTTTGCTATATATATAAATAAAGAGGGCTCAATAGCATATATATCTACATTGGGTTATTATAGAAACAGAATCAAAAACAAAACAAAACTGCTTCCTAAATAAACAACCAGAAAGCATATGCAAATTGAGGCAAGAAAAGAAAATTCCTGTTAAGCCAAAAGAAAAATAACGTCTCAGAATACAGAATAAATAAGATAAAATGAAACAAATAAAATTGATAAACAATAAACAACAACAACAATAATAATAATAATAATAATAATGATAATAAATAAATTTGGTGACCTTAGTCGAGGGTGACTCGAGGGCTCTCTTTTCAATAGCGATGTGTAAGGGAGGGTGCTTCTCCTTTCCATGGATTGCTCCACTTTACCCTTGATCCTTACCTTATAATGCTGAGTGTTAAACAAGGCGGTACAAAGTACCATTTTTTAAGTCTTTGGTATGACTTGACATGGGATTGAATCCCGGCCTCGCGGACCATAAGAGAAAAACCACAACAACAGCGGTGCACTTGAAGAGAAGGAAAATTACAATACTTGGAAAATTTTGAAGTGGAAATCAAACCAACAGGGATGATTGGAAAAAAGGAAGAAATATTTCCTCTGAAGAACAAGAAACTGTATCAAAAGAATAAACACTTAGACAGTTGCCCTGGTAAGATAGTCGGGACCATTCTTAAATTAGAAAAATGAGGAAATTAAACAAATAGATTAATGACAAGAAAATTGATGACTATGAACAAGACGTAAGATCCAAGATATGATATAGATAGACTTTATGTATCCATAAAAAGAGGAGGAAGACGACTTATCAGTATTGATAACTGCGTAGATGAATCAACATATGTTCTCGAAGAGTACATAAAAAAGAACAAAGAAACACTACTATAGCAACATAAGAACAAACATGACCCAGTCGGTTGGGACAGCAGAATACTCTGACTGCACCCCTGCAGAGGGGTAAGACTTCTCCAAAGAGTGTCCTGATATGACACCAAAAATCCTGATTGTGAGGTTTCAGTAATGCTAGAGCTTAGGGGAATGCGGAATACCTCTTCATTGATATCGTTTCCAGATCTACTCTGACTCGGAGTGGTAGCACCTGCTAGGGTCCTACCTATGGGTCAAATAGAACTAAACTGTGTAATTACGTTAAAATGAATCGTTTGAAAGTAACTTCTTTTTCACATTTCACTGTGTATTTAAACAGCGTAATTATGCTAAACTGAATTGTTTGAAATAGAACTGTTTTGACGTTTAACTGTGTATAAACAAAACTAGATTTATACTAAACTGAATTGTTTAAAATAGAACTGTTTACATGTATAAAAATGGATTCGGTATTAAATAACCTACAATGGTTGATATGCCATAAAATCAAACCAAAGCCAAGATAAGACCAAATAAGGACAAACAGAAAAATCACATAAACTCGAAAACAGAAAAGGGAACAAAAATATCGACATTGATATGTCAAGCGACAAAACTGGTGAGGTTGCATAATCTAAGATATGGTTAAGAAAGGGAAAACTCAAGAGGGAACTCGATTTCTTTTAATAGCTGTTCAAAAAATGTCATAAGCAACAAATGTATTAAGGGTGAAAATAGATTATACGCAAGAGAATAGAAAATGTGTTTTGGTAGCATCCTTATTTTTTTATACAAAATGGACTCTTCCAATACGCAATAGAATGGCAAATGGAAGTTATGTGGAGACAGAAAAGATACTGCAAATCACAGTCAGCGATTCCAGAAAACTAAAAAAAAAGTGGACAAGACTAGGCATGATTGGGTGGGAAAGGTGATCCACTGGGAATTCTGCAAGCGATTAAGATATGATCCTGCCATCAAATGGTATATGCTCAAAGTAGAAACAATCTAAGAAGAGGGGAAAATCTAAGAAAAAGGATTAAGAGATAGAAACGATCACCTAATCCCGACCCGAAGACCAGCCTAGAGGTAAAAAAACAATCAAACAGAAGTTGCCGTCTAGATGATTTTGTCATTCCTTTCCAGCAGACCACAGAGCATAAAAAAATTGAAGAAACGGGAAATCAGAAGAATCAGAGCCATCCAGACTTCAGCATTGTGAAGATCAGCTTGAATACTGAGAAGAGTCCTGGAGACTTGAATAGACTTGAGGAGATTCCAGTGAAAGATCACCTGGTGTGAAAAAAGGAGTAAAATAATCAAATAAATTTTGCCAAACATTAAAAACACCTCAAGTGAACCAACTTATTCCCTAGTTTCACAATTAGAATTTATTTTTGTATTTACCACGAATATAATTGTAGAAGCACAATGTAATTTATTTACTGGTCATCACACGCTTGCGAAGGCATATATTTGAAAGCCAGAATGGGCATTTTACTTTAGACAAAATAACTATGAACAGTGCGTCAAATCTAAAGATTACAGCAAACTGATACTTGTAGAACAACATTTCCGCTTAAATAAATTCGATTTTTATAGAGATCCAAAGTTCTCCAACATATAAGAATATCACAGTGATAAATGAAATATACAAAGATAAATAGATAAAATTTCACCAAACACTGATACCAAATGGATTTAACATCAACTTAATTGCATTATTTTGAAATAAGATAGGCTGATTTAGGTTGAAGCATAAACCCCTAAAATACCCAATAAATCAAAAAGTTGCGGCTAATGTGAAACACCTCAATAATGCTTCATATATAGCGCCATAATGGGGAGCTCAGTGCTATGTCTATTGACAGCAGCTATGTAAAGGTTAGGTGAAGATACTTTCATACCAAAAATAATTTTCCTTCAACGATATGCTTCGTCACCACTTCACTTTTCGTTTCTATGCGTAATAACTTTTTCAAAAAAGCTTCCAAAAACTTTCCAGAAAAATTTTTCCCCAGACGATGAGGCCGAAGATCTAAAAAAAACTATTTTAGAAACTTTTTTCAAAAGTATTCCTTTCGCCGATAGGGTTGAAACTAGTTGATAAAAATTCACAAAAGAACTACTTGCATTTGTCGTTTTCCTATTGTTCATCTTATATATATATATATATATATATATATATATATATGATGTCTGGCTAGATTTTCATCAGACAATAGCGGAAAGATGCATTCTTTCATAAATCCTTGACCACCCCAAATAGATGAGAGTCGTCTCACTTGAGTTCGAAAATATACGTTTCCTAAAAATTAACAGTGTTTTTAAATCACACTTGATTGTCTACAGCCACTCAGAAGGACTCTCATAGTACCTTCTGGCTGGAGATTTGAACTTTCACCAATCATTAGTTCATATCTCCTCTCTTGAATATTTGCGACATCAGGTAATTCGTGGAGGAATATATTAGATAACTCAAGTTTCTTTTGGGGAAGACAAACACAAGCAAATATCGCCTATCGCCTGTGGGATACAATAAAGGGAAAGACATCGTACATCCCCCTGGTGACCAAATTGGGTTAAAGGAATTTGAATATGAATTTATTAAAGTTTAAGAATTTACAATAGAATTATATTTATTTTGTAAAAATTTATTTAAAATATATGAGAAGTTTAAAGCAAATCTAGAAAAATATTTTAAGATATGTTTATTTAAAAATGCATTTTAAAATACATGTTTATTTATGATAGATAAATTTATTTAAAACATATATGAGAAGTTTTAAAGCAAGCCTAGAAAATATTTTAAAATATATGTTTATTTACAAATGTATTTTAAAATACATGTTTATTTATTATAGATAATCAAGTGAGCTTAATAGAAATTTGTTACGCTTGGCTTAACACAAATCTATTTGCATAGATTATTTAGGAATAATCAAAATCCCGAAAAATTGTTTGACAGACTAGCTTGTTAACCATTACATCAAATCATGTACTCCCCAAAGCAATTAGAATAGATTTAAAGGGGATAAGAAAGAAAGGAGTGTTTTCCAATAGGAAAAGTAGCCCTTGTACTTTGTCGCCCCATCTTGATTCATTTGACATGAAACAATGGACTTTTATTTTGTTTTAATGACATTGATAGTGAAAAAGCAAGTACAATAGCGGGAGATTGAATGTAAGAGAAGTTCAAAGCAATTCCATGATATCATACTTTAAATGTTATTGAAAATGTGTATACAAGACGCGTCTAGAATTCATTGGTTTGCGCGCCAGCACAGGTATAGCGTCGGAAACATTTTAGGATGTGCTAAGGATGTGATTCCTAGTTCAAGGATATGACACGTGATTATCTTACAAAATGTGTACTGCTATAAAATTCTATCAGCACCGAAGTATTAGTGGTTGGCATCAGAGAGAAAATTGGAGGTACTAAAAATGAATCTAATCATCAGTTGAGTTTTAAATCCAAATTTTCAAATCTTACGCGAAAGTGAAATAAGAAAATTGCGTCTCAAGAATAAGAAGATTTAAGAAATACTTCCTGGAGACTGATAAGATGGTATACGTTCAGCATTCTGGGGATAGTTTTTAAGTGTGGCTTGTTGAAATGACAGAAAAGCGGATCAGGTTCAAAGGTGACACAATGTCAACAAAGATATTAATATTTGAAAACTTGGAATAGGAATGTTTAATCTGAGTTGGCTCACCCAGTCAAACTTGGGCATGACAAAAAACTTGTGGCGTGACAAAAGAAAAGAAAAGAAAAGAAAAGAAAAAAAGATTAGAACTCTTTATGCATATATGTAGGTTTACAGTTTTAATGAATTGGTAAATGGCAGACAATGAAATGAGTCAGTTGCGCGTTGAGAGATCCCAAGAAAATAAGAAAGCTGTTTCTTGGTTCGAGAGCAAATGAAAAGCTATGGATAGTTTAGAGATCGGCAAATCGGCGATATTCGATAAAGACTAAAGTGATCCTTAATTCTCATTCGACCTGTTCAACAACCTGTCGGAAGAAAATAAGGACCAAAGATCCTTTTTGGTGTCCTCTCCAGAAATTTCTCTTAAGATGCCATTCTTATTTTTCAGGAGTTAATAGTGATATATTTAGTACTATAGTTTAAGATAAGTATACGTTGATACAAAAAGTAACAAGTTGAGTGAGTATTTGGCTAAGTCTGAGCATCGATTCAAAACTGTATGAGTGTTACAAAGAGCTTTCCTCAATCCCCCACTTCTGTCAGAGATAGTTCCGTTGATCAAATATCGAATATTTAACATTAGGACAAAATCAATAACCTTTTTAATAACTCCTCGAGGGAAAATATTTCGAAAAAGAAATTAATTAAAAAATCTGTCTCAATTCGATTAAAATTTCTCATTAGAATTTCATATATTCTATCCTCAATAAATATATATATATATATATATATATATATATATATATATATATATGTGTGTGTGTGTGTGTGTGTGTGTGTGTGTGTGTTGGTGTGTGTGTGTATGTTGGTGTGTGTGTGTGTATGTTGGTGTGTGTATGTGTATGTGTATGTATGTGTGGGAATTTGTGTTGGTGTGTGTGTGTTGGTGTGTGTGTGTGTGTATGTTGGTGTGTGTGTGTGTTGGGGTGTGTGTGTTGGTGTGTGTGTGTGTGTGTGTATGTGTGTGTGTGTGAATTTGTGTTGGTGTGTGTGTGTGTGTGTGTGTGTGTGTGTGTCTATGTTTTTGTAGAAAAAACAAATATCTATTAAGATACCTGATGAATATGTTCAATAAAGTTTGAAATCGTAGTGAAGGAAAATGTTTTTAAAATCTCTCCCAGGATATGTTTGCAGAATGTCTTTCAGGATAGTCCAGTAGAATGTAGGTAGAATCTTTGTAGAATGTCTGTAGAATGTCTTTCAGCATAGGTCTGCAGAATTTCTGTGGAATATTTGTAGAATATTTTTACAATGTGTGTATAATGTCTCTCGGAATAGGTCTGTAGAATGTCAAAAGGTGTGTCAGTAGAATGTGTCTAAGGATAAGTCTGTTGAATATCTCTCGAGATAAATCAGTAGAATCGCTTTTGGGATAGATCTGTAGAATGTCTGAAGAATCTCTCAGAATATGTATGTACAATATATATGAGAATGTTCTATAGAATATATTTAGAAAGTCTTGCGAAATATATCCGTAGATACTCACTAGAAATGTGTGTACACTTATGTATGTCTCACGGAATAAAGATCTTTGATCATCATTTGAAAAGCTGTCATAATTTTTGAAGTCAGTTTTAACGGTAAACGGTTCACTGGGCTGTTAAATTGAATATATATATATATATATAAAATATATATATATATATTGAATATATATATATATATATATATATATATATAAAATATATATATATATATAATATATATATATATATATATATATATATATATATAAACAAAACTTGGTTTCTAATTGTCTACAATCGTATTTTTAACAACATAACGTCTTTTACACACATATATGTATATGTGTGTGTATGTGTGAGTGTGTATGTCTTTGAATATATATATATATATATATATATATATATATATATATATATTCAAAGACATACACACTCACACATACACACACATATACATATATGTGTGTAAAAGACGTTATGTTGTTAAAAATACGATTGTAGACAATTAGAAACCAAGTTTTTTTTTTACAAGAAATGTTTTGCTTACGGAGTTTCAGAAGGTATTAAGAACTGAAGTCATTCTTGTATGAATGGTTGATATTGCAGGCATTTTAGTTGCGTGTCCCTCGACTTAACCACTTGAATCATTTCTCCTTTATAATGACAGTGATGTTATTTGGTGTTCAAAGTTCATTCCAAGGTTTCTCCTGAGAGTCGGAAGAAAGTTAAAATACAAACGAATACAGAGATATGTGTACAACTAAGGATAAAATTACAAAGTATATACATTATGCTTGATAATTATTATACAAATGTATTTTAAAAATAGGCATATCATCCTTCGTGGGTTATTTAATACCAAAGCGCCCCCATCCCAGAAGAATAGTAGTAATATTTTTAACCCATAGTTCGGAGGGACACTTTCACAAAATTATTTGTCCGATAACGAGAAGGGAGTTGGAATTGGATTATTTGGAGATTACATTCTGGCATTTTAGCCATTGCGCCACAGAAAATGCTCTTGTTCTAACATTTAAAGAGATAATCTTATATATTCAGAGTTGCTACTTTGATAAGATTGGATACGAAAACCTATAAGATTTAAAGAGAGTAGTATTGTGTGCATTCGCTATTTGCGTATATTTTGGAGATATAAACTCTTTTGATTTTAAAGACAACCACGTTTTTCCCCATGTAGTTTTGGCTTAATAATAAAATCTAATTATGCTTTCGCCCCTAAACTATTCGTGACTGAGTGACCCCAAATTCATCATCTAATGAAGACGCTTTGTTGGTATCTGAGCTGTTCTTCGACCATCGACAATCTTTATATATTTATATATACACACACACACACACGCATGCACACACATACTTTGTATTCTACGCGGTCATTTGATTCCAAAACCTCTGCGTTATTCAAACGACGCATATAATCAGAATCCTTATAAAAAAGTGCCTATGTACTTTTCATATAATCTCAATGTTGCACAATGGAATAAATGTAAAAAACATTGTGAACGTAGATACAATAATGAATACAGTAGAGTAAAAATAAGGTAACAGATATTTTTCTCTCTCTCTCTCTCTCTCTCTCTCTCTCTCGCTTGCTCTTTCTTTCTTTCTCTTTCCCTCTCCTGCTATCTCATTGACTCGCATTCATTCTCCCTATTTCTAATTAATTTTACTCACTCATTTTCACAATTTCATTTTTCATTCTCTCTCTCTCTCTCACACACACACACACACACTCTCTCTCTCTCTCTCTCTCTCTCTCTCTCTATCACTCTCTGCTTCTGTCTATCTGTCTGTCACATACAACTCCATTGTCTTTCCTCTGGTACGCAGTGTGTTGATACTAAACACATTATCACGAATTTAAGACACATTTTCACCGCTGAAGGCGAAAAACTAATGTGTCTTCGAATTTAATTTCACCTTGTTAAGACGTTGGGTGTCTTTAGATTCAGACACAAGGTCAATTTTTAGTGAAGTCCCTCTTGTTTGAGTTCAGTTTTTTCTTATCCTAAACAGAATTCATAGCTTTCCCAAGGGCATGAGTGTGAAGTAAAGCGCAAAAAACCGAGCCCAGGATTTGAACTTGAGTCAGGAAGTTCATTTCTTACAACAGGTTTTCAAACCCTAAAAATATACTGATTCTGTGGTACTGTTTTTTTTAATATGTACATACATATGACGTTTAGAGTTATATTGTTTCTAAAATTTCTAAAGCTGACAATTTTTGAATTTCTCTAATCAAATCTACTTTATACTTTCACTTTTATCATGATTTACCTTTTTGGCCGTATCGATAACGTTTAGTATCAAAAAATATGTTTCAAAACAGAAAAAATGTTTGTAAATATGCTCGTTGTCATAAAGTATATTTGGCTTTATCAATAAAGGTAAATCATCCTTATTGACAGTTTTTCACACCAGCGTTAGCCGACGATCTTCCACAGGAGGTTGAGTGACAACAAGTCTCAACAAGACACCAGGACGCGTCTCAGTGTTCTAGCCGATTTTCATAATGCTGTCGTTTGGATGTTTTGCACCGTCTTCTTATTTTCAAGTCCTCGAGTCCAATCATCAATCCTTTGGTACAATTACAATTGGTATCACCGTCAATTTCAAGTTCCACAGCTTTTTCAATTCTCTAGCAAGGTTTATGTACTTATCTTTCTTTTCACATTCTTTCAGTTTCATTCTGTGGTCAGCTGGGACAGCAAAGTCGACAATTTTGCAAATTCTCTTTTTTTGTTGATTAATAAAAGGTTTGGTCTTCTAGCCGAGATTAGGGGATCCGTGTGTATGTCAAAGTCCCATAGGAGTTTAGGTGTGTCATTTTCTAGGACAGGTGCTGCGTTGTGCATATACCATGTGTTGGCATGGTCATATTTAAATTTCTTGTACATCTCCCAGTGGATCACCTTGCCCTCCCAGTCGTGTCTAGTTTTATACTCTTTCTGTGCTAATTTGCTGCATTCGCTTAGTATGTGATTAATCGTTTCGTCTCTGTCACCGCATAGTCTACATTTGCTATTTTGTTGCGTCTTATCTATTCTCGCTTTGATATGATTGGTTCTTATGGCATTGTCCTGTGCTGCTATTAGGAGAGATTCTGTTTCTCTCTTAAGGTTTCCTTTTCTTAACCAGGTCCATGTTTTCTGGCGTGAGATGTAGTTTATTAGTCGTTTAAAGCGGGCATAGAGTTGGGTTTTTTTTCATTTTTGTTTCCTATTGTCATTCTATCGTCTATTGTGTTGTCGATATCGTTTCTGATGGCTGTAATCATTCCTCGTTCATGTTTTTCTATGTAGTCTTCGAGCCGTTGTATCGATGCGTGAACACTGTCTTTGATGCTTGCAAGTCATCTTCCTCCATCTTTTCTAGATACATATAGTCTGTCAACGTCGTTTCTGGGGTGTAATACCATATGCATGGTCATTAGTTTTCTTGTTCTTTGTTCTTTAACCTAGGTATGCAAACTAATCTAAAAGAAGGAAAACTCTGAATTCAGACTTGATAAAGACTACGATATATATATATATATATATATATAGTAACACGCATAGATATGTACATCCATGCAATGTTTTATAAAAAATAATTTTACTAAAAACGTTTGTTTAAGTTCATCTCTAGTCCAATTGAGAAAGGGTCCGGAATATCTAACGAGAGGCACAGTCCATATATTTATTCCTTTGATGAGGTCTCTGCCAGAGAGTTTTGTCTCTAATAGTTTTCTTATTCTCCCGAAATATCCTTTTTGGATTTTGTCTTTCATTTCCACTTGTTTCATGGTGTCAGCCTCCAAGATACCCAAGTATTTGAAAGTTTCATTTTCTCCAAGCGTTCTAATTTTGTCCTGATTTGGTAGTTCCATTCCGTCAGTCATACGTCGTTTGCCATTTTTCATGTCGAGCATGGCACATTTGTCTTTGCCAAATTCCATTCCGATGTCCTGACTGTATATTCTAACGGCGTGTATGACAGTTTCCAGTTCTTTTTCATTTTTTGCAAATATTTTGATGTCATCCATGTACATTTGGTGATTGATCTTTCCTTGCAGTCTGTTAAGTTTGTATTCGGCTGTGCATTTTCTTAGTATGTGGATAATTGGCATCATGGCTATTATGAATAGTTAGGGTGATAGTCCATCTCCTTGGAAAATCCCTCTTTGGATCTTTATTTCAGCTAAGCTTCTTCCTCCCGCTGTCAGCTCCACTCTCCAGGTTTTCATGTTTTTTTCGATAAAGTTTTTGACTTCTTGTGATATTTTATACATTTTGAGGCAGTTTATTATCCAGCTTTGTGGAACCATGTCATATTCTTTTTTGTAATCAATGCCGATCATGACACCGAAGCATGTTGCTTGGGTACCACGTTGTGTAATACTTTGACTGGACATTTTAATCATGGGTGGTATATCTTGGCTATACCATAGCCAGGGGTTGATTATGATCTGCGTGCCTGAGACAGATGTGACCAAAAAAAAAAAAAAAGTTATGATGGCTGTTCATGAACAGCAGGTCACAAGAAAAAAAATGTAACCCTAAGTTTTAACTTAGTTAAATTCCGTTATCGCCCTATTTCATATTTCGCTTCCGAGCGTAACTAGTTTCTGATTTTCCTATATAACCGTTATAGTTGATATTTATAATCCTATTTTTAGGTTATTTCTTAAGAGGCTGATTATTTTTATAGATAAAAAGCTTCTGATGACTTTGCGGGGGAATGGTGAGTATTACTGGTTTTAGGGGGCTAAATTTAAACAAATCTTACATATTACACAATAGTTTAGCGGGAAATAATTTAGACGATTAGAAAGATTCTTCATTCAAAAAATTACAAATAGTTCACCACAAGATTTCACAAATAATCGAAAAATCAATGTTTTTTGTTTTTTTTTTTTAAAAGAGGTATCTTACTAACCTTACTTCCAATGAAATTTCCGACGGCCTTATCGTTCGAATTCTGCTGTATTATTATTATTATACTCTTTGTGAATTTTCCGCACCTTTTTTTGCAGATGGTCTTTCACTGGAGTGTGCGTGGCAGCAAGTCTCTTCAAGTCTCCTGGGCTCTTCTCAGTTTCTGGTCGATCTTAATAATGCAGTAGTTTGGATGGTCTCTACTCGTACTCTTATTTCCAAATCGTCCAGTCCCTTAACCGATCAGTCGCTGACTGTATCAAGAGCACCAATTCTAATTGGTATAATCGTCACCTTCATGTTCCACAATTTTTTTCAATTCTCTAGCAAGGTCCAGGTACTTATTCTTCTTTTTACTTTCTTTCAATTTTACTCGGTGTTAAGACAGCAAAGTCCACAATTCTGCAAGTTCTCTTTTTTTTGTTGATTATTATTAGGTCTGGTCGTTTGGTGATCTGTTTGTATCTCAAAGTCCATGAGGAGATTATGAATATATAGAGCCATCTTCAAATTAAATGGCAAGTCTTTGAATTTTATTCACCAGTTAACATACCCCAACTGCATCTATTGAAAACGTTGTAAACATATCCAGAGAGAAAACATTAACTGCCATTGACAGGTTTTCGATCATATGGAAATCTGATCTCTCTCATAAAATAAAATCGTATTTCTTTCATACTCTAGCTACGTCATCACTACGGTGTAGTTGACTCGTCTAAAAAGCTATATGGGAATTTCACAAGGATTCTACGTGCTGTTTTGAAAGAAGTCCTGGAACCAACAAACCATAAACAGCAGCTAAATGGCCACTTACCTCCTATCTCATAAAACATCATAGTCGATAAACAAGATGTGTTGGGGGAGTGCTAGAGAATTAAGGACGAACTCGTAAGTGAGATTCTCCTAAAGACTTAAATATATGGACGCATCAGGACTCGTCCACCAACAAAGATTTACGTTACTTCTATGTTGTCATTAAGTTTAATGTTGTTGACCTTTAACCAGGAGGGATAAGAGTCAGGGACTTATGAAGACAGAGAGACAGAGAGACAGAGAGATTTTGTGTTATTCAAAGGACTTTATGATGATATATTGAATAGAATTTTTTAAAGTACTATTTTAAATTGACAAGTAGAAACTTTATAGTAAAATGATCTTAAAATGAAGAATAGCTTATTATTTTCTGGTGCATTCATCATCTTCATATAATCTCCTTTGACCTTTTAGATATAGGAGGAATGGTCTTTACACACACACACACATATATATATATATATATATATATATATATATATATATATATAATTAACTTAAATCGCGAGTCGAAAATCTTCTACTAAATTTTCACGTTATCGGATCATCAGGAAGCCTAACTTCGACTAATTCTAAAGGAGAAATCGCCATCTTTTATTCACCAAAAACCCACCTAGCTTAGAATTTGCATAACAAAAAATAAATAAATAAATAAATAAATAAATAAACTTTACTTGTATTAAAAAAAAACAACAAAAAAGACTCTGAAACCTATCCCTAATTATAGAGCAGCCACGCACTTTTGTGTCTACAACTATTTAACACCTCCGATCTTTGGTTTAACATATTCCTACTTTTACAAGATGCTATTGCTAGTTTCTCCTCCATGCAAAGCCGACAAATTCTATCCCCAGCCCTATATTTACGGCATTTCTTTATTACTTCCCATTTCATTATAGGATCTATCCCTTTGTTATCCTTGAGCTCCATAACATAACTAGATAATGTAGTGCTATGCCTATACTTCTCGTGCAAGAAACTCATTTTATGTTTATAGTACCTAGTCTTAAAATCCCCTTGCGTCGGCCCAAAGTATATCTTTTTGTTTCTCTAATTATTCGAATCACTATATACCTCTACTTTATACACTACACACCCTTGCTTACATTTGGCATCCAGGAGACATCTAACCTTATCCCTACAGTTACATTTAGCAATCACCTTATTTTTCTTCTTACTTAATTTAGCTATGTTACTCGTGTTTATTATGCCATTGATGTTTGGCATGCAAATATAACTTAATTTAACACAATTCTTATAAAATATCTTATGTAACTGGCTCCCACTAGGGAAATTTCTTTTTAATAACTTAAAGAATTCTTTCCCTAAGTTATTGAATACCTCCATGTTATAAGGGGGATTAAACCATAAAATTTTCCTAGGTCTATTTCTCCTTCTTTTCGTGTTACTTTCCTCCCTATCCCGATATTCTAAATTGATCCTATATCCGTCATTCTTCAAAGCCTCCTCATATTCCTGCTTGCTTCGTTCAAAAATTTCCTTGTTGGAGGAGTTATTTGATAATCTATGCTCTATTCCCTTAGGTACATGTTTAAACACCTGTATTGGGTGATTAGATCCCCTATTCACATAACGCAGATCCTGGTTCCTTTTTCTAAACGGAGATACAGTTCCATTATATAATTTTAACGTAACATCAAGATAATCGGTAATTTTTAGGTCCGACGTTACATCCAACCTAATTCTAAACTCCTCAAACAGCTTATACAATCTTTTTCTAATACCATCACACTTCTTCGGTGTACTTTTATCCACGATAATCAAACCGTCATTATGATAAAGTCCATGGCTACTTGGGTCCATAATCTTATTAATACTACACAATATTACACACCCGACCAGCTCACAAATTTCTGTGCCATCATATGCCCCAATTGAAACGTCGAAATTTCCACCCTCTCCTATTTTTTATCCATATACTATCTTCATAGTATAGCAATGTTTTACGACAATGCTTAATTATCTCCACCTTATCTAAAGGTGTCACCATATATTCCTTAGCCAAATCTAACGCTCTATCCAGTGTCCTTTCGGTTATCGAAGGATAAAAATCCTTTATATCATATTTGATAAAGGAGCACCTATCATTCTTCTCGTACTCTTCAAACCACTTAATACAATCTTTTGTGCTCCCCCACAGGTTGATGTTTAATGCCAGCCTAAGCGAATCACATATTTCTTGGACGATTATTTTACTAACCCTACCTATCAGTGTCTTGGCCGGGTTAATAAACCTACATTCAGGATTAGTCTTGAAATCACTTTTGTGGTCTTTGATCGTAATGAAACAATTCTTGGTATTGTATTTTTCCACTCTATCTACAATACCTAATCTATGCGCCAACATTTTTGCCTCGCTATTTAACTCTTTTTCGAGATCAGGTGGTGCTTTCTTATAATTCTTAATCACCTCCTTAAACATCATTTGCTTATATTTTCCCTTTTCTATTTCATACAAATTGCCCGACTTATCCGACTTTACAAATATGTTTTCGGACTCCTTAAATCTCCTCATATCCTCATACATTTTTTGCTGAATATTATCGCGCATTTTCCTAAACTTTACCTCCTTAACCATTCCTATCATTTCAGCCTCAAACTTGTCCATCTCTTTGATATGGGGGGGTGTTTCGTAGTTCTAAACCCATATTTCTCCCGTCCCTCCTTTTCCGTACAGTTAATTGTATTGAGAAAAAATATGCTTTCCACCTCATATTTTTTATAAAAGATTCTATCCTTCTCAACAGAACTAACTTATACTGATGCCTATTAGGTATTGGTATGTTTTTATATGAATGATTTATATTCGCTCTATCCATAGTAACAAGAGCAAAGAAAGTGCATAATGGAAAAACACCAGAGCTTAAATATATATATATATATATATATACGTGTGTGTGCGTGCAGTTGAACATTTATATGTGCCTCAATTATCAAGAGTTATATAATGTTATTAGTTTTTTGTGAATGTTAATATAGTATAGTACAAACGATTCAGTCTCATCCAAAAAAGAAAATATGGTAGTATTTAAATATCTTGTAACTTTAAGAAATTTAATCTTATCATAAATGCGTGCCTTCCTTGACAATCTTATATCATTGGTAACTCTGAATGCATAAAACTGTCGTATATTCTGCATATAAAAATCTAAAATCGTGCTTCTTGTCTAAACACATCCGAAAAATGGGTTCTATTTATATAGTTGCATTGAAGAGAGCGGATCAGCATATTTGTCATTACTGCATGCACTTGATCAAAATAGCAGATGCCTTTCGTGATAGTTCCGTTTAATTCATCGATGTTGGACATTTCTTAGAAATTTTGTTCTTTAAAAATTCCACAAGGAAAGTGTTATGGTCATGTGACTTAAATAAGCCGAGGGATTATTCCCTCTTCTAGCTTTTGCCACAGAAACTTGATAAAAGTTCCTTGTCATGCGACAAATCAAATATTTTCTTTTACAATGCTTATTTTAAAACTACTTTCAAGTAGAAATATTTCAAAAGTATCAGACATAAATGTTTCACTTTGTACATTGGTAAATGCTAAAAGTGGCATCTATACAGTATCATTCACCATTTCCAAAATACACCACGAACATATTTTCATGAAAAGATTTTTTTCTGATCAAAATAGTGTGGCAGAAGAATCCACCTGGTGTAGTTGGTAACGCACTGAACTGTGACATCGTATTACCGAGTTCGACCTCCAGTCGCGCTAATACGTTGTCCTTTGGAGTAATACCCTCAGGAAAGGTATACGCCCCTTTTTTCCCCTGCTATGGTTTAAATTGTACCACTACTGTTATTCTACAAGGATGGTTTTGACATTAAATAACCCGCGAAGGATGACGTGCCATTAATCAAAGAAACCAAACCAATCAACTATCATATAAGCCACGAAAGTTGATATGCAATTAACCAAACCAGCCCAAAATATAGCAAGATTTTATTCTTTCTAGTGAAGCGTTATAAAATCTATTACAAGTGTAATCAACTATACAGTATTGAAACGCTGTTATCAAAAATAAAATTGTATTAAAATAATTACATAAATGCACAAAGAATTACATCTCTTATTTAAGAAGGGTAATTATTTTTGGACTATTATATATCCATATTTTTATCACAAATTTCAAATCTCTGTAGTCTGGTAATAAATAAATTATACATAATCTTATGAATCTATAATGTTCTGCTAGATATAACTAAAGTTCTGGTGTATTTCGTTTTTTGTAAAATCATTCTTTATTGAACATTGTATGGATGTACATATCTATGCGTGATACTATATATATATATATATATATATATATATTATGTAGATTTTACCAAGTTTGAATTCAGAGTTTTCCTTCTCTTAGATTAGTTTCCATACCAAGGTTCAAGAAACAGACTAGCCGACTATTTACCCATAGGTGAAAAGAGGATAACCGGATTCATATCTTTCCCAAAATGGGAAATGCAAACAGCCTCTATCTATCTATCTATCTATCTATCTATCTATTGAACATGCTCATGTTTCTGGACGATACTGTAAATTCAGTTGAGGTACCGGACTTATGGGTAATCGTTATAGGAAATTGACCAAATCAGTCGAGTTCAAATCCTGGATGGGACTGTGGCATTTCAATTTGAGCTAATGCCCTTAAAAATTATGGATCCATCTCTTCCCCTTCTGGCTGTAAAGTACCCTGTGTTCTTCTAACCTTAGTGAGACAACCAGTCAAGGAGAAGAAAAACTCTAATTTCTAGCCAGAAGTACTCCACTTAAAAATTGACCTTGTATCACATCCTGCCAGCGGTGAATAGGTTGGGAAAGTTCATAGAGTGAATGGATAAGTATATTTCGAAACAAATTATTCAACTCAGTGTTCTAAACATTTGAATTATATTACATTATATAAATTTAAATATTTCTGCCAGGCCAAATACAGATTTTTAAGTTTTATTTTTATTCTAGCATGTTTCGTATGTTCTGTGAGAGTGCACTCGATATCTATCCAGGATGAATTGTAAATAATAAACGAATATTTTCGGCTAATTTTTTAAATTTCACATTACAGAATCGCTCAAAACGTTTAATAGGAATCATGATTTAACAGTAATAATTCGTTTAATATATTCTAACAGTGCCATTTTATGACATGGGCATCCATCTTCCAATAAAAGAAGGTTGTGTTCGAATAGTCGTGAATGAATATTGCTTAAAACCTTTCTAGACAAAAAACCGTGACTTAAAATTACTTCTCTCACTAGAACTTAAAATCTGCCATGATATATAAAGAATTGTTGACAATATTCTCGGCAAGTAGTCTCCATACTCCTCTCTGTGTGTCTGTCTGTCTGTCTCTTTCAATATATATATATATATATATATATATATATATATGTATAGTACATCCAGGACATTCACAAGAATTAGACAGGACTCTTCTAAGTATTCTTGCGGCAGTCTGGATTTTCTTGATTTGTCCACTGATCTCCAATACCATCAATCTCCTTCTCATCCCTGCTGAACCTTTTGACAATCTATTTAGTCCCGATGAAATTGCTGGCTGTCGTCTCATCATTGTGACAACATTTTCATATCCGGTAAACATGGTAATAGACCTCTCATCACCAGTGAATCTTTTGAAAGTGTTCTCATCCTTGACGAAACTTAAGACAGCCTACTCACCCACGGGGAAAGTCGTGACGACATTTTTATGCCCCGTGAACATTGTGACAGTTTTCTCATCCCAGGTGAACGTCGTCCAATGTGGCAATATTCTTTTTAACTATTTTTATCCTTGCTCTCTGTAAATGATTTCATTGGTATGTTCTTCAATTGGAACAATGTTTTAATGAGCTTATGACTGTAATTGGCTTTGTAAACAACTTTTATTTTTCTTATTCGTTTTCTTTTGCTTTTTAAACATGTATTTTTACTTGTTTTTTTTTTTTTTTTTAGTGACTTCTACATATCTCTGTTGCATTTTCATATCGTAGATATAATATATATTCACGGATTGTCTTTCCTAATTTTTCGCATATTTTTATCAATTCGTTTTGCCAACTGTTAACTTGTTTGTGTCTCTTAACTCAGACTTGTTCATCTGTGGCTTTGTTAAAAATTATTTTTAATTGCTTCACCAGTATTTGAATCTAAAACCAATAATTGTTCCAAGCGTCTTTCTAGGCTTTATTTTAAAAGTCTTTGCAATTTTCTTATCTGTCAGCCACTTACAACATGTGCGCTTTCGTGCGTTTTTATGTGCCATCGGGCGCCTTAAAAGGTTCTGTTCCTTTTTTTTTTCATGATATCAGATGCTTGTAAAATCTGGTCCGAACCAAAATTTACAGAGTCGAATGGATGATAGTTTTTATTCTCGATTTTTTTTTATAATGTTGTCAATTTCGTTCTAAGATTTTCCATCATGTTTGCGTGTTTAGTGTCTTTATTTAATGGCATATCAACCTTTGCGGGTTATTCAATATCAAAGACATTCTTGTAGAAGAACAGCAGTAATGCTATTTAACCTAAAGCTCTTTCCAAAACGCGTTTGTTCGAAAGTGAAACTAAGAGCGCGACTTGATTTCAAAGTCGTTTATTTCGAGGAGTGAGTCCAGCACTTAAGTCATTATGCCACGGAGACTACTTTCCATTTAGATGACACATATCTGTACTTTGTGTTTTAACATGCTGTTCCTGATTGAGAGATTTTTGGTAAAAGATTCTTGTAAGATTAGTGTGTTTTTCTTCACTTTCAATATTTTCCGACAACATTATCAATTTTTTTCACTATATTTGCATTATGTCTCCTAGAAGTATATATTTAATTTTGCCTGGAAGATTGTTTACTTTGGATTGCAGTGTCACTGTAGTAAGAGTTTTCTGTGTAAAGTCGGAAAATGAAGAGCTTTCCTTTACCTATATCTACGTTTATCCTCATCCTATCAGATTGTAGGTCGAAGGCTGACATGATGTAAGAGATTGCCATTGACATTATCAAAGCTACACACTCTGTGGTATTTATCTGATCGGGATGAATGTAAGATGACTTATATATTATGATCAAATGTCGAAAGTTTTCCTGTCATCCATTATATTTCAGCAATACCTTATATATTTATTCTTGATTGTGACTCCTCTATGAGTAAATTGTCAATTTTGAAAGACGGACATTCCACGTACTAATTTTTGTTGCTTCGCAACCTTCAAGCAGATCATGGAAATATCCCCCTTTTTTAACCGAACAATGTGTACATAATATTTGGAATAAGTAATATACTTGGTTACAACCTAAAAGGGACCTTCCTTTAGGTGTTTCTGTCATAGTGAGCAGTTTTGATTTATATTTCCCCTGACATTACCTCATGCAAGAATTGGCAAACGGGACCACATTGAGCCACAACAGATCAATTTGGTGATGTATGCTTCGAACAGATCGAAGTCCTGCTGGCAAGTTGCTGTTTTTGAAGATGTTTACTCCTATTACGAAAGCATTGAAAATGTTAGGTTTATATATATATATATATATATATATATATATATATATATATATATATATATATATAACCTACCAACATGGTGAGCATTCTAAATGAAAAAAGAATCTAAGAAAATGATTGATTGATTTTAACAGCATGTCAACCCGTCTAGGATTATTTTATGCTTTGAGGTTAGAGAATCAGGTTAATTGTACGTTCATATTTATTTGTGTTGTTACTTAGGATATTTTTTGTACACGGTCCTATCGAATATGTATAGGTTTTAAACCGATCTACTTGACCCATAGATAAGACTCTAACAGGTACTCCCATAATGAGTCGCACTGGGTGCACCATTCATTCTCAATTATGTCATATCGAAGCAAAGAGCTTTGTAAATTACTGCTACCACGCTGAGTCAGAGTGGGCATAAGAATTATGCATGATTTTTGCGTTAAGAAGAAAAATGTTGGTTGGAAAGAAATAAGCAAGTATTTATTCATTCATTGCTGGCACTATTTACATATCATCAACTAAACAAAAATGTTAATATGAATGTACAATGAACGCAATTCCCTAACATCTAGGCATAAAATAACATTAGTCGGATTGACATGATGTTAAAATAAATCTAATTAAAAAATCTTCGTTGAAGCCCTGCGAACAATGTCTATGAATTTGGTAAAGAAATATTCCTTGAATCAAAAGACTTTAAATTATGTAGCCATTTCATTTTAGTGATAATTTCTTTTATTTTTGTTACTTTTTATCGAGACTCGCTTGGACCGTCTCTCTATAACCACCAGAAAATGGATAGGGGATTATAAAAAATAAGCTTACAGTGGGATTTGAATCCATTTGCTCTTCTGTCTTAAATTTCTTAAAACACTGCTCTTTTCTTAAGACTTGACAAAAAAAAAAAAAAAAGAGAGGCACCAAGAAAAGCTGCAACATTCAATTGTTATTGTTTTGGCGCCAAGATAACAAATATACAAGTACGAAATAGGATCAATATATGTCATTCAAAAACATATTTTCAATTTGTTCTAATCTTTCCAGCGTCATACATGTTGCTATTAAAGAGCATGTCTTGATAATTAAAAAAAGAATTCTTAAAAAACAAATAACAGTTTTATTGAAAAGATATTAATTCATTTTGTCACTCCTTTTTTTTTCTATTTGCTTTGGATTTTTTCAGTCATGTTTATCTTTACTGCTGTTTAATCATTTTCTCTAATTTTATTGAAGACTACAAACAAAGCTCGTTTTAACAATTCTTTTATTAATTTCAAAACATTTCATTACAATTTGTGCCCTTGAAAATGAACACTGAAAAATAGGGAGGTACGCTTAGGCATTTTTACACACACTAGGCCAGACATATATTTTTTTGAGAGAAAACAAGAGAAAATTAAAATTGTTAAAACAACGCTTGTCAATAAAACGTTCGTAAACAACCAATGGCTGCTAAAATATATTTTATTGTTTTATTCATAAATGTTTCTTCTGTTCGTGTTCCCGACTGTATAAAATAATTATTTGCATACAAACTGACTAGAAATAATTGACAAAGAACTTTATTAAAATACAAAGCACCGCTCAGTTTGCGGTGCTTAGAATACCTTACTGGATACACTGAAGAGGTATAAGGCCCACCCAGCATAAAAAGAGGTGTTTGCGGTATTACACTAAACATTATCCGATAGTGAGGCAATAATTCTTGAGATCTGGGATGTGAAGTAACTATTCAATGACATTACTCCCAGGTCTACTCTGAACCGATGTGGTAGTACATAACAGGTACTACCACACTCGGTCTATAGGACAAATACATTTTTAAAAAAAATTATTCGGATCGCATTGGACCACTTAAAAAATTGGGGTTGTCCTAGTGGTGTAATGGTTAAATGGTAGTAAGCGAGTTCGAACTCCAGTCGGCACTCTTCAAATCGGGTCAGAGGCATTTCCACCGGGACAATGCACCAGTCCACAACTCCCTCCTTGTCACAGACTATTTGACCAAGACGGACATCAAGACAGTTCCTCAGCCTCCCTATAGTCCAGACCTTGGTCTCAGTGACTTTTGGTTATTCCGTAAGCTCCAAGAAAAACTTAGAGGCTGTCGTCATGAGACAATTGAGGAGATGAAAGACGCTGTGACGAAGGTTATTGACACGCTCACACAACAGGACTTCCACGGGGCCTTCCAGAAGTGGTTCTAACGGTACAACAAGTGCATTGCAGCCGGAGGAGATCACTTTGAAGGAGACTAGAGTTTCATGTGTGTACTATCAATAAAAGTACCCATACGAAAAAAGTCTGGAAACTTATTTAATGAGCTTTATACAACGGGTTTTTCACGCTCTTCCAACGGTTTGTCAATTTTGTATAAAATGCAAGTGATATGTAGTATCATTTCACAATGCCTCGTACTGCAACGTAGGAGAAATGTTCAATATTAAAGTGGGTGTATTGTCTCCAGTCAGATAGCATCAATATTATGAAATCCAACTTCAGCTGTGTACATTGTAATTATACAATTTACTAATTAACGAAAGGAAACAAATACTCTTCATTAAGGTAAATCTGGATTATCAGCAAATGCTCTCATACGATAAAATATCAAATTGTCTGAACTGATTAGGAGACGTATATTTATCATTATTTCGTTTTATGCAAGGTTTTGACAACGGTTTGAATTGGTTTTTCACTAAAGTATAAGGTGTCTCAATATATATGGGACCAATGTAACTACTAATAACTCTACAAATAATAATGTTGAGTTCTTTTTTGTTTCAGATTTGAAAATAATATACTATAAAAACTACTAATCCTTCATGAAATTGCCTTGGACAAGAAAGGAAGACATATTTTGCGTCACTACTTATTTGGAGACAAATCATTCAAATCTGTCTCAAAATAGATGCAACCTATTAATATGATAATGATTTTTTTAATGAGACCAGAAACTAAAAAGAGATTACATGTCCCCAAAACTGATATAACAATTTTAAAAAAAAAACATTGATTTGATGCCTCTAGTTGAAAGGATCCATTTTTACAGGATGTGTTTCAAAGAAGCGCCATTGCACTTGTTTCAAAAATGAATAATCTTCATATTAAGAGGTTTCATTTATTTTGAGAGACCCCTATATGAGTGGCAACAAGTCTCCCAGACTCTTATTAGAAGATTTTTATAGTGGTGTTTTCTATGTGATCTTCATTCTTCCTCGGACTTTCAGTTCCCTAATATCTTTTTTCAGGCCTTTGGAGGACAGTTCCAAGGGCTCCAATGACAATTGACCTCGCTGTTACCTCGGCTATATCCCCTGCTGAGCTGGAAGACACCCCACCAAAAGAAGAATTTCATGTATATTACTCAGAACTGTTTTCTGTGGTGAGACTCCGGTTCTGAAGTTCTTAAAAAATGTAGTTATCTCTTCTTTGCTATTACTCCCAGATCCTCTCTGACTTGAAGTGCTAATATCTACTCGGCTCCTATTTCTAGGTTAAGTAGATCTATTTGAAAAATGATTAGTGTTAGATATGAATATTTGATTCTATGTATCTGTGTAAAAATTATTTGTATTAAGAATGGCAACTTGAATCCATAACTGTTTATCATGGATTTTTATTATTATTTGCTTCAAACCTTATAATTAATTACAAGAAAAGTTAATTTGGCATTAAATAACCCAACATGGTTGGAAATGATGTAAAACCAACCAACCAACGAACCAATCTTCAAAATTCGTTCTTCTTTTACCTTTGTTTCTAATTGCTCTTATCTTTATTTCTGGTTTCATTTCTTTCGCTATCACTTAGATAACATCTAATTGAGATCACAAAATCAACTGAAAAAAATAAGCATAAAATTCATTCGAACGCCAATTAGTTAAATGTTATGGCCTCATACCCTTGAAAGAGAGTTTGAACGGTGACAATATTAAATCTTTTCAGGCCGACATACTGAGATTACGGTGTTCTGTAAGAAATATCAGGTGCTTAGTAAAATATATAAAAATAGAGGTCAACCGTTAACACAGCTTATGATGAATAGCGGTTAATCCGAAAAGATCAACTTTACAGTATCACTCATAATTTGTTCACCTCGGACAATTTGGATTTGAAAAATTAATATTTTTCTAAAGGAAAGATATTAGGATTTTAGGTTACAAAAAATTAACACGTAGAAGTAAAAAATAAAAGACTCCTTCATATTTATTTATGCAATTTTATTTTTAGTCACAGAATTCCGATGCTGTGGAGTTTGGTTATAAATAATACCTAATGATATAAGTTTTGATTGTAAAATGTTTCAAAATATATTTTGAAATACTGGTATATTAGTTTTAGAAAAAAAAATTATTAAAAAAAGTTTAGAATGTACTTGTAAGTGAGGCTGTTTTATAGCTTTCTCTGGGGGGTGGAAAAATTGACGACACCGGATTCAAATGTCTTTTTATTTCTTTTTTTCAGCTTTTTATATATATATAGCGCCCTCCCCTACACCTTGGTGTAGTAGCTATCGAAAAGGGAGCCTTCGGGTCACCCTCGACTATGGTCGCTAACTTTACTTACCTATATATACTACACCAGCGCCAATCACATACTTGACAGAGAGAGAGAGAGAGAGAGAGAGAGAGAGAGAGAGAGAGAGAGAGAATATGTGAATCTAAAGGCTCGTACCATGCTGACTGTGAAGGATTCTACATTTATCGGTGATACTCTCTTTCTTGAGTCTTCCGTGTATTTTTTTTTTTTTATTTATTTTGTCCTCATCCATTTTTACTCTCCACTCATGTGTCTTACAAAACTGCGTCATTGCACCAAGAGTTTAACACCGTCAAAGTTCATTAGCCTTCCACAACTTTTAATGCATACGAGCCCCCCTTCTGACAGACAGTCGACATCTCATTTGCGTTTCATTTTCTACTCTGCAATTTTGTGTTCAGAAAGGGTCGGCATAAATATTAGACGGTGTCAACATTCTCCCTGTCAATGAGTGCTACTTTCCATACTTTGCACATAAACTATATGTCACCCTATATGAATAAATGCACATATATCAATGTGTCCTTCCTCGCCCCAGGTTTCATCATGTTCTATCTTTTGTATACATGATTAACATTCAATAAAAATGATGTGTGCTGAGAAATGGCATTTATCACATTCATTGGATATCTAATTTGCGTCATGATTCTAAAAAAGCAATATGTTTTAATCAATAACTACCCTATGTTATCCGTAGTAATTTTTATTGTTTTCTCCATCTACCTCAGCAAAATACTTGTGTAGAACTACTATAATAAAGCCATTAATACACTTGTAAGAACTAATAATTCTATGAAAATAAAAATATTAATAACCTCCACATACAAATCGTAATGATTTTTATTTTCCTTTATAATCACTCAAGTCTTGTTATTTGTTTATAAAAGTCTGAAACCGAAATTAAACAGAGTCGTTTCAGATTTTTTAAAATTATTGTTTTAGTGTGATTACAAATCTTGAAAAAGTTTATCTCTTAACGAATCGCGCGTTCAACGGCAAATACTGTATATAGAAAAATGCTAGTCAGTCAGAAATATTGGCCCATTCGTCGGTTATCATTGTTTCGCTGCCAACCAAGAAATCATCTTCTGAACACCATTCTAGATTTTGTTTACGTTCTGATTTCTTCTATACTCTGTTCATATTAGTGTTCTGACGATAATTTAAGAGATCAACAATTGTTCTTGTCAATATTATTGAATGGTCATATCGCTTTGAATTTAACGAAACTCCTGGAACAAAAGCGAGATTGGAACAACAAAAAAAAAATAATACGTGGAGTTTTTAATGTTTCCAAAACACTGAAATCTGTAAAACAGCAGCTGTACAGCCACTTACCTCCCATCTCATAAAGCATGCAACTAAGACAAGCAAGACATGCTGGGCATTGGCAGGTAAGTGAGGACACATTTATGAGTGACATTCACCCATAGATTTCTGCTCATGGACACACCAGTATTGGCCGACCAGTAAAAACTTGCATACATAAGTCATGAGGGGACAGTGGGCGCCATCTAGATGACTTAATAGGAGCAATGACTGAATGGAAAGAGAGTTTCAAGAAAATCCGATCAGTCAGCATGATGATGATGCTGATGAGGATTACTAAAAATATTTTGAATTATAAATAATTTTATTCTGTTTCTAGGATGATTTATTAAATACTCGAATGTCGTTTGACATTTTCTATGAATATTAAGCGTCAAAACGGCAAGGAACAATGACAGCCTTATAGTTTTATGACATTCCCCGAAAGAACATATGTTTCAGTTTCTGTCTTCTTCAGTTATTAGGTCACTGATTCTGAAATAAAAAAAAAACGATATTCCACAGATGAAATATCCCATAAGATTGCCTTGTATGTCTCGAATAGCAAAAACAACTGTCATAAAAAAAATCTACATACGAATGGTTGTAACTTCATTGTCATGATCTAACAAAAAGCTAGTGATTCTATAAAATCATTTTTTGCCTTCGGTCTGGACCAAATATTTTTCTATTGAGATTTTTTGTGGAATTTTTATATGTTGTCAGATATTGACAGGGCTTGAACTTGGGATCATATAATCTCCAATTCGAACGATGGTCGTGTCTGCTATTTAATTTATGAGTTGGTTTTTACTAGCGAAGGAAACAAAATAAAAACTATAAATGAATAAAAAGCAGTCAAATCTTACCAGTTTTTAGATGTCAGACTAAAGTCGCAATGATTCATGGTTAAATACATTCAGTCACTTTGTTTCCTACAAAAACGGTTTTTGGCAATCTGTTTTAATATATATATATATATATATATGTATATATATATATATATATATATATATATGTGTGTGTGTGTGTGTGTGTGTGTGTGTGTGAGAGAGAGAGAGAGAGATAGTGCGTGTGCATGTAAATGTATATGCTTGTGTGAAAATGTATACATGCATATACATTGGTGTGTATATGCAAATTTGTATGTTTGAGTCAAGGTGTATACGTATACACGTATATGTAAATCTATATATATATATATACTTATCCGTATATTTGTGGGTGTGTATCGATGTATGCGTGTTTGTGTTTTTCAATATTTTTCATATATATATATATATATATATATGTAAATATGTATGTATATGTTCGCGTATATATATATATATATATATATATATATGTGTGTGTGTGTGTGTGTGTGTGCGTGTGTTTGTTTGATTATGTACGTATATTGTTATTTCCCTATCGATTTCCTCTATACCTCTGTCATTGCAACCCAAGGTCAAGGCGATTGGACTTGTGATAATAATATTATCGCAAGCTGATCTCCTTTGCGGGGAAGATTAGTACCCTATATGATTAGTATCCTATATTAACCCTGAAAGTCCGCATTCTTTATGACTTTCACGTAAACTAAACATTTTCTTATAGCACGGGTTGAAGATCATTACTCACTTACTATATATATAAAATTCAAGAATTATTTTGTGGTGAGGCTCTAGGAAATGCAGTCACATTTATATTCTTATTATTCTCTGGTCCATCACTTTAGAAGGGGTAGTATCAGTTAAGTTTCCATTTGTAGGTCAAATAGATTGGTCAGTAAATTGCTTGCAATACTGAAACCTGTTTCGTTTATTTATTTAATGGCATATAAGGTTATCTAATGCCAAAAAACAGTTGTGGGGTACCATTTAACCCATTGCTGGGCGGATAAGGGGGGTTCAAACCTTTCCTTAGGGTATATTTCTGAAAAGTGAACGTAATAGCACAACTGGAGTTTGAACTCGCTTACTATGATTCCGTAGTCTATCGCTTTAACCATTACACCACGACGACACCCTCACTTAAATCGCTGTAAAAATTACTTTTATTTATAAAAGTTAATGGAAACACTAACCGTTTACAATTAGTTTATTGTAATTATTTGAAAAAAAAGTTCTTTTAGCATTAAATAACCCTGCAATGTTTGACATTCAATAAAACCAACCAACCAACCAATAAACCAGAAATATTTTCCATTTTTTTATTGTGTGTCATGCTGGTGAATAAGTTATTATAAATGTAAAATAATTTTATGTTGCATTAATTGCAACAAAACATTCGAGGAGTAATCTTTAAAAAAAGATGAAACAGTTGAGATTAAACAAAATATCTCTCGCCCGTGATGTGGTACAATCACGTGATTCCTTTCCTGACATGACAGTTTAACGCTCACACACATGAAGTCACTTGCATGCGATGAATAAACCCTCTTTAAAACTATCTTAATAACACTTTTATCAAACAACACCATAACATTTATGTTCTTGATCACGTATTGTTACAATAGTCATTGGAAATGGAATCAGCGACTTGGGTTCAAACTTTGGACGGGGCTGTTTTCGTTTCCCTTCGTGCTAATGAGGCATTAGCACGAAGGGAAACGAAAATACGGAAAGCACGGATCCATCAATTCTCTTCAAATCAATGTTTGAATAGTAGAGCAGACTTCTTCTTCTGCAACTAGTCAAGGAGAAGGAAAAATCTGTGTCACATCCAACCTGTGGAAGAGGGGTTTGATAAATACGTATAAAAAAAATATGGTACAGATTTTGTACAATCAAGTCTCCATCTGCCTCTGAGTGTATATATATATATATATATATATATATATATATGTGTGTGTGTGTGTGTGTATACGTGTGTGTGCACAAGTGCGAGCGTGTGTGTTGCCGAAAAGTTCCGCGAATCTAAACACATTAATCAATATGTTTCGATATTAAATGTGTTTATATGTTAAATTACCAACATTTTCCGTGAATGTCACATCTCTCTTTAAATAATCCGATCAGGAAATTTTAAAACACTACATCTTACCAATTTCTTGGAGGAATCTTTTCGTGCCTGAAGTAATCGTTAGCGTCTCGTTTTGTATACAACTCCCCCTCATATATATATATATATATATATATTATATATATATATATATATATATATATATATATATATATATATATATATATATATATATATATATATATATATATATATATATATATATATATATATATATATATATATATATAATATATATATATATATATATATATATATATATATATATATATATATATATATATATATATATATATATATATATCAGAGCAAAAGTTTTTAAAAAGTATTTTCTAAAAAGTGCTTCATAACAACCAGCAGAGCAAGCTACTCTCATTTGAATAATGGATTTTTTTTCTAACTTCAAAATTATCCTCACACAATGGGGTTACATATATTACTGTATTATATATATATATATATATATATATATATATATATATATATAGAGAGAGAGAGAGAGAGAGAGAGGCTGTAGTTTTGCCGATGCTATTATATTTTTTTCTGTATCTAGCAATAAATGTGATCGCATACGGACGACTACACACGTGGACACACATAAAGAGAGAAGAGAGAACGATGGGATACCTATGTATACATATAATTTTACGTTCAAAAACAATAAAAGAATACGCACATTTACAGATTTTCACATACAAACACACATCTAGAGAAAGAAAGGACGATAGGAGGGAGAAAAAAAAAAAAGGTGAGAGCGAGGAAGAAAGAGAAAATAGATGGTGATTACATAAGAATGGCATAAAAGTTAACTCCGAGAGATTGAAAATCGTTTCGTCGTTTCTAGAAACAAAATAATAAAAACGTTGATCATTTATTAAAAAAAGTTTTTTTATTTTATTTGTCAGATTTTGTTTATTCATTTATTTTTTTATCTTCGAGTATGATGCGGTTTTTAGGCTGACCTAACTAGTGACCCCTGGAGATTTATGTCTTGTGCTTTTATTTATGGCTGGGCTTCCTTTCGAACCGACGACCATTTTTCATTCCTTTGTCAACCCGAATTCGTTTGGGCTTTAAAATCTTTTTTTTAAATAATTCTTTTTGATTTTTTTTTTTTTTCATCAAAGTTCTTCAAACCGGATTTGTCATTTCCCGGTTTTTGAAAGTTCCGAAAGAAAAAAAAAATCTGCATCGCCATTGTTCCTTTGTCATTTATAATTTTTTTTACGTTTTGAGGAAAATATTTTTAGTAGTTAAACAGCCGATATTTAACAATGGCACAAATTTTTTTTTATGGTCCATATATTGTTGGAACCAGTATCATTATCTTTGTTGCCTTTATTCTAAAGTTTTAACCACTGCCATCTTTATTCTTCTTCTTCATATTTAATCCTTTAGAGTTTTTCACATCAGTGTTAGGTGATAGTTTTTCATTGGAGTTTGAGTGACAGCAAGTCTCCTCAAGTCTCTAGGACTCTTTTCAGTATTCTGTCCGTTCTCAGTAATGCTGTCATTTGGATAGTCTCTACCCGTCCGCCAACTTCCGAATCCTCCAGGCCTTTAAATAATCCTTTAGGTATTGTGCCAAAAGCACCAATCACAATTGGTACAATCGTCACTTCATGTTCCACAGCTTTTTTTAATTCTCTAGCAAGGTCGAGGTACTTATCCTTCTTTTATAATTCTTTCAGTTTTATTCTGTGGTCAGCCAGGACAGCACAAGTCGACAATTTTGCAAGTTATCTTCTTTTTGTTGATTATTATTAAGTCTGGTCTTCTGGCCGAGATTAGGTGATCTGTGTGTATGTCAAAGTCCCATTGGAGTTTATGCGTGTCATTTTCCAGGACAGGTGCTGGTTTGTGCATATACCATTTGTTGGTATGGTCAAATTTAAATTTCTTGCACATTTCCCAGTGGATCAGCTTGCCCACACAGTCGTGTCAAGTCTTGTACTCTTTCTGTGCTAATTTGCTGCATTCGTTTATTATGTGATAGATCGTTTCATCTCTGTCACTGCCTAGCCTACTTTTGCTATTTTATTGAGTCTATTCTTGCCTTGATATGATTGGTTCTTATACCGTTGTTTTGCGCTGCCATTATTATTATTATTATTATTATTATTATTATTATTATTATTATTATTATTTTACTCTTTGTGATTTTTTCACACCAGTGTTAGCTGATGGGCGTTCGCTGGAATCTAAGCGACAGCAAGTCTCGTAAGATTTTCAGGATTCTTCTCACTATTCTAGCTTATCTGAACAATGCTCCAGTCTGGTTTGTTTCGATTCGTCTGCTGACTTTAAATTCTTCAAAGCCCCTTTCTAAACCTTCGTGGACCATTCCAAGTGTAGCAACTTTTCAATTCACAGGTTAGGTCCAAGTATTTGTCCATATTTTCGCTTTCAATAATTTTCACTGTGTTCCACCAGAAGGGCACAATCCTGCTACTACTGTGGTAGTTTTAATGTGCCACATTTTTCAGATTCTATTTCTAGGTTAGTGTTATATATTGACCTTCGGCCCGGGCAAACATGCCATTCCAAAGTGATGCACCGGAAGGAAGTGACACATTCCAATGGCCAGTAATCGAAAGAAATCGCGTAGGCGGATTTAGCTGATGAAATGGGACAAGCCGATGAAATGATACAGTTATGGACTGATGCACCGGAAGAGAGTGACATCTCAACTGCATGACAGTTATTTTCGCTTGATGACGATCAAACATGCCATTTCAAATATTGAGTGGGGGGATTGAGTGGACGTTGAACTATTATATAACTCGGTCAAGACAGGAAGTCAGACAATTAGGGATCAGAGATGTCGGAGATAGATGTGGTAGGGAAAGCCACACCCGGCTGAAGGGGCCCTAGTGACCCCCAATGCAGTTTTGGAGACCAGTTGGTGATAAGATGCAGTAAAGAAAGCCATCATCCAGCTGAGAGCTGGGCCGCCGAGCCTCCAGTTGAGCAGCCCTGGAGAACGAGAAAGACACAACGCTGACAGCCATAAGAGTGGGGGTCAATATATTGCAGTTCTGTTCGGTCTCCAACTCCCTCTCATCATAAAACCTTGAATAACCATTTTCGAACCCTACAATAAAGTGAGAGGTTCATGTTTTTCTAAAGAGTCTTCGCTCGTTCTTATTCATAGCGTCGGTATGTATCCAGCATATATGCGTATTATGTGTTTGTATAGTTAATCTTTGTCATGGCTGTACAACATTAATTTATTTACTTATTATATTCGACTGAAGCTTTTATCTGTTGGTTCTGCTATATCAGTTAGAAGGCATGTATCTCTTTTAATGCCCTGCACCACTATATATGCTCCATTGCTATTTATTTTTTTGTCAGCAGGGTCACAGAAAATAGTATGCCCTTTTGCTTTTGTTATTTGGTTCTAATTGACGTTTATACCATTTTTCCCGATCAAGTATTCCATAGAATTTATATACTTTCCAATGAATGTAATGTCCTATTTTTCATGTCTTTTTTATTCTATTATTGTAAGGATTCAAGTGTCAGACACTTAGTGAGCAAAGGATTAAGATTTTTTCATTTGCTCAATCTACAGCTTAATCAGGCTTGATCCATTTTAAAAATGGTTACCTGATAGTTTCGACTTGGTAGGCTCTGGTTCTGTGCTGTAACCACTAACCCCTCAATCACCACATTCAGTCCAGCACTTTTTAGTGATCAATAAGTCTTTACTATATTCATATTACTATTTTAAATTCCTTGTGCGTATGTTTCTTGTTGGGTTTTCTTGTTCGCAGTCGTTTTAAATTGATTTAGTCCTTGTATTTTTGCTTCTTTCTTTATGTTTTCTGCTGCTGCTTCTATTGCCTTATCTTGACGTCTATATTTCTCAATATGAAGAAGCATTGATTAGCAAATGTATTACTTTCTTCTCTTATTGAATATTTTGCTTCTATTTCTTGTGTGTTTTTACTAATTCAAGCACCCAATTTGTCTTCATGTCTATAATCCTATAGCGGTTGTTTTGAAGGTCAATTCTTGTTGGATTATTCCCATTCCTCCATTTTCTCTCGGGGAAAAGATGTTCTAAAGACGCTCTAAAGTAGTGCATTCTGTGGCAGTTTCTTAACTTTAGTATTCATGTTGTTGTTTTTTCCAGTTAACATCCACTTTATTATATTAAAACTGTATATCACCAGAGGGTTAATTGCTATAACTTTATTTTTTGGATTCATTTCTGTTCTCAAAAGGGCTCTTATTCTCCTATAGAATAATTTCTCATGTTTTTATCTACTCTATGACTGATACCATTCTCTTCATTAATTTCTAAATATTACAAGTTTTTAGTATTCTCCGTAATTTCTGGCAAGCGTTTCTTATGTGTGACTTTCGCATATTTATCCTGACCAAATGACTTCCCTTATTGTGTCATAAAATCTTTTACTGTGCTTAGAAGGCCAACTAAATCGTCACCACTTTTTGCAGATAGCTTTAAAGCATCTATATAGAATATGTGATTTACTTTTTTACATATAGTTTTATATCCATTATCTATTTTTAAGATCTATGAGAGATTTATTATAATTATTTAACTGTTTTGAGAGTTGTTCACACCAGCGTTAGTTGATGGTTCTCAATTGAGTTTAAGTGACAGCAAGTTTCCTTAAGTATGCGGGGATCTTCTTAATATTCTGGTTGGTCTTAAAAATGCAGTAAACGGGAAGGACTCCTCTCGTCCTCCCATTTCCGTGTCTTCTACTCTCTATATCAGTCCTTTGGAGCTTGTTCCAAGTCTACCAATTATTATTGGTATCACCGTCATCTTCATGTTCTATAGGTTTTGAGTTCTCTACAAGCGTCCAAGAAATTATCTTTCTTTTCGTTTTCTTTTAATTTAACTATGGTCCGCCGGGACGGCAAAGGCCACTATTTGGCAGGTTCTTCTTTTTTGTTCATTATCCCTAGATTTGGTTGTCAGGCCAAGATAAGGTGATTTGTTTTTATATCAAAATCTCATAGATGCTTGTGCGTCTCATTCTCAAGGGCTGATTCTGGATTGTGCATAACCACTTGTTGGTTGGTCAAATTCTTGCACGATTCTCAGCGGATAACCTTCACCACCCAGTCGTGTCTAGTCTTTTACGCTAATTTACTGCATTGGCGTATTTTATGATTGATTATTTCGTCTCTATCACCAGATAACCTCCATAGTTTGTGGTATGGCGTGGCTTTATGCTACTTTTAAAAGAGATTCAGTTTCTCTCTTAAGGTTTCCCTTTCATAGCCTCATCAAAGTCTTTCGGTGTGAGATTTTGGCTGTTTGTCGCTTGTTTATGGATTGAAATACTCATACAGTTGGTTGTTTTTCCATTTCTGTTTCCTAGTTTTCGTTGTTGTATTGATACTTTCGTTGTTTGTAATGATTCCGGTCTTTCTTTGTTTTTTCTTATGGAGTCTTCGAATCGTCGTATCGTTGTATGGATGCTATCTTCAATGCTGCCGAGTTTTCTCCCACATTTTTTCCTTGACACATATAGTCTGTCTACGTCATCTCTAAGATGTAAAGCGTTATGCATCTTCATTAGTTTCCTTGTTAAAGTTCTTCCCTTGTCCACTTCAAGAATTGTCCCAAGAATCTTACAAGAAGTGGGGACAGCCTTGGTGTTTATCCCTTTGATTGTTTGATTGTTTGGTTTCGAGTAGTTTTCTTGTTTTCCTGAGATACTTTAAAAAATTTTTCTCTTTCATCTCCTCTTGTTTGATGGTGTCAGCTTCGAATATTCTCAAGTATTTGTAAATTTGTTTTTCTCCGAACGTTCTGATTCTTTCTTGATTTGATCGTTCTATTACTTCAGTCATTTGTCGTTTTCCGCTTTCATTATTAGTATGGCACATTTTTCTATGCCAAATTATATCCCTATATCTTGATTGTATTTCCTCCCTACGTCTATTAGGCTTTCCAGTTGTTTTTTTTTTTTTTTGGCCATCAGTTTGATTTCATCCACGTATATTTCGTGATTAATATTTTCTTGCGATTTATGAAGTTGTATCCGCTTGTGGATTCCCTAATCATGTAACTGAGTGGCGTTATCGCTATTACAAATGATAATAGTGTTTGGGCATCTCCCTGGAATATACATCCCTGGATTTTCTCCCATTTATTATTATTATTATTATTATTATTATTATTATTATTATTATTATTATTATTATTCCGTGCGAGTGTTCTTACTTGTTTTAACTGGGGATTTTTTTTTTATTGAATACGGAGTGTCTGTAAGACTCCTCTGAGTATTTTTGCTGATCTTTAAAATTCTGTTGTTTTGATGGTCTCCATTCTTCTGATGATTTCAATTTTCCTAGTCTCTTTTCCAGGACTCTGTGGACCGTTCCAAAGGCAGCAATTACAATTGGTTTCATTATTACTTTCATGATCTCTAGCTTTTCAGCTCTTTTACAAGATCCAAATATTTGTCTTTCATTCTACTTCTACGGAGCATTAGAACGTCAAAATCCACTTGTTGACAATTTTTCTTATTGCTAATTAAAACTATGTCTGTCTTTTGGTCAGAATCGGGTATCTCAAAGTCTCAGAGAGTTTATGCCTGTAATTTTCTAGATTAAATTATGATTTATTCATATACCATCTGGTTATATAGTCAAATTTATTCTCTTTCACAATCCCTAGCAGATAACCTTTGCCAAACCGGTCATGTCTACTCATGTATTTCTTTTGTGTCAATTTGCTACATTTGCTTATTATATAATTAGCCGTTTAATATCTGTCACCACATAATCTATACTTGTTATTCTTTCTGGTGTTATTAATTTTGTTTTGAGATAAGTCTTTATGGCTTTCTTTTGAGCAGCTATCAAAGATTCTATTTCTCTATTGATGTTTCCTTTTCTTAGCGATTCTCGCTTGAAATATCCATATAGTCGTTTTCTTCTTATTTTTGTTGTTTTAGAGTTTGTCTTTTATTATTTCTGCTTATACTGCTGTTACTAGCTACTGTAATGGTACTTTTATTGCTCTTATATATATATATATATATATATATATATATATATATATATATATAAAGTTCCTGAATTGTTGCATCAACGCAATCCTCAATACTGACGTGTTCCCTTTCTCATTCTTATCTTGATACATAGTGTATGTCATTCCTAAAGTTTAAAGCCTCGTGTATCATCAGCAATTTCTTGGCTCTAAGGTCAATTTGAATTTTTTAAGAATGACTTGGAGTATCTTCATGGAGGACTGCCCAGGTATTTATTCTTTTAATGAGATTTCTGCAAAAGAGTGATTTAAGGAAGGTTTCTTATTCAACTAAAGTATTTTTTGATTACTTTTTATCTCATCTCTATTTTTAATGGTGCCTACTGCTCACGACGTTAGGCCTGAATATTCTTTATTTATCATTGTTTTCATTATTTCTTGGCCCTCATATGCATTTTCATTTATTTTGATCATCATCATCTCATATGCAAATTCAGATGGAATATACTTTTATAATTTTCATTTTTTCTCTCATTGCAGAAACAAGGTTTAATTAAAACATTACAGAGATAACATCTCAAAGATTTGACTATTTTCAAGAAAAATTAATGTTTCCTTCATTGTTGATTTCTGTCTTGTTCAATACACCATCGGTCGTGACACTTTTTGAAAACAATTTGTATGCTTGAGCACTGATATCTTAGTTGGCAACGTTTATTCAATTTTTATCTATCCAACATTCCAACAATATAGTCGGTGCTAGGTACCCTGAGGAGCCGTTTTAAGCGAAACTGTTGTAGGATAGTCCCGACTCGCGATTTAATTTTTGTAATTGGCTCTATTTAGTATTGAGCACTTTTTGTAACTGTAGCATTGCAGCATTTTGCGGGGTTTTTATTCTTTTGACCAACTGATTGCATATCTCTTGATTTTTTTAAACTGGTGTGACGAAGTTGGCCTTTTCTTTTTTTTTTCTCCCGATAATATTTTTCCTTTTTCCCCAGGCAGTGATTCAAGATAGTGTTATTTCTGAATTCTGGCGTTGTTTTTCTTTTTCTTTGTCACCGTGAATGCTGGTAGATAGTAAATTAGAAAGTATATATATATATATATATATATATATATATATATATATGTGTGTGTATGTATTTGTGTGTGTGTGTGTGTGTCTGTTTTTGCTTGTGTGCAAGTGTGTGTATATGTGCGTTTGTATATATATATATATATATATATACAATCTAATATCTACCAGTATTCACGGTACCAGAAAAAAAAACCCTGCCAGGAACAAGAGATAAAAGTATCTCGAATCACCGCCCAGGGGAAAAAGAAAAAAATTATGGGTCAAAAAGAAAGAAAAGGCCAACCTCGTCCGACCCCTTGAAAAAAATCAAGGGATACGCAGTCAGTGGTCAAAAGAAAACCAAAAACCCTCCGCAAATCTTGCAATGCTACAATTACAAAAGTGCTCAACACAATTGAAGCCAATTATAAAATTAACCTAAATCGTGACTCGAAAATCTTCTACTAAGTTTCACCTTATCGGATCATAAGGAAGCCTAACTTCGACTTATTCTAAATGAGAAATCGCCTTCTTTTATTCACCATATATATTATATAATATTCACCATATATATATATATATATATATATATATATATATATATATATATATTATCGGCGATCTTATGTACAATAGTACAGTATATGCACTGAATATGATAAAGATAATTACATTGGAGAAAACTGGGTATGAGTTGATTATACACTTTTATAACTATAAAAAAGAAGACTATTAACAATAATTCTTATAATTTCACAGTAAATAAACATTCTAATTTACCAAATCACAGCGTGGATAGTTTTAAATGTATTTTCTAACTTATTTATTTAGTGCTCTATGTAATCGTCGATAATTCAAAAGTAAATGTATTGTTAAACTAAATACATCCACTTAAGGATTAAATGAATATTTAAACATATCTAACGAACATCCTTTTTTTTTTATTTAAAAAGAATTACCTTCTCAACTAGCACAGTCTTTTTTTTTGTTTTGTTTTTGATCTCGTAAGTTAGATTTTTTAAAGCTTGTATCGAAAAGTATCTTTTCAAGCAGCATTTCGTGCGAGTGTTAAATCTAGATTTAATCCTACAGTTTGCATCGATAAAGGAGATGGATGTGTCGGAAAATTATGCACTGATTTTCTCATTTATTATGCATATATAGTTCATGTATACGTCAACTAACCAACAATATAAACATAGAAAATATTTTTTGCAAAATATATAAAATAATTGAAATATTTTTGTCAAAAGCTTTTTAAAGCGGGGTTTCCTGCATTTTACTGTATACATACATACATACATACATACACACACACACACACATATATATATATATATATATATATATATATATATATATATAATATTCAGCTGCAAGTTTTCTCGCTGATAATATAATGGCGAGAGCACATACTGAGACTGGTAAATTTGAGTAATTATTTGAAGCAATCAATGAAGGTACTCGCATAACTCGGGAAATGGAAAGTAATCAAACAAAATTTTATCATATTGTCAAAAATATAACTTCGGGGTTTTTTGGAATTGTTCTTAAAAATAAGTTCTCGATATAACGACCATAAGCTGTGGATTTTGATGTTTGAATAAAAGTTAAAGGAGAATTCAAATATCAGTTTTCAAAATCTCTCAGAAGACTTAGAATTATCAAAAGATACTATATATGTATATATATATATATATGTGTGTGTGTGTGTGTGTGTGTGTGTGTAAAATAATCATTGCACAAGCGTCATAAAATCGATAAAAATGTAAATATTTTTCTTCATAATAATGCGTATTACATTCAATCGTATAATTTTTCTTGGATTGATTGATTAATTTTAACGACATGCCAAACCGTCCACAGTTATTTTATGCCAATATATTAGGACATTGCGTTTGTTGTATGTTTATATTTGCATGGTCCAATCGAATATGAATAATTTTGAAATAAATTAATTTCACTTATAGATGGGATCCTGACCGTTACAACCGGGTTAGAATGGACCGGACTTAATGCCAATATTCTGCAATCACTCATTCGATCATATTCTCTTGATTAATCGTTTGTTTTTGTGCTGAAAAAAAAGGGATCCACCACAGATCTTAGGAAATGGAACGTAACCCATAGAAGCTGTTTCGTGTCATACCTAAGAAACCACTTTTTTCGGAGGGAGCTCAAGGCATTCTCTAAGGGATACTGTCAGCATATTCTAAGCCCCGCCGACAGAGCAGATTGTTAATGCACATTTCCTATTATGTCAAATAATAATTTTGTTATTATAATCACTTGCTTTCCACTCGTCAAATACATATTTACCAGCAGCACATCATCATCATCATCATCATCATCAAACATCATCATCATTAATAAACGTAATTGATTTTTTAAAAACTCACCTTTTTATGAAAGTAACATCATCAATATTATTATTATGAACTATCATTATTATCAATATGATTTTCAAAGCATACTGTTATTATTGCAACTATATCAGTTCCCCCACTGACACCCTCTTTTTTTGTACTTCTCTCGAGTTTCTTTTTATCCAATTCTATATTTGTTTTATGTTGTTTTTCTTATCATATGCTCAAAGACAAACTGTTCTCTTTTTCTTTTTCTTCATACAACAAAATTTTACAATCGATATAATTGATTTTATTTTCGCGTATATTTCTCTTCATCTTTTCAACAATAAACTTAACACCCTCATTTCTATTACTTCTTCCCTTCCTGTATTTACAACCCCACCAACTTTATATCCCCAATCTAATATTCTTCTAATCCAATATTGTATTAATCCAATCCCCAACAAATCTTATTTCCTTCTTCTTTACCCATTATACTCTTCTATTCTCCTGATAATATATGCGTCACCTTTCCAATAATCTTAGAATTCTGCAATCTTTAATTACATTATATTCTCTCAATTGGTCGTTAGTTTTTGTGCTGATGGAGAAAGGGACATCTTCTTCGTTGTAGACTTAAAAGCAGATTTAAAAATAAAACAACATATAAAATAAACGATTACTAAATAAAATTCCAGCAATAATTCTTTCATTATGCCTGGCATATTACATCCGGGTATTATTTTCTCGTCACCAAATTCAATCAGAAACTCCTTGTCTGTGTCCGCTTTTGTCTTATTTAATTTTTCCTGATTGAACTTAGGAAGCAGATTCCTATTTTGTTACACTTTTTTCCCAAGAGTTATGGGTGTGGCTATATTTCATATTATAAAATCAGGCCGAAAACCCTCGATATATATATATATATATATATATATATATATATATATATATATATATATATATATATATATATATATATAAATGGATGTGTGTATATGTATATATAAGCACTGTGTGTATTTTGCTTTTAAAAAAATAAACAATTAAAAAATGTGTGTGTGTGTGTGTGTGTGTGTGTGTGTGTGGTAAATATTGATCATCAATACTTACTTGATGATCAAAAAATTGTAAAATATCCCCTTGTCTGTTGGGTTATTTTATTCATTTTTCTTGTTATTGATATTGTTATATTCGCTCTATGATGTATTTTTGTATTGAACACTATCTCATTTGTTGATGTTGTCGCTGCCATTTTAGTATGAAAACGGACAGTATATCTTTTAATGTTACATACACACACTCATATATCTAACATCTCCATTAAAATATACTCGAAACTAAGTGTATAAGTGTATAATAAAAAAATCACTTCATTCAGTTTGAAGATGAAGAAAGAGTAGGGGACACTGGTTATATGGTTACCGAGTGTCATATGAATAGTTAAAATGTTCTCTGTCGTCAATGTATTTTGGTTTAAGCCATTTTTTTAAAATGTCTCTGTTCTAACGGTCTGTTTTGATAAGACAGTAAAAAAAGTATTTTAAAAAAATTTAAAAAAAGGGCAGCTCATATAAGTATGTAAGATTAAAATCTAAACTATGATTAATCTAAAAAAAGGTCATTTTGCATATTACAAAGCTAAAACTGAAAGATTAAAAGTATTAGCGTAAACTCCTTTTTTCTGCCCCACTGTAGAATTTGCTTCCTTGGAAGAATAACAAGTCATATCTGTGAAAATATCCCAGATAACTATGAACCAACATCATTTCTTAGAGTAGGGACTATTGATGAGAAAAAGATAAAAATAAAATACAGTCGCCAAAAAATTTCCAGGACTCTTTGCCGTGAAACTCCCTGTGATCAGCACAACTTGAAGATGATTATGGTATATATATATATATATATATATATATATATATATATATATATATATATATAAAGGATCCGAGAGATAACATAGACGAAATATATGTATCAAGAAAAGAAGGAGAAATCGGACACGCCAGTGTTGAAGATACCATTGATGTATCATTACAAGGACTCGGAGGCTACTTTAAAAACAGCAAAGAAAGGCTAATTACAGTGACCAGTAACAGCACTGACAACAGAAGGAGCAAGAAAAAAACAATAATTAGGAAAAAGAAACGAGAAGAAAGCAATCATATGGATATTTCAAGCAACAAACTGGCAAAATCTCACGCCAGAAGATCTAGACTTAGCTATGAATAGGAAGCCTTTAGAAAGAGAAACTGAATCTCTTCTAAGAGTTGCACAAAGCAATGTCGTAAGGACCAATTATATTAAAGGGAAAAATTATAATGCACAACAGAATAGCAGGTAAATAGTACGTAGTGACAGAGACGATTCGATTCATCATATTATACGTGAATGTAGAGACTTCTTACAAAAGAAGTATAAAACTAGATACGACTGGATGGGGAAAATGATCCACGCGAAATTGTGCAGAAATTCAAATTTGACCATATTACCGAATAATACATGTTTAAATCAGAATCCCTTTGGAGAATGAGACACATAAAATTCTCAGGTATTTTCAGACACAATCAGAGCATATTATCCCAGCCAAAAGATCAGGCTAATTGATAATTAACAAAAAATGAATAAAAATAAAAATAAAAATAAAAAAATAGAAAAATAAAAATAAAAAAAAGCAAAAAGAAAGGGAAAACTTTCCCTATTGTGGAGTTTGTCTTCTCAGAGTTTGGAACTCTTGTTAGAAGCAATCATCAGGTCTGATGATTCATAACAAAGTTATTGCTATAGTTGGCATCTTAACATTTTTCCGTTCATAAAGGTATATCCTGAACAGAAAATTATCATCAAAAGTAAGATGTGAGAATATAGAGGACATTAAAAAGATATGACAGTGAAGATTCACACATATCAAAGAGAAGTTTCAGAGGTGTTTCAGTCAATGAAACATTATCCGGAACAAATGTATTAATGCCAAGAGGATTCTTTTTTGTTATTTGTTTGTTATTTTTAAATACGCTTTGTTGGTTATTTGTTTCAGTCTTGTAGACTTTACTTTCTGTCTTGATATATTTTCGATACGTTTTCGATTCGACTTGGATACGTATGTAATCACACACACATACACACACGCACCCCCCCAACACACGCGTATGTGTTTGTGCGTGCGTATGTGTGTGTGCGTATGTGTGTGTGTTGTATTTGCTATAAATAAGTAAACCGAGACAATCTTTTATAAAAAGTTAATTTTCTTTTAAACAAGATTAATCATTTTTCATTGAATATTAAACAATCAAAACAAATATCAGTTGTTATTTATTAACAAATATCATAAGGATGTAATTCGCTTCCTTTTTGTTTTGTTCTTCTGTTGATGATCAATATAACAAGAATATTTCCTTTCTGTGTATTCTGATATGTAACGAGAGAAACGGTCATTTACCTGTTTGAATATTTCTACATACACCTAGCCACACGAACTAGATTGTTCCAGGATTTTTCTCATTTCTCATATTATCGCATGAAGATATCTCTCCGGTGACCGTGGACGAACTAGATAATATTCTCTGGCTTCATTTCTTATTGGAAATAAGCGAGCAATCCACAGACGACGATAGAAGTTTTAATTTCGATTTTCTTTGACGATCTCTGGTTTAGAAACTGGTTAATTCCTCAGCACATAAATTTCAAGCAAGAGTGAAATAATCGTATGAATGTTTCTTGTGTGAGTTACGGCCGTTCAATTCTTGCTGGGTTATTTAATGTCATAGTATGCTCTCACTTTGTAACTAAATAGTCACGTCATGTGTATGACACTGTACTGCATGTAATGCCGTTCCAGTTTTTAAATCCTGGGGAGAGTGGGGCAGCCTTTCATTCCATTATTCTCATGTTATCCCTGACTAGGAATGGTAATGTCTATTAGGGTTCCATTGATTGCTCAAATAGATATTTGTGAACATTTTTTACTTTTGGATGAAAGCGTGTAAGCGTATAAAAGTATTTACTATATAAGACTCGATAATATATGTTATATACCCTACCAGTGAGCATTAATGGGTATATCTCATTCCTCCTAAATACGTTAGACACTATTGTGAAGAGAGGGGGTAATACACGCCTCTAGTGAATATTGTATGTTGTTAATGTTATAAAGATTTCCATTCCATTTCCAACCCCCGTTTTTGGTTATTTCTCATTCAGTAACCTTTTCTTCAGTTACAACGATAATATGAATGCGCAAATAATTAATTGATTATTATTATTAAAAAAGGAATAATTAGTCGAGACCATCGAATTCTGTATAATGTATTAGTATTTGCTTGAAATATTTAACTATAAACAACTGCGCACAAAAAATACTTTTTATTCAATAAGAAAAACTGCTTGAAACCTTAATGTGTATAAACTATCAGATATAAAATAAGAAGTTATGAAACTATATAACTGAATGTAGAGGATTTGAATCAGATAGGAATAATTCATACATCATAACTGTAAAAACAAAGATTAATTATCATTATTATTATCATTATTTCACTTTTTTGCAAGTTTTTCACACAAACACTAGGTGGTATTCTTTTACTGGAGTGACGACAAGTCTCCTCAAGTCTCCAGTGCAAATAAAAATGATTGTACTGGAACGATGAATATATAAATATTTATGATTATAATCTAATATTTACAAATTAATCAAGTTTTGCCATTAAATAAATGATAAGAGAATGAAATCAATGCTAAACTTTGGTAAGTAAAAGGGAACCTATGCTTTTCGAGCGACATGGCCAGAAGTTTATCATCATTTACTTAGCTTAGATTTTCACCCACGGAGATTCGAATTCACAATGATATTCTAGTCTAACTCGTTAACCATTATATTATTTGAGGCACACAGTCCTGGATTCTGTTGTTGTGTCCAAATCTGTTCAAGTGAGCATACAACATAAAGTATGTTCGGGTTACTGAATCTTGTAACGAGGCTCAAGTTCTGAATATTTGAAAACTATGGAGTAGCCCTTCATTGCCATTACTCCCAGGTCCACACTGAACCAAACTGGTAGTATCTGTTTGGTTCTCAAATAGAACAGTTTAAGATTCATTTTTATTAGACAGACACTAAACAAAATATACGATTTATAAACGTTTGTATAAAATTACCCTAGATGGGTTGATATACCTTTAAAATCGGTTAATAAGTCAACATGAGGTACTTTCATGGGTGCTAATAAATGTGACCGGAACTGTATTTGTGTTAACCAGAATGCTAAACTTTGGTTCTGAGAACTTATGCAGTTGTTTCAGCAGAATTCTTTACGCAAAGATGCCACGTTCAGTTTGTTTTTAAAGATTTTAGAGTAGAGGTAAGCAGGAGTGTCTTCGTGAAGCGATGTCAGAAAACACAGCCAGAAAATAATAGAGAAACGCAGTGTCAATTTCAAATATTTGGTTTCGTTCTTCCTCATGGAAAAACCTAGATTCATTTTTACTTACAATGTTTTCTGCAGCAAGGAATTAAAACGTTAATGGAAAGAAAAACAAAGGAAAAATAAAGAAAGAAGAATAAGCGAAAGAGGGAAGGAAAGAAAATAAGAAGGAACGGAATAGAAAGAAGAATAAAGAAAAGAAGTAAGAAAGGAAAGAAGAAAGGTGACGTCAAGAAATAAAGTCTAAACTGAAAATGGAGAGGCGGGAAATACCAGAAAGTAAGAAACTGAAGAAAAATATAAAGATGAAAATATAAAGATGAGAAAATATTTAACTGTGAAACAAATATTTGACTGTAAAAAAACTGAAATAAAAGATAATTGATATAATAAGAAAGATCTAACAATTATAGAAAGAGCCAGTCTAGAGTGGATTTGAGAGTAATGTAAGTGAAGGGGTCGACCACTTTCCCCCGCCCCAATCCAAGGCTGGAGCCTCACAGTCAGTTATTTTTTGATGTGATAACTTGGATACAAAAAAATCTATGTATAGTTTTTATCAGATTTTTGGTGTAGAAATGCCATTCTTGAAAACCAAAAAATGTTTGTTCAATGGCATATCAATCCTCTTGGGTTATTTAATGCTAAATCCATGCTTTTAGAAAAAACAGTTGTACTATTCATCCCAGAAATATGAGATTAAGTGGAGTTTGTACCTTTCCCAATGCTTATTTGGCCGACAGGGAACGTAATAGCTCTACTAGTGTTCGAAATCGCTTACTACAATTACGTAGACCAGCGCGTTAACCATTACACCACGAGGACTCCAGCAAAACGAAGAGATAGAATTTCGGTTTGTATTTAAACGAACGAGAATTGGTCAAGTTATTCGATGACGAAATGTTATAAATTTTTCTGGAACAATCTGTGCATTTCAAGTAATATCAAATTTTTAGATACACCCTGTATTTTCCTTGGAAGGACGATTGGCAACGTTTTTTTTTTCTTTCCTGATAAAATTTAAAACAAGTTATTAGATATTACATCCAATTTGATCAAAATATGAAGTCATAATATATTAATACTAAAAATCCTTATGAAAAGTATCGCTGTTTGATATTTCAATCCCGGGATTTAAAAAAAAATATATATTTTTGGGATTAAAGTGCAATTCATTTCATTTTATCTTTGGCAGATATATTCATAGGATGTTTTGAATCAACCATGTATTTTCATGGGGGAGGGTAGTATTGATAAACATCGTACGTCTTGCTGATAAAAACTAAAATAAGTGTTTAACTTACACATCCAATTAGATAAAAAAAAAAAAAAAAGAAAAAAAGGAATCGTAATATATAAAAGCATAATGAAAAAATATCTAAGTTTGATGTTTTAACCCAGAGGTTTTACAACACTTTTGTTCATGATGTTTTTGCTTTGCAGGGCGGATCTTTAAGAAAATTGTCAGTTACTCCCCATGTGATCCGTTTCGTGAGTTCAAGAGTAAAACTGCAAATTCATAAGCAGCTACCCAGCAGAGCTTATGAGGCATCGTCTTACCTCAGATTTTTTCATTCGGTTAAGCAAAAGAACAATGATAGAAAAAACTATCTGGGGAAAAAGGGTTCATTTCAACCGAAGCGAAACATACAATTGAATGATATAATAAAAAAGGGAGAAGAAGAAATAGGAAGGAAATTAAAAGGAAGATGAAAATAGAGAATAATAAATTTTCAATAAAAAATGTATATTGGCATGTATATTTGGAAATGAAAAAAAGAAAACTAAAGGACAGAAAAAATGAAAAAAACGAAAAGGAAGGAAATAAAAAAAAAGACTTGATAAAACAGTTTATTATAATCAAATGAATGAATATCTATCTATCTATCTATCTATCTATCTATCTATCTATCTATCTATCTATCTCATTCTGTTCATATCTATCTATCTATCTATCTATCTATCTATCTATCTATCTATCTATCTATCTATCTATCTCATTCTATTCAAATCTAACTATCTATCTCAGTCTATTCATATCTATCTATCTATCTATCTATCTATCTATCTATCTATCTATCTCAGTCTATTCATATCTATCTATCTATCTATCTATCTATCTATCTATCTATCTATCTCAGTCTGTTCATATCTATCTATCTATCTATCTATCTATCTATCTATCTATCTATCTATCTATCTATCTATCTATCTATCTCAGTCTATTCATATCTATCTATCTATCTATCTATCTATCTATCTATCTATCTATCTATCTATCTATCTATCTATCTCCGTCTATTCATATCTATCTATCTATCTATCTATCTATCTATCTATCTATCTATCTATCTATCTATCTATCTCAGTCTGCTCATATCTATCTATCTATCTATCTATCTATCTATCTATCTATCTATCTATCTATCTATCTATCTATCTATCTATCTATCTCAGTCTATTCATATCTATCTATCTATCCATCTATCTCCGTCTATTCATATCTATCTATCTATCTATCTATCTATCTATCTATCTATCTATCTATCTATCTATCTATCTATCTATCTCAGTCTATTCATATCTATCTATCTATCTATCTATCTATCTATCTATCTATCTATTTATCTCAGTCTATTTATATCTATCTATCTATCTATGGTTTATGGTTATCAAACGATGATAAATAAAGAAGCAAGTAGTAAAAAGAACAACATTTATGTTTGGCAAGAAGAAAACTGAGGATAGTAGAATCGAAAAAAAAAAAAAATACAGAATGAAAACGAAAGAAAAAAGAGGAGTCATCGAAATGATATCTATCTATCTATCTATCTATCTATGTGTCAGGTCGTTCAAAGCGCTACTGGTACTATATAACCTTGTACCACCTGATCCATACCCGAGTCATTGGCAACGAAATCGGTACACCCATTGAGTTTGTCAGGTGGGGAGGGCATCTAGACTCCTTATAGGAAGAAAAACAATACTTGACAAAGGGCGAAGGAAGCTTTTTGCTCAACGGCTATCAAGCACATTTTTCCTGGGAGTGTTGGACCCTTTATTCTTTGTCAAGTAATACAACTAGGAGAAGGACAACTGTCATATAACACCTGAGGTTGACGTGTTTACTTATTATCTGGCTCTAGCTTGTCACAGGATGATAAATCCTGAAGACTTAGAAGTATTCATGTTGCCCAAGCGTTGGCCACAATAATATCGTGATGTACAAATGTTCATTAACGATTTTTTCATCTATCAAACTTTCACTCAAAATATTCCAATAGTAATGGAGGTGTAACAGACTTCACTATTTTGAAGTATGTAGTTACATATGTACACGGCAGAGATCTTATACTGGCATTGTTGTTGTGGTTTCCAGTGACAAGGACTGACCCTGCTAGAGAGTTTTGTGTTTGATGATGGTAGGAGTGTGGGATTATGGGGTACAGCAATGACATATGAAATATTATGCACTTGTCATGTCATGTCATGTCATCTATCTATCTATCTATCTATCTATCTATCTATCTATCTATCTATCTATCTATCTCATTCTATTATATGTATTTATCAAGAAAGATGAGAGTATTGAAAATATGTAAAGATGACAACTGTAAAAATGAAGTAGATGATGAGAAAGAAAGAAAGAAAGAAAGAAAGAAAGAAAGAATATTTGAATATCCATAAAAAAGAACGAAAAACCTATGAGTATCCATTCAGGGAAAAAATTGCTTCAGATTCAGATTCAGATGAGTGAAAAAAACAACGGGAGAAAGGAAAGAAAAGAGAAGTCCGTAAATAACAGACGAAATTAATCAAAATAAAATAAAGCGAAATTTTATTGTTTTGATTGGATTCGCCAATGTTAACTCATTTTTTTTTATATACTGTTTGTCCCTTCTTTTTCCTTTTACAGTGAAAACGAAATAATGTTGGGAGAGAAAAATAAATGTTGATAAACTAGAATAAATACATAAATAAAGATTGAATAAAATCAGAAATTCCATATGAGGTGTTTCAAAATCAGTAAAAAAGAAAAGAAAAGAGAAGAAAAAAAGAAAGAGAAGGTCTCATCATCATCGTCACCACCATCATCATCATCATCATCATCATCATCATCATTTCATCATCATCATCATCATCATCATCATCATCATCATCATCATCATCAATCAGGCCGAAAACCGTGGATTCTAAGGTCGTGCTTTAACTTTGCGTCTCACACTATGGTTCGTCACCTTCAAGTCACTAAAATATTGTTAAACATTTGACTCATTCAAGTAGTACCATATAACATGAACGTAAATTATGAGAGAGAGAGGGGGGGCGGTGAAGGAAAAAATAAAAAAACGATAAACAGAAAGAAGGAAGTGAAATAAAAGTCAGATTTAAAAGCAAAAAAAAAAGAAACTAAAGCGACAAACGGTCGTTGTTGAGTCGAAAATGTTGTTAGCAAACAAACATACGAAAAATGACTCAGTGTATTCGACATTGATAGATGAGCAAAGACACGAATGGTGAAAAGAAACGGTAAGTGCCACAAGGTAAATATCAACGTTCCGGAAATGCACGGCTAGAACCAAACACGCAAGCGCACTGAAAGAGGATGGAAGTGTACTTTTTTTGTCAGAACGCAAAGGTTGTTTGCCAACAGACACGGCGTCGTAAATGACTTGGGGGTGATAACGACCTATTGGTAGAACCGTTGTATATTCTGAATGGGAGAGGAGTGTAGGGGTGGAGCCAAATCTATGAATAGTTACATCTATCTAAGGTTAATTCCTATTTATTTTAAGTCTATTCATATCTATCTCAGTCTATTCGTTCATATCTATGGTTCATTCATATCTATTTTAGGCCTATTCAAACTTAGCTGCGTATTCATTATCCATCTCAGTTCGATTCATATTTGTTACACGTCTATTCATATCAATTTCAGTACATTCGTATATATCTAGTTATCTATCTGACCCCCCCCCCCGAGGTAGTTTCCGCGGTGTAGAGGCTAACGAGCTGGACTGTGACATCACTATATGTGAGTACGACCCCCCCACTTGTGTTATTTTTTCACATTAGGACTATACATTTGATAAAGGTATTATCAGGCTTGTATACCTACTGTTTTTCTAGAAGGATTTCTTTGGCATTAAATAACCCACAAAGATTGATTTGTCAATTAACAAAGAAACTTAATCTTCCAGGCCTGGTAAGCTGTTTTAATCTTTAATATCAGTATTTGACTGTATAATACTTAGAGGATCATTAAATAAGTTTCCATACTTTTTTCGTATGGGCTCTTTTATTGATAGTACACACGTGAAACTCTAGTCCCTTTCGAAGTAATATCCTCCGGCTGCAATGCACTTCTCTAGCCGTTCAAACAACTTCTCGAAGGCCCCATGGAAGTCCTCTTGTGTGACCGTGTCAATGACCTTTCTCACAGCCTTTTTCATCTCCTCAGGTGTCTCATAATGACAGCCTCTGAGCTTAGGAAATAACCAAAAGTCACTGGGAGCAAGGTCTGAACTATAGGGAGGCTGAGGAACTGTCTTGATGCCCATCCAAGTCAAATAGTCTGTGACAAGGATGGAATTGTGGACTGGTGCATTGTCCTACTGGAAATGCCACTGACCCGATTTGAAGAGTGCCGGCCTCTTCCCTAGGAATCTCTTCCTGAACTCCTTTAAAACTTCAACATAGTAACCCTAACCCTAACCCTTTGGCCAATCAACTCTGATGTATTGACATCCTTACTCCTCCCACACCTCTAATCATCCCTCACAGACCCACTGTCTTCCTTGAATCTCTGATGCCACTAAAAAAACTGATGCTAGATTCATGCTAGGTGGTCCAAAATCAGCCTGAAGCATTTCATACGTTTCTGTGGCCTTTTTTCCAAGTTTAAAACAGAATTCTATTGCATATTGTTCTTCTAAAGTGTCCTCACGTCTAGATGGCATTTTAGGCTTTACTAGGGTGAATTCCAATTGCTGCTGTAGCTGTTCATTTGAACGTGAAATCATAAAAATTGGTCAGTCATCTCATAAGATGTATAGCAGTAACATACTGAATGTTCAAGAGTCTACGTCAATTTTAAATACCTGTAAAAAAAAAAGTCTGGAAACTTATTGAAGGCACCACGTATCTGTCCTGCCTACGCGTCTTTACAAAGTTAACTTTCTTTCAGTAAGAAAATGGCAGCATAGAAATTTTCATTGATCTATTAAATATTAATAGCAAAAAATTATCTGCTAATAACATGTATATTCTCCCTTCGCTTGAATAACGGTGACTACGGCATGGAGTCTATGACATGCTAGAGTCGTTGTGTTTATATCTACGAATTTTTCACGGTTGTCCATAATTGGGTGTAATTACAGGGAAGTTAGTCTCATCTGCAACATTAGCCGTGTATACTGAGTTGGGTAAAATTTGAAAAGTGAGGGAGTCGATAGAATACCTGAAAGTTAGCGAGCTTTTCCGGGAAACAGTTTCATGTTAATGTGATTCGATGGGTTGTTGAATTATATTTCTGGAACAAATTATCACCGGCAGCAAATTTGGCACGCATGATCGTATGTAAATGATCGCTAGCAATACGTGTATGTCACAACTGAGAAAACTGACTTCACTTTCACCAGTCCTTGCCAACAGTACACCCCGCTCTACACTCATACAGTCATTCCCAGCTAGAATACCACTCTGCTGACCAGCTGGATCCATAGCCTCTGGCGGTCTCCAGCACGTACAAGTTTGACCGTCCACTTGAAAGAGCTGGACACATAAATCATCTGACAAGGTATCATGGCTTCATTCATTAACAGTTCAATGTTAATATATCCTCGGACAAGGAAGAACAATAAAAGATTCTCTTCTGTCAATGATATTATCCTTGTTGGTCAATATCTATGGAAAGTCAATACTACCACAGTTACACTAACTCTACGTATTACGTCACGCATACGTCACGCATATGTCGCGCATACGTCATTTAGTTGAGTCCATTTCTACTTGTGATCAAGAGAAAAGCAATCAAATGTAGAGTTGCTTAATTCAGTTTTTGATCATGCTATATTTCTTTAATAAATCAATGAACTTGACAAAGAGGTCAATATGAAAAGAATAAATGGAAAAAGTCAAAAAAGCAAGTGTTCAACTTTTATTAGTGAAAATAATTTTATGGAATAAAGCGAAAATAAAACTTTTGTTACATTTTTTGCTTTTCTATCTATCTATCAATCTATCTATCTGTCCTTATACCCATTTATTATCAATCTGTATAATTAAGGTCAAATACTTTTGAGTTTTTAGATCGTTCTTTATTCGTTAAAGTACCGGTTTAATGCAATATAATTTTAGTATCAGTAATTTTATAACTGGAACAGTCCCTTTTTCTTATATATAAATTCAAATTGGCACCTAAAATAAAATAAACAACAATAATAAACTTATGTATAAAAAATTTTTGACGGACTTTTGGCCCATGACATAGATATCAACCATTTCCTTGATGTCTCTAGACATGCCAGTTAGAAAAAATTCTCAGACTTCGAGAAAGTATTTCTCAATACCCCAGTGACCTTAGTGTATTATATTCAAGATCTAAGTACGTTTGTATTAATTTTGACTGTTATCATGTCAACATTTTGCATCGACATCCTATTTCGACATTCTTATGAATAGCATTTGCTAATGTGATGACGCTGAGACAAATCAAGAGAATTAAGTTGGATATTTTTAAGGCAAAAATATTTTCTTGTTCATAGGAACAGGAAAATATTTTTGCCAAAGAAACAGTACGATATTAATTATTTTGATGCGGGTGAAAACCTGTTCAAATAGTAAATTCCCAAAAATGATTGTAATTCAATTAATACCTTGGAAGGACTCATCTTTGTGATCGAGTGTATCTTGTTTGGATCGGATATGATATATTCTGGAGAACATATCATTCCAAAGAAATTAACTTTTCGGACCTTGAATTGTAGATTTCCAGGGTTAAATGATATTATTCTCGATTCAATTTTCAATTTGTTTTCGACGTGTTCAAGTTCACGTTAACCAAAGGCAAAAGTATCGTCGGCAATACCTGTGCAACCTTTGATATCCCGGTAAATTTGGCCCATTTTCTCTTGAAACACATTACCACTGAAAGTGACATCAAATGAAAGACGTGTGAACTTATATTTCACCAGAAGTTCTAAACGTACAAAATTTACTACTTGTTTTATCTTACTTTACTTGCCAGAAACCATTGTGCATCGCCAAAATACTGATGTGGGTTATTTTATATAACTTTGGAATTATCTCATCAATCGTTCTTACGTGATAGGGAGTCCCCTTAATCTTACGATTTAAGTCACATGCTTCAAGACATATCCGAATTTTGCCGTTAGATTTTGTTGTCACCACAATCAAATTAATCCATGAAGTATATTGTATCAGCCTTTTTTTAGAATTCCCATCTTTTAGCATTTTGTAGCATTTCCTTGAAGGTAGTTAACAAATGTACGGGGACTTGTTGGGGACGATATTGGACTGGTTTGTAGTTTTTGACAATTTCAATATAGTGCTTACTTGGGAAGCAACTGACACCAGTGAATACTTCATTGTATTTTTAGGAGGTCTTTGCTTGTTTAGTGGGAATTGGTGTTTGTTACTAGAAGAGTCAAACTGCTTGTCTGTATATGGGATTTGTGGTTCAAGAGGGTGTGTACTTGAAATTTTCGCCACCTCAATTGATATTGAAATGTTTAATTTAATAAATTTCAGCAGATATTTTGCTTTATATTTTGATATCAGTATTTATATTAGCAATTTCAACTCTGAGAGTATCTTGTTCTGGATTTTGTTCATAATTGCATATATCCCCAGGTTTTCTATTCCTGATCAACCAGATGAAAGCAACATTGTGGATGACTTACACAATATTTGGAAAGGATAAAATATAATCTTATACACATACATAGGTGGTATATTTATCCAACTTCCACCAAATCAGATTTGACATGGAAGTAATTTATAGTATTGAGCTATGCACAAATGAAGACTGAAGCGCAGACGTCACAAAATGATTGGTCACGTTGGGATTCTCAATTTTGGGGCGCCTCAGTCTCCGAACTATAAATTCAGACATGCGAAATAGGTTTTATCAGGATAAATCCGTCCAGAAACAAGCTAATACCTTTTCTCAATAACCCAACAAGTTTGCCCCTGTTACAGGTAAGAATACACTTGCTTAGGCATGGTACTTGTTTCTCCACCCAAATCTATTTTTCCCACGGCGTTGTATTGTTTACATACTCTTTAGATGACAATCTAAAATCCTTTTTTTTTGTTACAAATTGTGTTACTAGCAGCATATGTGTTAAATGGATTGGTCCGAGAAAAAACATATCTTTTCAGATCTCCAGGAAGACTTGTATCACTTTTTTTTCGACTTAATTTACGCGTTTACTTTTCCAGTTCATAAACATTTTTGTTGTTTTTGCGTGTTTAATCCACTTGAGAATATTGACCTCTTCTTTTACAGTAATGTCACTCTCAATATTTTACAGGACAATCCCGAAATGGATGTGTCTCTGTGTGATATCATTTGTATGTTTGATAGTTTTATTCTTTGATTTTCCCAGTTGGAATTTTGGATATTTATGAACAGAGTGCTTACGTCTTAAAGGCTTTAACACATTAACTTGGTTTCATTTTGTCGGGCTGATTATTAGCGAATTCTTCTGCTTTGGCCATTTCTTTTGCCTGGTCTTGAGAGTTTCCTTCTTTAAAGGACTGTTTAATATTTTTGTCTTTCAAAGTATACAAATGTCATTCAGTGGGAAAGAAAAGTTGTTTAATCATTAAACATAGAATTTTTTTCAATTCATGCAGTTAAAATTTGAAATCCTTTTAACTAGAATTGGTCAAGTTATTCAATTATGAAATTATATCAATTTTTGAAACAAACTGTACAAATTAGAAAACAATTGTACAAGCTGCTCTTGAAGTCAGGCGTATTCAGATAGTCATTAATAAATTGTAAGACAATTACTAGGACAGAAAAGGGCTTTAAGAGAAATATATTTATATATTATGCAGTCATCCTCAGGATACTCTTAGACAATTATATCAGCAGAAAATATTGCTGGCTATGGAAGATGGTTATTGAATATGTATTGATCAAGAAAACTATTTCATCATTTTATCTTGAAATACAAGAAAGAGGTTTAATATTCTGCG
>OY757936.1:6824053-7098945 GCA_963585895.1 Sepioteuthis lessoniana
TATATATATATATATCAAAATGAGATGCTTTGAACTGTACTTAACAAAGTGAAAGTTTCTTAATGTTTTGTCTTTCTTTAGGTTAAAATTTAATGACTTTTATATAAATTGTCTTTTCAATTCCTCGTTGCTGAGTGGTAGAATCTTGGATTGGCCTTTGAGTCAACTGGTTTCGTTCCCAGCTTCGGGAATCTGGCCTGTCTAGCTACACAGAAGTGTTCTGAAAGAACGAAACAGGTATGTCTGTCGATGACAATATGTATATATATATATATATATATATATATGTGTGTGTGTGTGTGTGTGTGTGTGTGTGTAACTTTAAATTGAAAGTGGTTATCATGTAATAGTGACTTGACACGAATTTTATGTTTTACAACTAATTAGCTGCTTGCTCCAGAACTTGGACACATTGGTTATAACTGGTTTTTGATTTTTTTAGTTTGTACTACTGTTTATAACTTATTTATTATTGAGCTCTTCTCAGGGTTTTTATGTATCTGTCAGCGTTCTATTGTGTTGGTAACACGCACTTACACACACGACGTATATACGTATATATATATATATATATATATATATGTATCGGTTTGCGTTCTATTGTGTCGGTAACACACACTTACACACACACAATATATACATATATATATATATGTCTGTGTCGGTAACACACACTTACACACACAACATACACACAAACATATATATAGATGTATATATATATATATTGTCATCCACAGGCAGACTGTTTCGTTCTATCAGAACTCTTCAGTGTGGCTAGACACGTAGGACGCTCGAAGCCGGGATGGAAACCCATCCAACTTTACGTTAGACTAAGTCTAAGACCGATCGGCCAACAGGCGTACCATGTTTGGCTAAAGGAATTGTTAAGGTATATATGTAGCAACAGCAGCAGCCGTTTGTTTACATTTTTATACCCTATTGGCTACCAGAGTGCTCAATTCTTTCGAAGAGCTTTATATATATATATATATATATATATATATATATATATATATATATGTGTGTGTGTGTGTGTGTGTGTGTCTGTCTGTCTGTCTGTCTGTCTGCGTTCTATTGTGTCGGTAATACACACTTACACACAAAACATATATATATATATATATATATATATATATATATATATATATATATATATATATATATAACCGGCTCATTGGCCTAGTGGGTAGAGTGTTCGCCAATGGTCCTGGAGACCTGGGTTTAATATCAGGTCGCGTCATACCAAATACTTTAAAAATGGTACTTGATACTTCCTTGTACGTATCAAGAGTAAAGTGGAGAAATTCAAAGAAAGGGGTAGCGTCCTCTCCTACACCTCGGTGTAGTAGCTATTGAAAAGGGAGCCTTCTGGTCGCTCTCGACTACGGTGGCCAGTTACTATATATATATATATATATATATATATATATATATATATATATCGATAGATAGATCTGTAACTGTATAATTGGGAATTAAATGATGATATTAAGAAAAATATAAAATAGAAATGGCAGTGTATTGTTTTTGAAATAAACGAACTTCACACACAATGCTGACACACAAAAACACAAACAAACAAACAAAAAACAAACATACGGAAACCAAAACAGTTAAAGTAGAATATATCAGATAAAACTCCAGAACTTTCCCCCGCCAGAACAAAGCCTATTTAGTTAAACAAATTTCAGACTCGAGCATAGTCATAATGCAACATCGGTAACGTTTGTACGTCCAATATTTTGTAGTTTTCTTACATTTCAACATTGTGACCATGATGTCATGTACAAGGAAACCTTGGTATTGTGTGACTGCGCGTTCATTTCCCTCCCCACGTTTCTCGTGAACTCCATGTGTGAGAGTTGACTCAGACAGCTTGTATGGCTCGGCAATTGTCTTCATCAACTTGTTGGGTACGTGATTGATCGTGTATTTTGACCTTCTAGAGCGAATTCAGTCATCCCTATTATAGTTTATTGTTTCTTTCGCTTGGCCACGTATGGTACATTGCACAGATTACTGACATGAAAGTGCGAGCCATTTTGAAGAATCCTGTCGTTGACAGCTGCTGCAACGAGCGAAGTGTACTTTTTTTTATTTGCTTTGTCTGAATAGTGGCTGTCATGATAATGCTCTCTATACATCTTAAAGAGGAACACAATTTAAAATTTTGGCGTATGTCGGGTAACATTATGCTTGAGCATACTCCATTTTTGAACCGCTAAATATGTTTTACCAAGAACGCCTCATATATATATATGTATATATATATATATATATATATATATATATATATATATATATATATATAATATCGTAATATATTTATCGCCATTGAGTGAGGATAGTTTTGAAGTTATTCCCAATATCTTTAAAACCGTCCACCTGGCTCTTTGCCAATTCTTGACCCGAATATAATGTCATTCAGCGAACGTCGTACTTTATTTTATTCCGATCGAGAGTCTTTCTGCCTCCTCCTCTCCATATCGACTTGTCAGATCTATCAAAATCCTGGCATCTTCCAAATCATCACACCTTTAAAACCTCCCGACTCTACATGACCTTAACCCACACAGAAAGATGCTCAGATTTTGGCTGTTGTAACATTTATCTATAGAAGTTGGTTTTCATGCTCCTTCATTCCTGCCCTTTCTAACTTATACCACAGTAGAATTATATAACCCGGCTTACCAGAGACACTTTATATCAGTCCAGTTAAGTCGTATTTATGTGTGGTTTTCTTTGGAGACCGGTGGGATTGTGTTTATGGAGAGACAATATCTTGTTTATATTCGAAGAAGATGGCAGAATAGCGATACAAAACTTGAGAAAGACGAGAAGAATTAGTTAAAACGTCATCGTAAATAAAACATAAATGATTCAATGAGTGATTTTGGTGTGTTGAGTGACTTGTAGAATAGAATCATTTTTAGTTTTGTCTTTACAAAGAAAATTTTATTGATGTAACTGGCAGGGATGCTCTGCATAACCCGGGATAGACAAATAACGTAAAATATGATAACACGGTAAAAATATGTCCTTTTTCTTCAGTCAACCTTAACGAAACAAATGAAAACCTGATTATTTGAAGAATTCAATAATTGGTAGAGACAATTTATTTGATACACTGAGCAAAACAAATCATGTAGTCCCTTAGCAGCTTTTGGCTTCGTTATTTGATGGGATATCAGCCTTTATGGGTTATTTAAGGACAAAGCTATCTCGGTAGAAGGGCAATTGTCGTACTCATCATAGTTGGAGTGATAGGTGAGTTAATGGCTTTACCGAGGTTATTAGTGTAAAACTGAACGTGATACCACGTCGCAGTCCAGCTCGTTTGTCACTATGCCATTGGGACTCCTCCAGTTCCTTATATGACAAGAATCCTGGACACGTAGTATTAGTTACATTCCCTTTGAGTGCCAGTAAAGTAAGGTTAGGCAATCGCGTTTATAGTACGTTTATTTTTTGTGTGTTTGTTTCCTTTTATCGCACGGTCCTATCGAATACAAATTATTTTCAAACTTATCTATTTTGACCTATAGATATAGCATAGAGCTGTCTATAAGAAAACTACATTATATGTGGGGAAAAGGCCGAAAACCTGTAAATAAAATTGATATTCTAGTTTATTAAACATTGCGCTATCCGTAGAAAAAAAAAGCGAGTGGATAAAGTTTTCACAAAAACTAAATCTCCATGGATAAAATTGTGACTAGAATTATCCTTTATCTTCTTAATTTCAAGTCGAGGTGAATGATACACTGAGAAGATTGAGTGCTTGATATATTCATTCAGAACTAGTATCCGGTGCTAACAGATACATACAAAAGAGACAGTACAATTAGTTAAAAAAAAATTAACGAGACAATTTTTATCACTACTCAATTTTTATCACTACTCATTCGAGTCGGGACTTTTGCAACAGAGTAGAACAGGGAATAATGGAAACAAGAATAAAAAAAAACTCCAGGTGAATCTCGAACTCATGTCCTTTGAGCCTCATAGAATTCTTGCTCGACCTATGAGCTGTTGTCCCAGCTTAGTTATGAGAATATGTATGCAATCCTATATCTGCAAATATAAATCTGCAAAACATTTTTATATCCTCAGATGGTTCGGCGCTACATTTGTGGTTGTTCTTTCACGCACTAATTGCGTTAAGAGGACATTCATTTTTATTAAAAAATTCAATCAATATAAAAATTGCTTTTTACGATGTTTAAAACCGGAGGAACTTGTTGCTTGACCCCTGCTGATCTTGAGTGGTCCCCAAGGTCAATCTCATACAACTAATATCAAAAGTAGGGTTGGTGTGAAAAAGTCGTCAATATATCGTGTTGTTTTAGCGTGAAAGTCGCACAAGTAAACACACAAACAGAAAACTCATTTATTTGTAAAGATCACTTTTTTATGGTTAATTGTTCTTTCAAAACATCCAAGCATCATCTAAATTATTTATTCAATGAATAAATGGATAAGTAGAAAAAAGAAAAAGCAATAAGAGTTAAAATGTAAGCGGAATAGAAAATAAATAATAGAAACTTTCGTACTGTCAGCCTTGGTAGAGAAAATCATGTTACTTAATTTGAAATATACGTATTTTCTTGATAATTTAATGTTAAAGCAAGTTTCTCGATCGCTGGCGTTTTGTAGCTAAAATTTCTCCCGGCTTACGATAAGTATTAAGTTAGCGACCATAGTCGAGGGTGACCCGAAGGTTCCCTTTTCGGTAGCTACTACACCAAGGTGTAGGGGAGGGCGCTACTCCATTCCCAGGATTGCTCCACTTTACCCTTGAACCGTACCTTATAATGCTGAGTGTTAAGCAAGGTGGTATCAAGTACCATTTTTAAAGTCTTTGGTATGACTCGACCTGGGATTGAACCCAGGTCTCCCGAGCCATTGGCGAACACTCTAACCGCTGGGCCAATATAGTTTTGTATAAATATATTGAAACAGTACAATTATCAGAAAACTTTTTTAAAATAAAAGAACACTAATAATCCTATTGCTAATATATTTTTACGTGTTAATATATTCACTCCCAAACTTTGTTCATATGACAAACCTTGGTGAGAACGGAGTTGTAATTTGGGCTGAGCTGAACATTCCAAAAGGAACTGTTGCTCTAGAAATATGTCTCAAGCATTAAAGCTAATTTAAACTTTATAGAATCACATTATCATCATACACCAATGTATTCTTTAATTATTGGTCGTATTCAGCGAGTTGATAACTTTGTTTCTATTTTAAAGCCTTGCCTTTGTGAATATGGATTTTTTCCTTTAATGGTGTTTGTTCTTCATGTTTGTGGGTAGTATCGGTTAAAACAATAAAGTCTTATATACTTGTTCTTCTACACAACTTCTGTTTGTTTTTCTTCATTCTTTTCTGTTTGTTTGGAATGTTTTTCGTTAAAGTAAAGGACACAAGGTCGTTCCAGATTGAATTTTCTACGTGTCCCATACTTGTGGCCTCGTCAAACATTAACTACATTTACGTTAAAGGCGTTTTATATAGTGTAACAGTTAACGAGCTTGACTCATCATTATCAAGATGAGTTGTCAGTACGGATTCCTTTGATTCTTTCTCTCTCTCTCTTTCTCTTTATCTCTCTCTCTCTCTCTCTCTCACTCATTCGCCATCAATCCATGTCAGTGACCATTCTTGGCAATTCCTCTAAACGACACCAAGTGTCCCTATAATGTTGATAACCTGTCAACAGCAGTCCATGATTTTCCTATGAGTACGTTAACATAGCTTTCAGTAGATGAGGTATTACTACCGAGATCAGACCATTAGTTGTAGGTTCAATTCTTACTTTTCAACTCTCCAGACCATAGGGTATAACTAATATGGGCTTAGTAAATTGTTGTATCGTCGAGGTGAATGATACACTGAGAAGATTGAGTGCTTGATATATTCATTCAGAACTAGTATCCGGTGCTAACAGATACATACAAAAGAGACAGTACAATTAGTTAAAAAAAAATTAACGAGACAATTTACAAGAAATTAAGGAGGTTCAAAATACTGTATACCCAAACGAAGTAAGATCAGTCCGAGTATTAATCAGCTTATCTAATCGACAGTATTTGTCGCACGCCCAACTAAATGGACGAGTGTGGCACAAGGCCTTTTTAAGGTGGGTCTGGGAACAGACACGCCTGGCATTCCCTAAAATACCGCGGACCCCATAGACATTCCTCTAAAAAAAAGGCCGCCTTAGGCGCCAGGCGATAAACTTAACCCCTCCGAGGAGAGTTAGAGCTTAGCGGGATGGCCCCCTGAAGCTCGAGGTATGTCAGTCCAGAGACATGACACACCCGACCAGATTCGTGCCGCTGATACTAAGGCCGGGTCCAGTTGATTAAATTAAGTGGATCCAGTCATCGGTTCCTCCTTGCGTTGATCTTTGTTTGCTGTATATCTTCTTTTTTTTATTTGATTTAAACGCGTCTCCTAATCACCCATTTTGCATGTTTTATCGAGTACATTCTACCAATTCATTTTTTTTTTTTCAATGGTTCCTTCTTCCCACGTTAATTTTCCAAATTTATAATACTTGAAATAATTCTTTTCGCCGGGATTGTAATGTTTATTTCTGGTAATTTTTCTTTCAACTATTTTCTTTTCTGTAGGATTAAGTCTATCGAATACGGAAAGAATTTTCCTTGCAAACACGAGTTTGGATGGGCTGATTCCTGAAGTTGCAGTTACGTTATGCTTTAAGTGATATATGGGCAAGAATTTTGGTTCTTCGTTCACGGTTTCAATTCCGCTTGCCTTCTTAATTGCTCTATTGAATATATCACCAAATATTACCGCCATTCCGTTTGACCTTGGGTGGTAGGGAGGAGATGTTATGCGTACTATTGAATGGATTTTGCCAAAATTTTCAAAATCTTTCAAAGAAAATTGCGTCGCGTTGTCGGACACGATAGTTTCTTATAAGCCGAATCTGGTGAATAATTCGTGTAAAAAGATCTATCGTGACACTACTGGTTGGTGTTTTACATTTGAAAACTTCTGACTCGTTTGTAAAGTTGTGTACCACAATGAGGTAATACGTCCCCTTTATTGGACCGGCATAGTCACTGTGTAACCTTGATCATGGTTTATCGGTCTTTGGCCAGGGATTGAACTTTACAAGTGGTGCATTGGCCGCCAACGCACAGTTTTTGCAAGTTTTTACCAGATTTTCAATTTCCTTGTCTATGGCATACCAACAGGTATAGCTCCTCATGAGAACTTTCATTATTGATATTCCTGGATATCCGATATGAAAATCATTCAAGATTTTTTATTTTAAAACTGCTGGTATTACCACCCGATCTCAATATAACAATATACAGTTACAAATAGAAAAATATAATTTCCTTTATTTCTTTTGGTCCATTATCTCCTTGTTTTACTCTAATAAATTTGTCATATTTTTTACTTTGAACTTTATTTCTTTTAAACTAACTGGTAGTTCTTCTATTGAGTTATAAAGAACATCTTAAATCTCTATTTCGGAACTCAGCGAAGCAATAACTGTGTCGTCTCATGGTTCTCTTATTTTAGGAATTAATCGAAATAAACCAATAGTGTGTGGTGTTTTCTTAGATTGTAGGATCTCCGTTTTAAAAGTGTAATTTAACGAGATGGTTCTCCATCTTTATAGGCGGTTAGTGTTGGAATTCCCTTTTTTTTAGCTGAATATGGATTACTATCAATATTCGGGGCAGTGGTCAGTTTAAAGAATGAACTCTCCACCATGTATATATTTGTAAAATTTCTTAACAGCAAATATCAGGCCTAACTCCTCTTTTCCAATTTGTGAATAATTAATTTCTGCCGGGAGTAAAGTCCTCGAAGCATGATGTACGATCTTTAAATATCTTTTTCTTTGTGTAAGAATACAACCTCTAAACCCAGATTACTAGCGTCGCTTGCCAAAAATCTCCTTATTAGGGTTGTAATCTGTGAACGTTAGGTCCGATGTCAATGCTGTCTTTAAGTTATCGAAATCTTTTTGACAGTCCACCGACCAGTTCCACTTTACGCCTATTTTAAGAAGTTTGTTTAAAGGTGCTCTAAGTGTGTGCATATTTGGAATATAATTTCTGTTATAACTAGCTAACCCTGAAAATGATTGAAGGGGTGACATATTTGTTGGAGCAGGCATGTTCTTTATTGCGTTCACACGACTAAGATCAAGCCTCCTATATTTTTTGTCTATGATCTGTCCCAAATACTTGACTTTTGGTAAAAAGAATTCGCATTTTTCAAAACTCAACTTAAATCCAAACTCTTTTTTTTTTTTTTGAAAACTTCCTTTACATGACTTGAATATTCTATTGGGGTTTTACTTTTTATGAGCATGGTGTCCCTCTTCTGCTGGAATATCACTGATGCTACCTTTATTCCAAAAGGTAATATAACGAATTTAAAAAGCCCTTTGTGTGTGTTAATTGTATATATTTCAGCACACTTTTCATAGACTGGTATTTTCATGTTGGCCTCCGATAAATCCAACGTTGAAAATATCCGACCCCCATTTAATTGCACGAAAATTCCTTCTGCCGATTGGAGAGGGTAATTAATTTGTTTCAAGCAGTCATTTAGTCCAGCTAAATAATCTGCACATACTTTTATCTTGTTGTTTTTTCTGTATATGTAAAAAAAACGTATACAGTCGGGCTTGCTCAGGGAATCTTTTTTCGATTACCCCCAGTTTTTCCGGCCGTTCAAGTTCTTTGACAATATTCGCTAATGCTGTGAATGGTACATGCCTTTTTGGTCGAAATATTGGAGTCGTATCCAGGTCGAATTTTGCTTTCACTTTTGAGCAAAATCCAAGCCCTCCGAAAACATTTCGGGGAAATTTGTTATCAGTTCTCTTTTCAGTTTTTCAGTGTTGGTTGACGATTCGTCTATATTATTACTAAACGTGTCTTTGATATGTTGAACAAGTGGAACGCTTCAATCCAGTCTGTACCGAAGATGTTTTGCGATCCCTCCCAGACAAATGCGTTTCATTTTTTCTTTTTACCTGAGAAAAAAAGATTTGTGACAATTTCGCCCATGAATTTTAATTTACTTTAAACGTTGGATTTGGCATGAGATAATCCAAACCTAAAATTCTGTTATCAGAAATAAATATAAAAATTGAACATTCAAGTTTTAGTTTCAGAATTTATTATTAAAAAAGATGCGCATTTTTATTTTTAGTTACAGAAATTAATACTTCAAATTTTGGGAATAAAAATACTTCATCATCATCATCATATCGCGCTGGTAGCACGGATATCCCTGACCCTCTCTCGCCACTCCTCCCTATCGTTCATCGCCCTAGGTAGGTCTTCAGGACAACATCCTGTATCCTCACATAGCTGCTGAATGTACGTTCGAGCTGGTCGTCCTGCTTTTGCGCGGCCATGTGTGGGGATCCATAAGAGTACATCTCTTATGAGTTCATCTCTGCTTCTCCAGCAGTGTCCTGCATGTCTGGCTCGTCTAACTTGAATAGTTTTCCTGATAGGGGGCAGGTGGCCGTCTTGTGGGGTGTTGCTGGCAGGACTTGTTCAGGATTGCACGCAGCATTCTTGTGTAATTGCCATCTAGCTTCTTCTCCAGTCGTTTTGTTAGCGTCCATGTAGTGCATCCATATAGCAGTATCGATGTGACCGCTGCCTGGAAGAAACTGTGTTTCATTTTATCGGTTAGGTCTGATTTCCATATAATCGATAGCCTATTGATAGCTGTCCATGCTTTCGTTAACCTCGTTTCGATGTCCTTTTCGGTTGATTCGACGCTGCTTCCTAGGTACGTGAATTTGTCTACTAGTTTAAGTAGGGTTCCTTACTAGTAAATTGTTCTGCAGAATTACCTACCACATTTTAAACTGTCATTTTTATGGCGCAGGTGAAGTTAGGGAACTGACAGCATTTGCTCCATCTAGCTAATATCTTACGAGTTTTTTCAAACATAATCAGATGAGGTAATACGTTCAGCTGGTGGACAACATGCGCTTGCTGTAAAAAGTTGCTTTTTAAGATTAGTGAATCTGTAATTGCTACAAAGAAAGCCTTATATGCTCATTTCATGTCGGTAAAATGATTTTTTGCATCAGGACTGTGGGGACACTTCATTCCATCTAGAAGGCCAACTAAAAGCAATGATTGTCACGAAGTATTTCAGCTCCAGCTTCAAATTATTAAAAAATACTAATCCTTTCTTCCGTTGTAACACGAAGTAATAAAAAAACAACAAACCCGTCGTTGTTTTGAAAATATTATCCATGAATTTCAAAACAAATAGGCCAGACGTAGTCCATAAAACCGTTCAATTTCGACAAGGATTAAGACCTGAGAAAATAGAAAAGACAGCATAAGTTGAAATATTTATGTCATTAATACAATTTATTTCAACAACGGAGAAAAACAATTAACGTACAAGTCCGTAAATTTTTCAGGAAAAACTTCTTTCATCGGCAGAAAAAAAAATCAGTCCTCAATTGTTATGGCAGACAACTCCGTTTTTAAACACATACAAGGAACGGCAAAATAAATAAACATTAAACACCAAAGAAATATTTTTCGTTCCAGGGAGAGAAAAATTAAATAACTATTTCTTCCTTAAAATAACTCGTGCTCCGAGAAATCTTACGGTTTCAGCATTTTTCCCGATCCGACATCCTCAAAATAAACTAGCAATCTTCAAATTCCTTTTTGCCTCCTTCTTAAAAATAATATTTGTCTGCGAAAATTGATCGTCTGCCGCAGTAAGATTTCCTGTTTGAGTGTTCATTGGCTGACTTGATGTTTAAGAGGTGCAACTTCAGCCTTCTTCAATTTGATTGGAAATTTAAAAACAAATAGACATTGTAAATTACCTTCTTTTTCTCTTCTGTTTTTAACTACTTATAGACTTATTCATTCTTTTAACTCTTTTTTAAAAAGTAATGACAATGACCGATGAGGATGGATGGCGAGAGAGAGAGTCAAGTATTGATGATGATGATGATGATGATTATGATGATGAAATATTGATTCATATATTGTTTTATTCAGTAAATAAGAATGTACAAATATGGCTCTTTTTACATGGAAAATATATAAATTTTTAAATGCTATATTCAGGAAGGAGAAGGAAAATATCAAGATAATTTTGTAATAGCTTCTGTCTATACCTTTTCAAAGTACGCAATTAAGAAATAATTTATATATACATATATATATATATATATATATATATACATATATTGAGAGAGAGAGGAGTGAGAGAGAAAGAGAGATTGCATTAGCTGAATTGTCGTCTAAGTTACGCAAAAATTACATGCCAATTATCCGATTTATATTTACCAAAATTAAATGAAAATATCTTAATATACTACAGATTAGATTTATTTGAAGAAATCGCCTTAAGCTTCAACCATTTCCAGCAGAAGACTTCGGAATCTCCTGCAAGTCTTTCTGTCGATCTTCTTGTTGAAATTGGTAAATTCTGTCATTTTGCCTTTAGTTCATTTTTGTTGTGGCACAGAGTTCTGCAGGTATTTTGCTCAACCCCACCCCACACATAATAATCAATCTTTGAAATTCTGCTGCCATATGTCAGTGGTGATGTGGTCACCAAAATTTTCTCACGGCAAAAATTGTGTTTTCTTGCTTTTGTGGCATGGCTCTATGTCCTGTTGTTAAACATAGAGTCTTCCATTTGCCACCTTTACAATCCAGAGCAGTACTACCTCCTCCCATCACTTGATGTAGATGTCTGTTTTGAGTCTCAGGCTATATATAAATAAATGCATGATATTATTATCGCTAATAACCACCTCAAAGAACATGGTGTGAACTGATTGTTTGCTTTTCATCAATATCGATGCAGCTTGTGCTAACAGAGGAAGTCAACGGTTGTTATGTAAATTTAACAACTGATCCTGATAAAAGATTTTTTCATCAGAGAAAAATCAAAGCATGCTGGAAGGGTACTTGATTTTTTCCAAAAGATTTGAAGCTCGTTCTTTCTTATCTTTGATGGACAGAGATAAAAAATGTCACTTTCTCATCTTTTTTGATAAATAACGTACGTCTTTATGCACTACACCTTCCTTCTTTCTTTCTTTCTTTCTTTCTTTCTTTCGCTGAAATAGTATTAATATAATGAAAGTTATATCGGCTTTAGACGTGGGGTATCTATTGAGGATTGGTGTCCCCAGGTACATTCGTGTATTTATTTAGATTTTTTTTCCTAGGTTGGTTTCCATGTCAAGTTTGAACTTTGAACACGGTACAATTACTTCATGGCTGGAGGGAGTAGATGGATTCATACCTTTCCGAGAACATTATCCCAAAAGTGAAATACAAAAAGCTTCGTCCAGAATATGAACTTACCTCACCGTGTCCATTTTCAACGATGATAACCGTTTGGCAACGCGGTTCCATCTTCCTACCTGGTAATAAAATCAGACACTTAAATGCTACTGTCTATGCACCTGATTGACTTACTAGGATTGTTGTCAAACAGGGCCTAAATTGAGGTTCCTAGGCAGCTGCACTTTCGAAATCACTACTGGACTCATCCAACTCTTTTCGAATACTCTGCATTGTCTCATTGTCTGAATACTGAGAATACTGAGCAGTACTGCTGGTCAATTTTAAATTTTATCAAGGTGATGCTTTCCTCATAGATATCGATTCAAATTTAATGCACAGTACTTAAAACCTGACACTAATAAAGTATGTGTGCAAGATTAAAGGTAAAGATTGTGACAATTTGTCCATATTAAGAGTATAGCCCTAAGAATATACAAGATGTTTTAGAAAAATATATGATTTGGGATATACAGAGTATTAAAAAAATGATATCATTTCGTTATCCAATAACTTGATCAATTATCGTTTAAATGATATCACATGTAGAGATACGACTAAAATCCTTTGTTTAATGTTTAAACACCTTTGTTTTTCCAAGGTAGATTATTAATATACCCGAAAAGGAACAAAGAAACCATAAGAAATTAAAAATAGAATTTTGAGTTGATTCTGCTCATACGGTAAAAATATGTAATCATTTGAACAAGGATAGAAAATTATATAATTTTTTTCTTAAACACACTGTAACAACAGATACGTAGATATTAAAGAAGTGTGAATGTACGCGTGTGTGTTCGTATGTGTTTATATATATATATATATATATATATATATATATATTGACGCAGATAAATTAAGAAAATAGCTCTTACAATAGATAGATAGATTGATGGATAGATACGTTCATCCATATATATGGACGTACGTAAACAGGTTTGAATTCTTTCAAACTTTAACTTCATTTTTGCACCAATCAATAGTTTTTTGCGGAAATTCTGCCGACTTTATTGAACGCCGATGGTACAGCTAAGTTAATTAGATCCCGCTTTCAGCGCAGATTTCGCTAAGAACGTGTCACAAAATCGGTTCGCTTGCAAAGGGCATATTGAACAATAATATATGTTAACGTTTGCCACACTGCACTGAGCTAAAGAGAAATTGTGGTGGTAACTCGATGGTTGAATGTGAGGTTAAATATTACAAACGTTTTCATCTCTTACTTCATTAAAACACTTACAATAAATAATCCGTCAGGATTATTTATGCAAGGCACACTAATCCGTATTATATATAGTTTTAAGATGGTCATTGATTTTCATAATGTACTTTTATTTATCTACAACTACCACGCATCTAACGTTCAAACTATAATGTAAATATTTTCATTATGAATAAAGCCCTCGAAAGACAATATTGATTATAAGTATTTATTCTCCTTCGAAGCGAATATACAAAATATGTGTTCATAGAATTACTTAATCATCTATTTATATTTGACATTCTTATTTCTATTATAGTTTTATCTATTCTGTATAAAATAATCCTTTCTTCCTGAGTATTTTCTTTCATTTTGAGAAAAATAAGTTGAAAAGTCGATTTCTGTTTCTTTGTTTAATGATCTATCAACCTTCGTGTGTTATTTAATGCTAATGTCTTCCTTGTAAATGAACAATGTCGATACTATTTAAACTGTAACTGGGAAAGTTTAAAAGTCCAAGTGAGTGAAATAGTTCTGAAATGTGAACTAGATTTACAATGTACAACAAATGTTAAACTGAACCCGGACTTTGTGTCCGTCTTCATGTTCACTTTACAATGTAAATACACCATTCGAAAATCAACCTTTATTTGTATACGTTTTTATGCAGAAAGAACTTTCGTCAAACAATGGAAGCTTTAAAACAATAAAACAGTTCAATTGTATTTTCTTTTTCTGTTCGATTCGGAATTCAATTTTGTGGTTTTAGAGGGAACCAAACTCAACAATAAAAAAGAAAAGAAAAAAAAAAGAAATAAAATCGACACATCATAACCAATAAAATAAAACTATCATTAATTTACATATAAAGAAAATGTCATGAATTTTTTCTTTTTATTTACTTATGTATAAAAATCGGCGTAAAACCAAAATCCTGTTTTGTAGAATTTTCGATGTGGAACACGGATTGTCTGTTGGCGTGTATTATATCAAAATAATACTATTCAGTAATTCACAAATTTGATTCACATTGCAAAGTAGTTCAATGTGTTTTCATTGTTTCATATGTTAATATATATATATATATACACACACACACACGCACACATATATATATGTATATATATAGGGTTACTTTGTACTTAGATGGGTTATAGTTTTTAACTTTTTTATTATCGGAAGAATTATAGCATTCTGTGTACTATAGCCACAATTAACGCAATGTGCGAAATAGACATCTAATGTTCATTACAATAGAACATATAAAGAACATAGGAATCTCGAAATTCGAAAAGACGTAACGACTTCTTGTTCAGGTACGAAACCTTTTTTTTATTGCTTTTGAGTTAAAGGTTTCGACATAAGTAGGAGAGACACAATCTTCTATGCTGTCTTATTCATTTGGCCCCCATCTCGAGCGCTCCCATAGGGTGCAAGTTCGCCTCGCGTCTGCAAGCTCCAAAAGTCGATCCTCCTCGTTTGGCGTCTAGTACTCAACTCCCTAACTTTCTTTCAATTCTCCACAAACCTCTGCGCGCTTCTGGTGCGTGACGTCACTCGCACTCCGTCACCCGTTTCGTCTCGGACTTTTGTGACATCTCTGAGTGACACTTCCATCCACCCGCGCGCTTCCGCGTTAACATCTGCATCAATTTTTGCACCTAACTAACCCATGTGCTGAGCCGAAAGGTTCTCAGCCTATCTAAACCCAAAGGCATGAACCGAAATTCCTCGGCCATTACGTTACATCTGATTTGTTTGTTCCTTTTTTAAGTTCAAAATCTTTAGGATAAACAATATTTTTGGTCTTTTCCTCTGGAGCAAAGATGAAGAGGCCATAAGGTTTTTTTTTAATTTCTTAGAAGACCAACCTAAAGCTGACTCTATAAAAAGATAGTATCTGCCAGATTCAATCCAACTTAAAGTGATTACCCTAGAGATAGAATAGTTACAGTAAAGCTGAGTATGAGTGGAAATTGAAGCTGGTCTCAGATATTTTGGAGATAAGGAAGCTTGATATGATTGAGGCTTCGAGAACATGGGTCATCATACGTTTGATGATAAGTCATGTGCTAGGGTAAGTTTTAAGAAGACCGAGCTTTCGCAGTAGCTTGATCAGTAACACACGATGTGTAATAGTCCCCATAGGGAAAAATCAGTTGAATAATTAAAAAACTCTTCTTGGGAGATTATGGAATCAAATGATTCATAGGATATTTCCTCTCCAAGAAACTTATTCAAAAACTTTATTATTAATTCCTTTTCTGAAACATTTTTCCGTCCCTTAATCACCAGATCACAGACATTTTTCAATCAAAGTATTGCAAGGGAAGTTTATTCATATGTCCTCGACTCAAAAATCTTCAATTTACATTTTTATATATATGTATATATACACACTTCAATTGAATTATATGTGTTACTTTGCGGTCACTTTACTTGTCTCCTTTCTGTTTCATTTTGATAATAGCATAAGACGGTCATTAAAATATATTTATATAAAAAGAGCAACCCTCCCAGAAAAAAAGGAAGCCCTCTGAAAAATTTTTTTTTTTAATTTAAGGTGGACGAAAATAAAACAAAACTGGTTGCCTTTTCCCATTTATTCATATTATGATTAGAAATATTTTCAAAACATCAGGGATTAAGGCTGAGTATTTTAATTTGAAATTATTCAATAAAATTCTTAACTATAAGAGAGAAGTCCACGTGACGTACTGGTTAACGAGCCAGAGTGCGACATTGTAGTAAGAGAGTTCGAATTCCAACTGTACTATTTGTTCACCTTTTGTTTGGTTTGGTTTCTTCTTTAATGGCATAATAACCTTTGTAGATTATTTAATGCCAAAGCCATTTTCCTAGAAGAACAGTAGTAGTACTATTTAACCCATAGCTGGGAGGATAAGGGGGTTCAAACCTTTACCAAGGGTATTTGTCCGAAAGTGAACGTAATAGCCCGACATCATTATATGATTTCATATATTCTTGATTCTCAAGCAGTTTTAAGATTTCAAGTAATTAATGGTATTAATCCTTTGTAAATAACGAAATTCTTTAATACAAAAAGTTAGGATTAATAAAAAAAACAAAAAAAACTCTTCAAATATTTCTATTCGCCCGTGAGATAGGACTTTAATTCCAGGTCAAAATGGATCTGGGAGTCAGAGCAATGAAAGGGTACTCAAGAACTGAAGCCTTTCCGCTAAATACAGCTTTGTGTCATATCCAGGACAGCTTTTTTAAGGGACAAGTATTATTGCTCTTAAGAGAATGCAGTCGGCATATTTTAAGTCTCACTAACATGGCGAGAGGTTCTATTGAGGACTGGGTGTAATTTTGATGAACTCGATTTTCTATATTATTGAATTTGATTTGGTTGTTTATATTTCTTGTAAAGCGCTGAGAGAAAAGTGCCTACTAATTGCAATTACTCCTCGGTGAACTCTGACCTGGAGCGGCTGTATGTGTTAGATACCCATCAGCGGAGTGAATAGATCAGTTTAAAATGATCGTGTTTATTAGGACCGTGTGCAAAAAACTCTTGAGAAAAAAAAACTACACAAATAATTTAAATGAACGGGATTCCTTGACCTTTTTGCATAGAATAACCCTAGACGAATTGACATGTCGTTAACGTCAATCTAAACAATCTTCCTTGTAAAATGCTGTAGTTTATTTAAACATTCGAGTGACTCTTGGCAGACCCTGTATGTATTCACGTATGTATTTGCTGCATATACATATATTAGAAAAATGTGTATATTTCTATGTTTTGGGATTCAAGTTACACGTGACTATCTGTATTCATGTGTGTACATGCTAAATAAAATTTACTATAGACTTGCACAGGCCTCTGCAGTTTCTTATTTTTAAAATAAATCGTAGATAAATCGCTAGGATTATCCAACTTACCCAGTCAATCCGGCGTTGTTCTTGATCTCAAATAGAGAACTTTTGACCCCCTGTGGTATCAGTAACTCTCAACAATACCGAACTGTCGACATCAATACCAGGAAATTAAATCAAACAATATGAGACTTCCAAGTTGAAGACAATATGTCTACATATACTTTCCTTTGGAAAGGTCTATTTTCTTTCATATTTTTTCGGCCTTACAAAAAAGTATCTGCATTCTTGATTTGCTTATTAAGTCATGCGGTTTCTTCTGCTGTGATAGATCATCTTACGTCAACAGGAGCGCCAACTCTTCTAGTCTGTTCCGAGTCGGCCATGGCAGGAAGTGATCGTCTGCTTTTTTGGAAGTTGGTGAATGCTTGAGTGATCAGATGCCTGTAACGGATCTCGAAGAAAGTGTATATTGAAAATGTTCTTGTTTTGACGGCTCCGGTTTTTTTTTTCATTGAATGTCAACTAGAAGAGCGTCAGTCACGGAATTTGAGGTAACACAATTCATTTCAAAACGATCATTCTGCTTTGCCAGCATTTTTGCCATTTGACTATATATTATGAAAGGCAAACTTATTCAACATTTTTAAATATTCTGTTGGACATGCTCGGTGGTTACTGAGTGATTACACTGCGAGCAATCATTGTAGAAGGAAAAGAGAGACGGGTGTGTGTGTGTGTGTGGAAAGAATGAGAAATGTAGGAAGATAGTATCAACTTTAAGGTTTTTCTTGTTTTACATAAACCTCTTCGTTCGATCATTACTTTAGACTGTGTAAGTCTAAAGTAATGATCAAATAAACAAACACAAACAAAAGGTATTTGAACAGTATTTCCTCAAAAGAAAAAAAATCATAGGTTAAAAAACTTTGCGATTTCAAAAGAAAAGTAATTAATTTCTCATGACGAATAAAATGTCAGCATATTTTCAAACTTATCAAACCCGATTGGTAGATTGATTGATTTTAACGGTATGTCAACCTATCAAAATTCGTTTTATTCCAAGACGTTTGGAATCACTTTGTGTAATTGTTTCTGTAGAGTGTTTACTTTTTACTCACATCTTATCTTGTCCAGTCGGCTGAGGCTATAGAATACATCGACTGCACCTCTGCAGAGGGGTAAGACCCTGCCCCCAATGAGTATCCTGGATATGATGCTAAATGATCTGATGGTGAGGCTCAAGTGATGCTGGAGCTTTGGAGAATGCAGAGCACCCCTTCATTACCATTGCTCCCAGGTCCACTCTGGCTGGGAATGGTAGAACCTGATAGGGCTCTATCTATGGGTTAAATAGAACTAACTGTATACTTCTGCTAAACTGAATTGTTTGAATTAGAACTATTTGACTAAACTGAAAAGCTTGAAATAGAAATGTTTTTGGCATTTAAACTGTGTACTCATTCTAAACTGAATTGTTTGAAATAGAAATGATTATTTGCATAAAAATGGAATTGGCGTTAAATAACCTACAAAGGTTGATATGCCATAAAACCTAACCAACCGACAAACCAATCACATGTTATCAATTTGGTCAGCAGATGGAACCAAAAGAGGCACTACCACTCCGTGTCAGAGTGGACCTGGGAGTAATGACAATGAAATAATACCTCGCACTTTTTTAAACTGTAAATCAGATATAACTGTTTAATTATTTATAAACTATTATCATAATTATTCATTTTTAACAATTGAGCAGTGTGCAGAAGCGTAAGATCTCAGCAAACAGGTGTCTTAGGTAAAATACTTAACTGCATCTTTTTTGTGTCGCAAGTGATCTTTTATCGATAGGCCACTCTATTCATTGAATTAAAACTAGCTTTGTATCTCAAATTCTTTCTTCTTTCACTTTTTCATTGATTTCACTTAGCTTTGGCTACTCTGGCAAACAGGTCCTTGATTGCTTCCAGAACCTGATGTTCCTGTGTAGCCACCAAACTTAATATGGTGAAGATTCTTCGTTCCTTAATTTCAGGAATCTAATGGAAACCAGTGCCTTCAGCAGGACTTGACCGAAAATCTAAAAAAGTGAGGATAGGGCAAAGTTCTGATTTAGGGGCAGGCTAGTAAGGACTGAAATTGCTATGAATTGATTTGTGAGACGTGCTTATTCAGTGTTGCTCAACGGAAGTGCAATTTTTCAATATGCCTTGACATGCATTACATATTTAAATAAGTTCTCAATTACGTAAAGGAGTAAATTCCTTTGAATTGTCTGTAAGAAATTGATTCTTTTATAACAAAATATCAAATTTTGTTTGTTATTGAAAAGTTTGTTATAAAAGAACTTTTACTTTGATTGAAAATGATTTTATTTTTTTCTTATTTTACGATATATTAAGTTAATTTTTCCAGTTGACAACGTCCAGCCTGAACATTTATTTTAGTACAATGACAACCCAAATAAAAAAAAAAACTTTTAACGGATTTCATTGAAAATGCATAAAAGTACATTAGTGCTTTTATTTTTTGCAACCGGAAAACGATCTTACGATTGTACCAAAAGTAGCATAATGGTCATCGTTGTATGCAATAGAATAACTCAAATACTAAAACCTTAACAGGGATGTTTTTATTTCACTATGTGCTAATCTCTTTAGGAAAGGCATGAAACTTTCTGTAGTGATTTGTAAGGTTTAACACTAGTCAGTGGCTAATATGTAGGCTCTCTCTTAGATTTATACAAATTAGGCAGATTAATTTGCCAGTATCACTACATCTTGCAACGTATGGGTCTTATGCCCCATGTAGATCTTGCACTTCTTCTAGTGATTGTTTCATTTTCGGGATTACTTTTCTCTCCATGTCTTTATCCCGTATTTCTTTCTCTGGGAGATCTAGGTCTGTTCCGCACTTAGCTGCATCAGGGTCGTCTACTTGCATTATTTGATCTTCATCCGAGATTTAAAACTCATTCTGTCCCACCTAATCAGGCATTATTTTGTCTTCTGACGTTTCATTCTGTAAAGGTTGTTCTAAAAAATCATTAACGGAAGGAATCGTAGAGATTTCCTCCTTATTTGGTTCTTCATATTCACTTTAGGGCCTTATTTGATCTGCTTGGGCTAATATACTGTTCCTCCTTTCTCTATTAAATATAGCTGTATTGTGGCCTTTTTGCATGATAAATTCTGCCCTTTCTGGATTTGATTCTTTGTGATAATACCCGCTTCTGCAGCTCGTTGCATAAGTTACTAAGTCCCCGTCGAGAAATTATGTGGGGCCGAATCAAGCGAATAGCAGGTTCACAGAGAAAAGAACAAAAACACAACACCAACTTGTGGTTAAAACGCCAAGGGAGGATGGGGAGCGTGTAACACTTTGTGGATAATTAATTCTAGTTTGAGTTTCGGCTGGCAAAAGATTATCTTAACTAACTGGGTCCGGCTGGTAATGTCGCTGTTCGTTGTTTCTTTTTCCCGGCCTAATCAACTTTCCTCGAACCCAAATTAAGACTGACTGCTTGGACTCAAAATGCCCCTGTATATATACAGAATGTTTCATTATTATTTCCGGCTAATGGGACACCCACGAATAAACCCCTAACTTTTGGGGGGCCATTTCTCTCTTAAAAAAACTGGACATAAAATTATTTCCTAGACTGGCCGATAGAGGGACATTAAATTCAGACTCTTTTAAGTTTTTAACCAGTACCTGACAAGTACTTAACACTTACCCACGTCTGTGCCCATATGTATAAACATTTTCTTATCTAGATTTCCTTAATCTAGTTAATGGGTTTTCCTAACATTTGAAATTTGATACCCAGGCCGAATCTAACTCATCTTGCTACATATATGTGTGTCTATGAGTGTGTGTGCATGTAGGTGTGTATATGTGTGTGCACACATGTGCGTGGGCGTATATAAATATATATACATATACACACACACACATGTATGGGTGCACACACACACGTGTGTATACATGTATGTGCATATATCCAACTCATAGTGTCACATATTTGTTCTTTTTCTACCACACTTTTTCGTTTGTGGAATACGACATCGTTAGCGGAGCACTAATTTGCCTTCCCATTAAAGCTGTCTTCCGGCGTGTGATATTAGGCGATATCTTAAAAATAACATTGGTAGAAAAACATTAATTATTTCTTTTTACCCATAACATTCTTTCTGTCCCATTTTAACGGTCTGGATCATTCTTTCCGTGAATCCATTCGATTGACAGTGATAGGGTGGTGACTTATACGGTTTGCACCCAATTTTTTTCAACCATAAATCAAGAACTTTATCACAAAATTCTGGTGCATTGTCGGATACCAGGTATTTGGTATGCCGTTTCAGGAAAATTTGACCCTTAGAATCTGTGTTATCGTAGAATTTTCTTGTCTGGCACACGGATGACTTCAGGCCATCCTGAATAAGTGTCTATTAATATTAATAAGAGTCTCACTCCAGTAATGTTTGCATGATCCATATTCACACGACTCAATGGATCAACTTCTCTGGGCCATGAATGTAAAGTAGTCTGTGTAAAATTTCTTAACGTTTTACATTTTTTAAAAATATTTTATAATTTCTTCGACATCTTGTGAATATCCCGGCAACTATGCTACAAATTTGATCCTTTTTTTTTGTTTAGTCGCTACTCCAGTGTACGCTTTTTATCACCATCATGTACGCTTTTTATCACCGATTTTCTTTGTGTTTCTGGGGGAATTATCAGGTCTCTATTAAAAATCACTCCATGTTCTAGCGTTGTCTTATTTCTTTGAAAGGTCTTTCCGCATGGGAACAATTTCCCCATATGTTTTTCTTATTCTCGATGTTATCCCACTTAGTACTGGATCATGTATAATTTCTGTCAAAAGACAAAACATCAGTCTCTACCCCATGTAAAAATATATCTTCAAATTTTTTATTTTATTTTTTGACTCCTTGTAAAATCGCAATCTTGATAGTGCATCTACATGTGGAACTAAATTTCCTTTGACATATTCTATATCAAAGTCAAATGCCATTAAACTTATTGCTCATCTTAGTATTCTCGATGTCATGACTTTGGGTAATTCTTTTCTTAAATTGAATATAAACTCTAATGGTCTATGATCACTACTCAAAAGAAATTTTTCCTGTTAAAAATTATCGGGCTCTAGTCCTTGTTCACACAGTGGCTAAGGCTTCTCAAACTATATTTGAATAATTAAATTTAGGGTTCCTTAGTCTTCTTGATAAATACATTATTTGATGTCCTTGCGATAATATTCCAGATATTGAATGTCCACTTGCATCTGTAGTTAACGTGACGCCCGTTTTCGAATCTAAAACTTTTACTACTGTTTTCTTTGCCCAAATTATTATAACCTATCAACAGCTTTTGTTGTTTCTCTGACTAGATAAATTCAACATTCCTTTTTCTCTAATTTGCAAACAGCTCAGTCAAGTCCATATATTTTGATACATATCACCTGTAGAAATTCACCAATCCCAAAAAAGATTAAATTTTTTTTTCATTTGTAGGTGTAGCTATTTTTAGAATTCTTTCTATCAAGGTTTGGTCTGGTGTTATACCTTCTTTTGAAATGGTTTAACCTAAAAATGATATTTTACTACTATTTTTATGCTTTTTTTCATTTATTGTCATTCAAGAGTTTCTTAATCTCGGTTTTCTTTTTTAATTCATTTTCATTAGTAGTTCCTATGCATGTATATCGTCTTGGTAATAAACCATATTTTTTATATCTTCTCCAAGAACTTGTTCAATGGCCCTTTGAATTATGGCGCTTGCGATTTTTATTCTATATGGCATCCTTCTCCATTTCAGTGACCTTATTGGCGTATTTATCGTCGTTACTTCTTTGAGGACGTTCGATGCAAGTATCAATCTTCTTCTTCTTCTTCTTCTTCTTCTTCTTCTTCTTCTTCTTCTTCTTCTTCTTCTTTTCGGCAACCGTTCGAAGTGACGGTCAGAGGATGATAGCATCATCGACGGGACCTGCGGACGGTAAACGACACAAAGTTAATCGACGACGGCCAGACGACGACGACAACGACTGTGACAATGCGTTGATGGACGAATAACACCTTACAAGCTAGGACACTGTAGGCGAGCATCCAATGTTTTGGCAGACTGAGCGAGGAGTGAAAACGAAACGAAACGAAACGACGTGGGAAACGGAGCGGCGGTCTCACGCAATCTTTCTTTCTTTTTTCTTCTTTCCTTTCTTCGACAACAACGATGACGACGACGACAGAGCTAGTTCGGCGAACCTAGACCTGATCTGTTTTATTGGCGCCGGTCGGTAGACAGACAGACAGGCCAGACAGCAGGGCGCGAGGAACTAGCCAGACAGTCGATCAGTCGTCTCGGCGGATAGAGTAACTGACAAACAGACAGTGCTCCCTGCGATTACCATCGACGATGCATCAGTTATTGTTAGCGGCCAGCTGACGCAAGAGAAGTTACTGTCAGTTTAATACGGACGTCAGACTTTTCTTCGCGTTTGAACGTCGCATACGACGCTGCGTTGGCGGTAGTAGAGCAAATATAAGCAAACAGTGGCATCAGCAACAGCAGCAGTGTAGGAGGATACTCTCTCTCTCACTTCCAGCAGCAGTGACGCCTGTGATATCAAATAGAGTGTTTTCTAATGGCCCATGAGACCTCGGTTCAATCACAGGTCGAGTCATACCAAAGACTCAAAAAATGGTACTGGATGCTACCTTGCTTAACACTCAGATTATGAGGTAAGGATCAAGGGTAAAGTGGAGGAATCCAGGGAAAGGAGTATCCCGCTCCCCTATACCTAAGAGTAGTAGCTATCGAAAAGGGAGCCTTCGGGTCACCCTCGACTACGGTCGCCAACTTTACTTTTTACTTTTTTTACTTCTTTGAAGTCATCGTCTATTGGTATTTGGTGGTATGCCGTTTTCAAACCTGTTTTTGTAAAAACGCTTATGAATGCAACTTCAACATTAGGTATTGGATATGAATCCGAGCAAACTTGGTGATTTACACCTATTTTATAATCTCCACATAAACGTATGTTTCCATCTGACTTTCTTAAAACTACAATGGCTGATGCCCACTCGCTACCTCCTGGGGAAACATGTTCAAGAAGGTCCAGTTCTATCAATTTTTGCAGTTTTGCTACTACAAAAGCAACAAATGTACAGGTAATTTTCGTGCCTCATAATAGAAGGAGTAACATTTTTAAAATTTTAAACTCGCTTTATAGTTTTTTAACTTCCCGATTTTTTTTCCATGTTTATATTATCAATTAATTTGGTAGAATTTACGTTAAGCACATCGTTTCTAAGGAGGCTGTAGTTCTTTTTACAAGTTGCGACAATTGTAGGTATTACTTCAAGTTTATCTTCTAAGTCCAAGGAACCAAAAGTTTTTATGACCGACCCATCAATTTGGAAGTGTGGAAAACAGCTCTTTCGTAAACTTGACTTTCCCATGCGTTCCTAGAATTTTTTTGGTATAAGTGTTACCGCACTGCCGGTTTCCATTTGCATATCGACATCGAAGTTGTTGATTTTAACCTTTAGTATAATGTCTTTTCTTTCGTTCGATTTTTTCTACATTTTTTTTGTTTTTGTTTTTTACTGAAAAGACATCCTTATTGGTTTCGTTTTCTTCAACTCTTTGAACGTTTTTCTTTTTGAATTTGCATACTGCATGAAAATGGTTCTTTTCAAAGCAATTAGTTAATTTTTTTCCAAATGCTGAGCTTTTTTCTCTTTTTATTTTATGTTCACATCCACAGTACGAATTTTTAAGATCTTTTTTAACATGTAAGTATCGGTGAATATTTGTTCGCTGGGTTGACTTTTATCATGATTGTATTTCTGTATTAATTCTCGTTGCTGTATAAAGTTAATGCAGGTTTTTAAAAACATATTTCCTATTAGTAGTTATTCCATTATTTTATATCGGTCTGATGCATTATATATACCTTCAATTAAACTTAATTGAATTAGGTTCTCTTCAATCGTCTGTTCTACTTGTTCAAGTTTTTCAAACTTGCAATATTTACTTGCATTTCGTAGACGGTGTAGATATTTAATGACTGGTACGTCAATTTCTTGTTTCATCGACATGGACTCCGTTCTTTCCCTCACGACCAACCTTTTCTTGGGCCTCATGTTTCTTCTTATAATCTGATTCATTTTTCAAAAGTCAGGTCTTCAAGGTGTGTGGGATATGCCACGGTGGAGACATTTATTATACCCTCGCATCCAGCTGTAGCCAAAAAGAGATCCATCATTTTACTTTCTCCTTCCTTTTCTTTGTTGTCTTTTAGCTTTTTAGTTCTTGCGCCCGCAGCAAAACATCGTAGCCATGTATCGATAAAATCGGGATCCTCAAGAGACAATTGGTATTCTATTCGCGCCGCCATTTTTGTGATGTGCTATGTTAGAACTTGTTAGTGGCTAATTAAGCGAATTTGACGAACGTTCCACCTGACGGACGAGTGTGGCACAAGGCCTTTTTTAGGTAGGTCTGGGCGCAGGGCCGGAGGCCAGACAAGTCCGATGGCTCCAAAAATCCCTCGGGCCCCGTCGGCATTCCCCTAAAGAGGGGCGCGTCAGGCGCCAGGCAATAAACCAAACCCCCACCATGAGGGTTAAAGCCTGGTGCTCAGCCCCCTGAGGCTCGAAGAAATAAACCATCCGACTCAAATGCCAGAGAGTCCGCTAAAAAGCCTCTGCACGAAGCAGGGGCTGATTAAGCTTACCAGTTATTCTCTGTGAGAGACTTATATAGGCTCTTTCTTACATTTATGCAAATTAGGCAGATTAAGTTGCCATTAACACTATACCTATTCTCCCACCTCAGTTATGGATAAATAATTTGCCCAACGGTCTCTTTGGATTAATTTAGGCAACCAGTGGCGATGAAGGAAAACTCTGAACCAGTTTATTATCTACTTAAAAATTTCATTGTATCCCAGACTGTAGGAGATGTGTTGAGTAATTCATAGAAATGGATTAATCTTGGCCTAACAGGAGTGTCGTGAAAACTTCTCCGTGCAACAAAGTAAGGAAAGATTTAAAGCATTTTTTAATTCTTGAGAAGGTTTTCAGAATTTTGAGAAATTTTATATTGAAGAGCGTGATTTTTTAAAATAGCATTTAAGATTTTATCATTTAAGATTTTATCATTTAAGATTATCATTTAAGATTTTTCTTTTCTTGGTTTAACTGAGAACTTTTCTACACTTAAAAGAAAGCGTTCCACTGACCTGAAGAAATCAACATTGTGTAAGTTTCTAAAGGAAGGGGAAAAAGACGAATTACCTTGTCTAATACTTCATCAAAAAGCTTCGTTTTGAAATTATATCAATGACCTTTATTCATCTTTTGTAAAGGTGGATATTTTTTAAATATTGCATCAAAGTTTCAATTGACAATAAACATTCACTTAGGCGGTCTGGTTGTTGTTCTAAATCCAGACAATTTATTGGCTCAAGATATTCTTTACGTCTTGCAATCAGTTTTTCATTGAACAATTACCTTTGCTTTACGGCTTCAAAAATCTCCGACGGCAAAGTATTATGCCTTTTTTACTTGATGCACGATTTATGAACGCTCAATTTTCAGGTGACAATTTATGATTGATTCTAAAGCAATTTTTGAGCCTATTTCAAAATCAGTTTAGGGTGATCCAGAATCTAAAAAAGAAAAAAAAAATCTTAGTATTAGAGCCAATTTCTTAGCGCTTTTTTGAGGATCACTTTCAGTTCTTGCCCTCAACCAATAATTATCCATGAATTTTTGTTGGGGAGGGATTCTTTACAAAGCTCATTACAGAAAGTGAAATTACTTTTCCACTCAATTTCCTTTTATGTAATGAACATGAACATTTCTCATTACCTCTATTTCATTGTTACACTCACAGAATATATATATATATATATACATATATATATATATGTATATATAAGAATATATATATATATATATATAAGAATATATATATAAAAGAATATATACATATATATATAAGAATATATATATAAAAGAATATATATATATATATATATATATATATATATATATAATCTTTAACGCTAGATAATATATAACACAGTTGTAAAACCAGCAAAAATATTACACGAAAGTACTGAGATAATATCATAGTATTACAATAATAGCAAGTTCTAATTTAGTTGAAAATGTTTACCCGAAGATTGATCATGAGAAACTTTGAATTGAAAAAAATACATATTTTATTATTGAGGTATTCTGATATACATTAATATATATATATATATATATATATATATATATATATATATATATATATATTGTCATCCACAGACAGGTATATATATATATATATATATATATGAATGTATATGTGCGTGAATCGTTGTTAGTGTGATCACTAACAAATGCACTGAGATGAATAAAATTATACACACACACACACACACACATATATATATATATATATATATATATATATAGGTGGTGGATCCAATAGGTTTCCAGACTTTTTTGTACAGGCATTTGAAATTTTCGTAGACCCTTGAAAATTCAGTATGTTATTGCTATATATCTGATGAGATGACTGACCAATCTTCATGATTTCGCGTTTAAATAAACAGCTACAGCAGCAATTGGAAGACACCCTACATGATTGTCACAGCAGGTGAATTTCAAAAATTGCAATCTGGACGTGAGGACACTTTAGAAGACGATATGCAATAAAATTGTGTTTTAAACTTGGAAAAAATGCCACAGAAACGTATGGAATGCTTCAGAACACCTGGCATGAATTGAGCATCAGGACACTTTAGAAGTACTATATACCATAAAATTCTGTTTTAAACTTGGAAAAAATGCCACAGAAACGTATGGAATGCTTCAGAACACCTGGCATGAATTGAGCATCAGTTTTGCGTGGCATAAGAGATTCAAGGAAGGCAAGGAGTCTGTGAGGAATGATGAGAGGTGTGGGAGGAGTAAGGTAGTCAATACCCCAGAGGGTTACTATGTTAAGGTTTTGAGGGAGTTCAGGAAGATATTCCATCGGAAGAGGCCGCACTCTTCAAATCGGGTCAGTGGCATTTCCACCAGATCAATGCACCAGTCCACAACTCCATCCTTGTCCCAGACTATTTGACCAAGATGAGCATCAAGACAGTTCCTCACCCTCCCTACAGTCCAGACCTTGCTCCCAATGACTGTTGGTTATTCCCTAAGCTCAGAGGCTCTCGTTATGAGACAACTGAGGAGGCTGGGACGAGGGTCATTGACGGGCTCACACAAGAAGACTTCCATGGGGCTTTTCAGAAGTTGTTGGAATGGCACAACAAGTGCATTGCAGCCATAGGAGATTACTTCGAAGGGGACTAGAGTTTCATGTGTTTACTACCAATAAAAGTGCCCATACGAAAAATGTCTGGAAATTTATCGTATGCACCTCATATATATATATATATATATATATATATATTATCATCCACAGACAGACTGTTTCGTTCTATCAGAACTCTTAAGCGTGGCTAGACACGCAAGACGCTCGAAGCCGGGATCGAAACCCGTACAACTTTACGTTAGACTAAGTTTCAGACCTCTCGGCCACAAAGCGGACCACGTTGGTTAAGGGAATTTTAAGGTATTTATTTTAGCAACAGCAGCAGCAGCCTTTGTTTACATTTTTCATACCCTATCGGCTACCAGAGTGCTCAATTCTTACGAAGAGCTTTGCATTATGCTAGCGGCGGCCGACAATTCCTTCGCCAGAGTGCTCAACCCCCATGGGGAGCGTATATATTGTCATCCACAGACGTGAGTGTGTGTGTATATATATAATGTGTCTGTGAGTTTATTTTTAAGCAAATAGTTTGTCGGTAACTTTTTTTAAATGTGTTGTTTGAGCCCATTTGTTGTCACACAGTTAAATAGTTCTGCGATAAAAAATTAATTTTTTTAGCAAGTATTTCTAACTAATGTAAACAATTTACACACTACTGTATTATTTCAAATGGCTAATAATCATAATTCTAAATAAATGATTGAACATTTCTATTTGACTCGTAGTTACAATTACTCGCACTCCAGATTTGAGTCAAGAAAACATTGGTGCAATCGTCCAATTGTAAAAGATTGGCCAAAGGGTTTGGGATAGTTGGAAACATAAGTCTTGGAAACATAATTAGAAACAAGTTGGAAACATAATTCTCTTGCCTACAAGTCATGGAAACACATATATTTTAACAACCTTTGTATCATATGAAAATGGTGTGTGGTCTTTATATGCTGTTGTTCTGAATATACCTTGAGAGAATAGTGGTTTTTATTATATGTCATTTTTCCTAATATTCCCTTTTCAATATCGGTATAGGGTCTATGCCCTGGTTCTTATATTCCATTAAATAAGGTAATTTCTAAATTGATATTTTTATCTCCCAGTAACCTATGCAGCCCTTAACTGCAGTTAATGCCACATGAAGTGGTGACCTTGTTTCAGGGATTCTTGTGCTTTTTTATAGCTCTTCTTTGTCTGTGGAGGATACATTGGACATTTTTAACAAGATTCAGACCTCAGAAATTGCAGTCGGTGTTATGCTGTGGTCATTCAGTAATCTTTGATGGTAAAGAATTACTGTGATAATTAGTTGTATTAATTAGTCTTTTGATTATTGGTTATATTAATTAATTTATTATTTAGTTTGGAGAGGTTGAGGACTGATTACAAATCTTTGAGAGTAAGCGTACTTAATCGCAAAAGGTGATAGGCTTGCGCGTGAGCCGGATGAGCCATGTCAAAATAGTTCCAGACAGGATATTGAACATAAACAAATCAAGTGCTTGTCCTCTGGGTAAGAAATACAACTTTATAATCATATGATGCAATAGTTAAGAAGAGATAATGTAAGAAAAGACAATTTTGAATTCAGACAGACGGCCGTTTAAGTGAGTTGAGTTTGAAACAAAAGGAGACAAGTTGGGTTAGACGTTGATGCGGGTCAGTGAGAGACGGGGTGATGGGTGCTTCTTTTTAGCTGGAAGCGAGATTCATTCATACACCCTTACAACGCTTTCCTCTCTCCTTGTGTTTATGTCGGACTGCTAGAATATAGATAGTCTGAATAAATATACTTTTTTTTCTGATTAATAGAGTTGTATTGTAATAATATCTTGGCCCATCGTGTTACATGATGAGTTTGATACAAAGTCACAAGTAATGAACCTGCCGAAGGAATCAAACTAATTGGGAATAATCCCAAAGTGCTTGGTATTTATACATATGGGTTCAATCCCAAGTGCAGTCATACCAAAGACTCAAAAAATGATACTTGATGCCACCTAGCTTAACACTCAGGATTGTAAGGTTTGTATCAAGGATAAAGTGAAGCAATCCAGGGAATGGAGTTGCGCCCTTCCTTACACCTTGATTTAGTAGCTATCGAAAAGGGAGGCTTCTGTTCTCCCTCAACTTCTGTCGCCAATTTTACTTATTTTATATATATTTGCCTTATCGGTTCACCGCGGACAACGTTAATTTTTCAGTGGATGAAGTCAAAATTGTTTTTAGAGTTTTACTTCTAGGTGAAGGGCATTCTCGCGAAGTGAAACGCACTAAGCTTCATTCAGTTTTCGAACTAGAGACACCGATTCTATTTCCTGAGATTATACCCGTTAGCCTAAGCGCGTGTTTTAATTGAAACATGGGAAGTACAAACACATTTCATTTGTTGAAGGGGAATTATTACGTCTCATATCTATTGTTCATTTTTTGAATTGGAAGGAGGCTCTTTCAAATTTTCTTCGATTTGAATGAACAGCCAGGTCTCTTTCTCGGACTGCCTCCTTGACCTCCAATACTCACTCTCTAGGTTAAACACTCGGTTAGCGTGTATATATATATATATATATATAGTCAGCCCAAACTTAAGTGCCAATATTTGATGTCGGAGTACAAGCTTTTGGAACAGCACCGAACTGATCCGACTCCTACGGTCTGGGAAAACGAATTGATCCGTGAACGCATTAATTATCGCATAGCCTGTGGATGTTAAGGATTCTTGTTGATATACATAAGTAAATTGACTGATAGCGATCAATCAGCAAGTCAAAATGAGTCAGCAACTCAAGCCCCCGAAACACCAGCTGCATATTAAACGATCTTCATGCGTTGCATCCACAATTCTACAAAAAGCAGCTATTAAACAGAAGTGGCATTATTTAAGAATGATATATAGCTTCACTTGTTCTATTTGGAAAAAAAAACATATTCAAGAGCATGAAATAACGTTGCATTGTTATCTTTTAATGTTTTAGAGGGAATTTAAGTAAATTTTAAAGTATCCAGTTAAAAGTAACATTTTATTTGATTATTATTTATAATTATCAAATTTAATAAAAACTTAACCAAAATAACTTTCGAAGATTATGTCTATAGGAAGCAAATAGAATTAATAAAAGTTGGTTAATTCAAGTTGGAAAAGCAAAGCTAAAGAAAAAAAAACCCCCATAAAAATCGTCGGTAAAGTGAATTTCTTTTATTGTACGCTTTTGATATTTTAATCTTATTAGGAAATATCCACCTAAGGGGAATATTTTTTAGAATGATATATTCTTTGTAGGGTTCTATAAAATTTCCTTTGGCTTATTATTTCTTACCACCCTGATATTCCAAAGAAAAAAGTCGGCCTAAAAGTAAATATTAAAAATCCTATTTTACAACAGTTCTTTAATACAAAAGTCTTGGATCGAATGCCGCAAAATAATTTTTCTACCAAAATTTCCGACTTGCAGAATGGTATATGAAACCCCCAAATTGATAATATTATTGTATAAAAATAAATAAACAGCTTTATATATATATATATATATATATATATATATATATATATATATATATATATATATATATATATATCAAAATCCAGTCTGTCCGACAATTTAATCGTAGATGGAAGGATTCATATTAGGATGAATACCTTTTCTAAATGTATTAACGCGATGTGAAATACCAAAAGCATCGTTTTGGGTTCGAACATAGGAAGCCACTACTTATTACGATAACCATTGCACTAAGAGTGCCTTTGATAGAGATTGTTATAAACAGAATGATAACTTCATACTGAGATAGGTAAATCTTCAACAGATATATCCCGTCATATGTAAGTAAAGATAACATTTCGTAAGGAGTACGGGTTTTGTTTAAAACTAATATTAAATGGAAATTCTCGTGATCACTTCAACAATCAAATCCCCTTGAAAATCTCCCACTCACTACGGTGCCGATTACTTAACGCTTTTATTAATGTGCCCCGATCCTTCATCTTTTCAAAGATCCTAATTTCTCTGATTGAAACATCTTACAATATCAATAATGCAATTCGGTCAGGTAATGGATTTCGCTGAGCAGATTGCTTAGCATTGTCATTATATCAAAACGGGCATACGTCCAGTTATTGTTATGCAAAAGTTGTTACGTGGCAAGGGAATTAGATCGAAGCCCTATTTATCCTTAGTGAGCTCTAACTACGACTCGAAAATAAATCAGTTTTCTAGCTAAGTTAAGCTGTCTGTATTTTGTTTCCTTTTATACTAGAAGAAATTGATCTGAAAAAAATCTTATGCAGTCATCACGATTAGCTAATTTTAGTAATCTAGTTTTCATCATCCGATTTTCGTCTACAATTCTCTGTAAATGAGAAATTGTTTAAAGATTCTTTTTGGGGTGGGGGATTGTGTTAAAATGTTTTAACTCAAAGAATAAATCAATTAGCAATTCAATAATAATCATTTCGTGTCTACGTTTAGGATCGAACAGATCCTTTTCATTTTTTATCTGGAGGACTACAAGTTAATATAGAGTTGTCCTTCTATTTGTAATTATCTATAAACTCCATAAATAGAATGTTACTTTATATCGAGCTTATTGCTTGGTGGTCTTTAAGAGGGAATATTTAATGAATGCAATTTGGCTATTCCTAATTAAATTGCTTGAGTTTGAGGAAGTTTTAATATAATTAATGATATACTTGGAGAATTTCATTGAGATAGAGGGAATTAGGGACTCCAATAAAAAAAGGGTTATAACAGCATATCTATCAAGTTAACTTGCTATCTATCTATCTCTGTATTTAATCTGATTTTTGTCTTCTTATAATGATTAGCTTTTACATAAAAGTCTCGGTTTGGTTCATTTGCATCATGTACAATCTTCCCAGAATAAACGCTACACAAATTTCTATCGAATTATATATATAAATAAAAAATAGGAGTGACATAGAATCTCACACTAAGTTAACATTTCTAAAATGTGCCCATGCATGTAATGGGGGATTCAAATCTTGTAAATTATTTCAAACAAAAAAAAAACGTTGAGAATATTAGAATTCCCAAAATGTTTTCAATGGCTAAACAAAGGATGAAGCTGTTATCTAAACTTCTCCTTTGTCATTCATCGCCTGACTTGAGAAGGTCATGGGACTAATATTTTTGACTCCAAATGAAGAATAACACATTTTAATGGGAAAAAAGCTACCATCGTATTCATTCAGTTCATTCTGTTACCTATCTGACAATTTCCTTACCCGTTTCTGAGAAAAAATATATAAGATACAGTATTTTGAGAAGACTTGTTTTTATATAATCGATAAAACTGTGGCTTAGGTGTATGGAAATGTTTTCCGACCTCGTCAAGATGTCATGCTGACGTCATCAATCGTGGGAAAATTTTACGCAATTTTTACAAAAGTAAATGTTATCCACTGAAAACTATTTTTCAGCGGAAATAGTGGAGAAAGACATCATTGAAGTTTTTAACAATCACCTTGCAATTGTTTTTATATCTTTCTTTCTCCAAGGAAATCGTTGTTAGGCATTTTTTCAAGAACCAAAATTTAAAACTATGAAAACAGGAAAGCTTATCTTAAAACCCACAGGTCGTCTCCGAGTTTGCAGAGCTGAGTCATTATGAAGAGAAAGAATTATGTTGCAGGTTCAAAATCAAATTTCAAAAGGTTTTGCATTATGGCCCACTTCCAAAATGCTCAAAATCAGAAAAATCATTTAAAAATATTATAATATCGAGATTTTCTTTTAATAATATCAATAATGTAAGTGCCAAAAAAAAAAAAAGTAACAGGTCGTACTATTTGGCTGTCAGAGAAGTCTAAACTTGGGTTTATGAAGATCATCTGAAAATGTTTAAATTGTTGAATAGGAGCAGTTAAGTGAATTTTAATATATTACATTCGTTTTATGTTAATTAAGAGGTATGTGAAAAATGAGGGTGTGAATGTGAATGTTTTCAAGGAAGATTTGTAGACCCAGAAGAATTGCATAAACAGATGTGGTTTGAAGTTGAGTGTTGGAAGATTTGAGTTAAGTTGTGAGTATAAAGGCTGCTACGTGACATTTTACTGTGATTATCTGAGTTCTATGACTTTGTGGCACTTCTGTTTCTTGATGCACTTATTTAGTTGCAATAATACATTTGCGGACATATCTATATGATTATGGATATGAGTATACTCGGATGTATGTAAAAAAAACAATTTTGGAGTCCAGGAAAGGATAGAAAAATTGAAAGTAAAAAAAAAAAAAAAAAAGAAGAATTTCTAAGCATTAAAATGATTAAAAAAAGGGTTTCTTAACATCAATGAAATTTAAAGACAAAGAACATTTTACGTCTATCATGAACTGAAGTCTTTGTGCTCGTACGGTCAGCAGCTCGTAATGTCATTGATCATTTTGAGTAAGTTGAACCTATATATTTAGCAGAAACAGTGGATCCCAGAACAGTTCGATGCAGTTTAAGTCTCGGACAGCTATAAGAGGTGCCCAAGGTGTAATGGTTATCGTCGTAGGAAATGGACATGGCTATACAAGTTCAAATCCTGGACGAGACTGATTGCATTTCACATAGCACTAATACCCTTGGGAAAGGTATGAACCCAATTATTCTCCCTCAAGCTATGGGTAAATAGTAAGGCAGACTGGGTTCATCAGTCTTGGTAAGGCAACTAGTCTAGGAGAAGGAAAACTCTGAATTCAAACCTGTTAAACCCCGCTTAAAAATTGACCTTGTATAATATCCTCCCCGAGTGGATGGGTTGGTAAATATGATAAGAGCAGTGGGCAATTGGAGAAGGCTGAGCTCCGTCCATTATTTTTAGGGACTGCTTTACTCTAGCTAAAAATCTAGGTGACACATGTGTGGCCCCAAGATTGGTTTAAAAGATGCTGTAACAGTAATTAAAAGAGACAGCCATCCGATTTTACTATTTTTCATTTTGCTTTTTTGTGTTTGCATTGTGTAGTTGACCCATTGTTTATACGGTTTCACTTAAAATTGGCAATCGAATACATTGAACACAACACGAGGACTGGTCGATCAGCCGATCAGCTGGACGGGCTGCAATTCGGTATTGTCTCAACTGCATTGAAACAATCGCTATGTGAGTGCATTGATTGTATTTGTGCAAAGTGTGTACGAGTGCAGTGATTTTACGAATGCAGTGTTTGAGTGCAGAAATATAGAACTTATAGATACGGTAAGTGTTGAAGTGCAGCAAATGTGCAAGTAAAATGATTGTATAAATACAAATACATAAATGTCATGGGTTAAAGTGATTTTATGATAGCAGTAAATCAGCTGGGGTAAATGTAGAATGATTTTACAACTGAAGAATGTGTGCGATCGCAGTGAGTTAGCTAGTACAATCAGTGTGCAAGTGCAATGATTTTATGTGTATGTGGTCGTAAAAGTGCAAGAACTGTGGAAGCCAACTGTGCGTAGAATTGCAGTAAGAGTGCAGTAGAAGTGATTGCAAAAGTGATTTGATTATTATCAAGTAAAATGAATATCTATGTAAGTACTACAAGGAGACACACTAGCCCCGTACCTCTTTATCATCTGTCTAGACTATGTGCTTAGGACTTCGATCGACAAAAATGGCTTCAAGCTGACCAAGAGAGGAAGCAAAAGGTACCCCGCAAAAACAATCACAGACGCCGACTACGCTGATGACTTGGCGTTACTAGCGAATACGCCTAATCAAGCAGAGACACTACTGCATAGTCTGGAACGAGCCGCAGCTGGCATTGGCCTCCATGTCAATGCTAACAAAACCGAATATATGTGTTACAACCAAACGGGCAACATTGCCACACTAGACGGAGCCTCTCTGAAACTAGTCGACAAATTCACCTACCTAGGAAGCAGCGTCTCATCAACCGAGAAAGACATCGACACACGACTGACGAAGGCATGGACAGCTATCGATAGGCTCTCGATCATATGGAAGTCGGACCTAACTGATAAAATGAAACGCAGTTTCTTCCAGGCAGCGGTTGTGTCAATACTGCTATATGGATGCACCACATGGACGCTTACGAAGCGGCTGGAGAAGAGGCTGGACGGAAATTACACAAGAATGTTGAGAGCAGTATTAAACAAGTCCTGGCGACAACACCCCACGAGACTCCAACTATACGGACACTTGCCCCCCATCACAAAAACTATACAAGTTCGACGAACCAGACACGCAGGACACTGCTGGAGAAGCAAGGACGAGCTCATAAGCGATGTACTCCTGTGGACCCCCACTCATGGATGTGCAAGAGTGGGACGACCAGCACGAACTTACATACAGCAGCTATGTGAGGACACGGGATGTAACCCTGAAGACCTGCCGGAGGCGATGAATGATAGGGAGAAATGGCGAGAGACGGTCAGGGATATCCGCGCAGGCGGCGCGACATGATGATGATGATGATGTAAGTGCATTGTCATAGGAAACAAGATAATCATTGAAAGGGGTACTGTCACTAGGCCCTTTTTTGTTTTGGTTCGAATGTATATATATATATATATATATATATATATAATGTTTAATAACCTATGATAGGAAGCCTTTACAAGAGAGTTTGTTTTTCACTGCGTGCAAGGTTTTTATGGCCTTATTCCCACTCCAAAACATTTGAACTATGGGATCATTATTTAATATTGAATTAATTTCATAGACGAGAAATAATGAATATTCATTGTGGAAAATGAATGTTATTATCCATTAGGTCCCCCCCCACATATTCGGAGTACAATAGTTACCGTCATAGGAAATGAACACGGTGGCCCGAGTTCAAACCCTAGTCGAGGAGGCTGTGAGCATTTAAAATAGCACTAATGCCCTTAGGTCCTTCCAACTATGGGTAAATAGTAGGGAGGACTGGTATTTTAACTTTGGTATAGTAAGCAATCTATGACAAGGAAAACTCAATTCAAATCAGTTATCTCCACTTAAAATTGACGTTGTGTCACATCCTGCTCTCGTGGAGTGTTGATATATCAAACGGGAAAATAGTTGTATAATTTATTTGCACAATCTTTAATTAATGTTGAAACATTAAGGAACTGTTGAGAGCTTGAAGATGACTTGAATAAGAAATATCTTGAAATTCCGCAAATATATCTAGAATCTTATATCCATATATAAATCTGGGCAACTGAATGCATTTTTTTGAATTTTGCGATACTAATTTGGTCAGAAATGAATTTACTGGAGACGAGGTTTCATTATGTCTATCGCAATAGAAAATCTGTCGATTTCAAATCATGGTCAAGGCTGTTTGAGTTTCTGTTTTCCCTAATTCTCTAAGGTAAAGCATTAATCAATCTCTCCTTTCATATCTATCAAGAGAAGAGCAGGATTGTGTCTGTAGTTAGGCAAGCAGGTCAAGAAAAAAGTTAAATTCACTACTAGTGGGCCAATGGCAAACAACTCCATCCAAAAAAAACAAACAAAAAAACAACTTGCTTCCGAAACTAATCTGATATAATTGCGGCCGTAAGCCCTAGAAGGACTCTATCAATGCCCCAGCATTTTTAATCCTTATAATTATTCAAATATATCAATTGTGCTTTTGTGATTTTATCATATATGTGATGAAGACAAACAAAAGAAGACTCAATTAAAATTTGGCAAAGAGTTCACCTTCAGCAATGAAAATATTTTCTGATATGAACATTGTTTCTAGTTAAAAGTTCGGACACCATCAATCAATCTCTTAAACAATTAATTAGACAATCAATCAAAGAATCTTTTGAAAGTTAAAACGATAACAAACGCACCATCTTCACAAGAAATAATGGATGACAAAATCGATGAGTGATACTGTAGTACATCTTGTTATTCACGCTATTTAAAACTATAAATCATAAAAATAAACTACATCAGCCATAAACAATATTTGATAAAATATAATGCTTGTGCTTTTAATGATAATTCCGTCCTTAATTCTCCAAGTTTTTATTCAATTTTTAAAAATTCTTTTTTAAAAGGTTTTGTTTTGTTTCTTTTTTCAATAGCATCTCAACTTTTGTGGTTATTTAATGCTAAAGCCATCCTTGTAAACGAAAAATGGTGATACTATTTAAACCATAGCTGTGGGATAATTCTTTTATAAAAGAACCAACTTTAAGAGTAAAGGGGAAAGATTTTAACATATTCATTTTACAGTGCAATATCAATTATATGGAAACTCTATTTTTAAACAATATAGCTCAGTCAGCAGAGCTTAGATTATGCGGACCGTCTCCGCAGCAGAGAGTAAAGACCCCTCAAGAAAATAATTTTTTGAGTATGACACTAAACTGAATCAGGTGGTGAGGTTCCAGTTCTGAATCTTTGGAGAATGTAAAGAACGCCAGGAGAGTTGTTCCGGTCAGGGTCAAATAAATCTGTGAGCAAATTATTTGTATGAGATAAGAATATCTGATATAATACAATCAAGTGCGAAAATGTAAGGAACTAATCAAGAAATGTTGATATAAATGAATAATGTACACAATTACATAACCTTTAGGCATAAAATAATCCCAGACGTGTTGACATGTCGTTAAAATCAATCAATTCATCAAACTTAAATAACACTACATAACAGTTCAACTGACTATGCTAGTCTCATTCAAATATCCAAAATCCTTCCATTTGTGGACAGACGTGTTTTCATTCTCGAGAGTTAGCGTAAAGTCGTTTAGCAGATGGCGAAAAGATTCCTGCATATCTATCTATCTATCTATCTATCTATCTATCTATCTATCTTCACATTTTAGAACTACTAAATATGGAATGTGTACTCATTGGACCAAGGGGAAGGTTTCAGTGTTAAAACAAATGAAAATACAAGTTGCTAAAATAAGATAAAAGATAAATCCGAAACCAAAAACAAAAACAAAAACGGTCGCACCCTTTTTGAAATACCCTGTATCTTCAAGCATTGGTTTTAGACGCATGCGCAGTAAACATCTTATTTCAGATGTCAATGATCGATGAAATTTATATCGTCTGTTTTGGAATAGAGATATAGTTAAGTGGTAAAGAAGGAAAGGCCAGGCATTCATTTGGCTTCTATTTTAAGATATTTTTATACTCTTTATGGTTTAAAATTTCCTCTGCGCTCCCATGAGGAAAAGTAAATGCGGCCTCTTTTAAAGCTTTGTATAGATCTTGCCGAAGGAATCTCGCCTAAATACTTAATAATAAACCCGTGTCCATTAACATGAAATATAAGAATTCATCCTTCAAACATAATTCTATAGAATGCAGTGAACAAAATATAAGAATAATAACGAGATGATATCTTCCTTGGAGACTGGAATCTTTTATGTATTACATATTGTGTGTTCACCTTTGTAATCATCAATAAAATAAAGTAAAGTGAGAAAAATGAATATATTGATAAAGATCACGTCCGATTAGCTTTCATCTATTTTATTTCCCCTCGAAGAGGGCCGTAAAATTCTCAGTCTGACTAAGACGGGAGTTGAGCAATCAAACATAAATGCTAATTCCTATGTTTATCCAACATTTCAATACACTTGGCACCTCTTTTCTCTTTTTCTTTAATAATCACAACAAAAAAAAAAAAATATCAATAATGTTTTGAAAAAGGTAATTGTCTTTTTGCTCGAACTAAACATTTTTTATCACTCCCTTATACATTTTCATATTCCCAACAAGTATCTGGTAATTTTTTTCTGAAGTCTTTTCTGTACTTTAGCACCATACTTACGATTAGGTTGATTCTAAAGTTCTGTACATTTAATACTATACTTACAATCAGGTTAAGTCAAAAGTTTTGCCAAATTTTGGTACGTACTAGTTTGCAGCGTGTATATCACATGAACACAGAAGTTCAAGCCATTGAATGGTTCCCGCTGTTGCTAATAGTATCGAAGTAGTTGATGCGCTAATTCGTTGTGGATTGCTTCCTGCTGTGTGTAATTTAAAAGTCGTGCAAATAAACGTGCAATGTAGGTAACTTATGCTTTACAACCTCAAACTTAACCTTAATGCCAAGAAGGCAACCAAAAATATTTATTGTGCGAAAGGTAAAGGCATGGCTGGTGATGATATAGTTACCACGTGGTTGAAGAAAGTTCATTCAGGTTGAGGAACCTTCATAATCAGGCAAGGCCAGGTATACCTAAAACAATGGATTCTGAGTCCATGATCCATGCCCGTGATGCAAATTGTACCCGGAGAGTATATGGTGAGCTCGGCATTTCACTGTCCAGGGTGGATTGTCAGCCCACAATTGGGCCATACGTCACCAAAATATTACTAAGATTTTGATTCAAATACGTTTGCTACAATGCCGTTTGATTATCTCTATACTTCCTTTTCCCAAAATCGTTTTTCTATATTTTCTGTGACTGTTCAATGCAGTCAATACTTGGTACAAATGTCGACTTTATATTCCATAATCTTCTCCTTCTCTTCCGAATTATTCATATTTATAAAACATTTTTCTTTCCCTCAATGGTGTATTGGAACAACAACATTCACTAAGAGATTTTCTCTTGCTTAAGATATCTAGTCAACGCTGTTTTCTGACCAGAATTAAGAGATACATTTTTAACTAGGTTTGTGTATAGGAAATGTGATCAAAAAGTATCAAAACGGAAAATTTCAAACGGTAGCCGTGTCAGTACTAGTGTATTGCTGCGTCATGTGGACTTTGACAAACGCTCGGAGAAAAGGCTCGAATCGTGCATACTGTTTTGCACAAACGCTTGAAGCAGCAGCTTACTAAACAGAAACTCTACGGCCAAGTATCTGCCACTTCGCAAACCATCCAAAAACTCAAGCAAGATATACTTAGGATTGTTGGAGAAGGAAGGGCAAATTCAAAAGCGACATTCTTAGGTGGACTCCTACGTATGAACATACCAGGGTTGACCACCCAGCAAAAACTTTAATTCATCAGCTCTGTGCGAGCACTAGATGCTGTCTAGATGACTTACCCAGTGTGATGGTGGGATGGAGGAGAGAGAGGGAAAGGAATTGGTGCTATCAAGAAGCCTTGATGATGATGATGATGATGATGATGAATTGGAAAAACTAAAATCTAAATGAACACCTCTGGATGCCTGGAAAACTTACATAAAGTTAAGGATTTCTAGATGAGTAAGCGATTTTAACCTCTGGTTGGCTGGTTGGTTGGTCGGTTGGTTGGTTGGTTGGGTTTTAGGCATATCCACACTTGTAAGTTGTTCATTGATAAATCCTGTTTATGTAAATATACTGAATACATAATTTGTAAACAAATATTTTGTAGGTAACATTTAAAACAAACCAGAGATTATTTGTCTGCGCACAGTTAAATCGTTTCAAGTACTGCTATCTTACAGTAATAATTCTACTCGACATTACTCATTCGTTTGCACACAGTTGAATCATTTCTATTATTGTTATTTTACACAACAATTTGATTTAACATTAGCCGTTTGTTGGTGTACAGTTAAATGGTTAAAAAGTTCTATTTGACCCATAGATGGGGACCCTTACATGTACTACCCCTCCGGGTCGGAGTTAATCCGGTAGCATTGGCAATGAAGGGCTAATACACATTACCCAAGACAGGAACTATCTATCAGATGTAGTTTAGATTCTCATCTAGGACATTTGTTGAGAGGAAGGGGCGCTTACCCCTATGTAGAGATGCAGTCGTTGTCTTCTACTGGGATAAACTATTTGTATTTGATTTCTCGTTTCCTTAACCAGTGGTTTACCTTTTGCCAGTTGGTGAATTTGTATCTTCTGCATTTTCTTAGAATACAATTTTGTGGCATTTATATCTATGTCTGGGTAATTATACCTTTCTGTAGTCTACTCATATCCAAGCTAGATGTTTTTCTTCTTTGCAAAAAATTGTATGCGTTGGGTTATGCACAGTAGGTTATTTGTACCTCTAGTTCTAGGGTGAACAGTAATTATCGTATGGTTGCCATGCTGGAATTTTTGGTATCTGTCACGAGCCGCAGTGAACTTGTAAAACAAAAATTCATATAACAACCATGGTAATGGTAGATATTAAAAAATAATTTAGACTTTTTTTACGCATTTGAATATTGAGGTAAAAATCTTAAAAATGGTACTTTCCATAATACGACGCATAATAAACACTGATCGAACAGAAGTAAGTTTAGAAATTTCATAGAATTAAATTCAAAATGAAAGTACAATTATTTCACTCTGCTGTAAGACGTAGAAATATTCAAATGAAAATAAAAAATTCAGATTTTAACCTGAAAACCTGATAGAGTCCTAAACTTCATACTTATGCTAAACTGAATTGTTTGAATTGGACTAAACTGAATAGCTTGAAATAAAAATGTTTTTAACTTTTAGACTGTTTACTTACATTCAAACAGTATACTTACACTAAATAGAATTGTGGGATATGGAACTGTTTTTGACATAGAAACTGTACTTACGCTAAACTGAATTGTTTAATATAGATCTGTATTGACATTTAACTGTGTGTGAGGAAAATTTATACTTATACTAAACTGAATTGGCTGAATAAGCTGAATAGCTTGAAATAGAACTGTTTTGACAATTAAACTGTGTACTCATGCGGAACTGAATTGTTTGAAATAAAACTGATAATTTGTAGAAAATGGATTTAAATAGAACTAAACTGCATACTGAACTGAATTGTTTAATTTAAATAGAACTAAACTGCATACTGAACTGAATTGTTTAATTTAAATAGAACTAAACTGCATACTGAACTAAACTGCATACTGAACTGAATTGTTTGAATTATAACTGTTTGACTAATCTGAATAGCTTGAAATAGAAGTGTTTTAACAATTAAACTGTGTACTCATGATAAATTGAATTATTTGAAATAGAACTGAATATTTGCATAAAAATGGATTTGGCGTTAAATAACCTACAAAGGTTGATATGCCATAAAATCCAACCAAGTAACCAATCAACCACCCAATTTTAACTTAAAAATACTTATAAAAATACAATAATAACGTGAGATTTATCAAATAATTGAAATTCAAATCTGAATCCCAAACACAACGGGAAAAAATAAATAATGTCAAACCCCCAAACCCTTCAGACGAGACCAGACTCGAATATTTCAACACCGCAAAATTCAAAACTCTTTGATTTTGTACGATAACCTACTATTTATTCTGACTATTGACTATAAATCGTTTGGAATGATAGAAATGAGAGCTATTTTTACATTCTCCGCAGGAAGATGTTGAAATATCTTTGAATTAAAAAAAAATCTTAAGCAGGCCTCAGAGATCCTTCTTGCTGGATGGACAGAAGTTGTTTGGGGGACACCAGTGGCCTAAAGTGTCTCGTTCGTTATCACTATTCTTCATGTTCATCAGGAGGAAGTCCGTAACATTTAAACGAGTCATAAATTTCTTCTATTACATATGACGTCAGAATTTTTTCATATCAATCTCAAGCATGCTATCCGTTTATATTTGTTTGCGTGATTCTCGTTTTTAATTCAATTTTTTTATATTTCTAAATTTGAGCAAATTTTCGTTTAATCATCCACTCCTGAATGTTCGCCACTTGTACATATTTGCACAGTTGTTTAGCTAATATCTCGTGAATTGAAGTACATTGTTTGAACCAGGCAACCATGAATTTCATCGCAAGGTGGGGCCTTCCGATCGGAGAATTTCTTGAGGGTTCCAATGATGGATTCAAGATATAGTCCTGCATCTAGTCTTTCGGTTTCTTATAATCTTTTATTCATGTTGATCATCGGTTTCTCTCTTTTATAGTCATATCTATACCTACAATTTGCTACAGTGTTCCTTTGTTTTAGGTGTTTTCGGTCGCTCAATTTTCTTTCTGCTTTCTCCGTTTACTTCTTTGCAGAATCTACTTTAGTTGGTTTGAATGTTGTATTTCGTTTGCAGAGTTAAATTCTGTCGTTTGTAGAATTGAATTTTCAAAAGAGATAAATCACAAAATATTGCCAAAAGATTCCGAGAACTGTCAAGCAACACAAACCAAACAGGACCTTAAAAAATAACTAAAGAAGATTCTACCAACAAATTAGTGGAGAATGTAAAAGGACAAACCAACAACCAGATACAAAAGAAACAGAACAATTTTGGAATAAAATATGGAAACAAAAAGAACATAACAGAAAGGCGAAAGGATAAGTAACGTGAAAAAAGAAATACAAGGAGACGAAGATGGCTCTGAGACGGACATACAGTTTGAATAGCTCAAAGCAAAATAAAAAAAATGTACAGAATAGGAAAACACCAGGCCATGATGGTATTCATGGAGTCTGGTTTTAAAAATTCACGTTCATCCACAACAGACTGGTTCACAAACTGAGTAGATACCAAAAAAATAGGAAATATAATATCGATCCAAAGAGAACTTTAAAAAGGAACCACCCCTAAAACTATAGTGTGACAACGTGTCTACATATAATGTGGAAAATACTTGCTGCACGGATTAGGGAGGAAACATATTATTCACTAGCATGTCATGAGAAGAAAAGAAACGATGCCCCAAGGGAACAAGAGGAACAGGTGGTTTACTATAGAAAGATCTGCACTTCCTGGAAGAGAGTAAAACGAGGTAGAAATATGTAACCATATGATGGATGAGTGCAAAGCTATCTATGATATGGTCTTGCAAAGCTAGATGGTAGATTGTTTGAAAATATACAAGATATTCGACAACATCAAAAAACTCGTCGAGTATGACATGAAAAACAGGAAACTTGAATTAAAAACTGGAGGAAAAACATTTGCAGACATAAAAATCAAGAAAGGTATCTTTCAGAGAGATACACTTTTCCCCTTACCATTTGTAATAGCTCTGGTGCCTCTCAGTTACATACTTTGGAAAAAAAATGGGAGCTGCAAATTTAAAAATCCCAAGAAAAGTTAAACCTTCTTATGTACATGGATGACATCAAGCTCTTCTTAGCAAAAGAAATTTAAAAACTGAAGAATTTGAAACAGACGATAAGAATATACATCTGGGATAGAGGAATGGAATTTGACAACAAAAAAATGTGCCATGCTCATAATGAAAAGTAGAAAAAGATAAATAACGAAAACTTTCGGTAGATAACTCATCAAAGGAAAAAATACCTGGATAATCCCCCGTATAAGATACTCTGGAGGTGCCCGTGGTGTAATGGTTATCGTCGTAGGAAATGGACACAGCGACATCCTGGACCAAGCTAATTGCATTTCACATAGCACTAATACCCTTGGGAAAGGTATGAATCCAATTATTCTCCCTCCAGCTATGGGTAAATAGTAGGATAGACTGAGTTCTTCAGCCTTGGTGAGGGAAGTAGTCTAGGAGAAGGAAAACTCTGAATTAAAACCTGTAAAAATCCGCTTAAAAATTGACCTTGTGTCATATCCTGCCCGAGCGGAGGGGTTGGGTAAATATGAATAAGATACTCTGGACCATTCGTAAAATGGACAAGAGAAGAACCGGAAATCAGAGGACAAAAAAGTTGATGATGATATACCAGGCCTTACTTCTGAAAGATGAGAGAGAGACAATGTGTCTAGAAAAGAAGGATAAAGAGGAATCACTGAAGAGAGCAACAATAACTAGGAAACGGAAATGGGAAGAAAAACAACTGTATGGATATTTAAAGCGACAAACACCTGAAATCTCATACGGGACAACCAAAATATGGCTATAAAAGGAAAATGTTAAGAGAGAAACTGAGTCTGTTAAAATAGCAGCACAAACCAATACCAAAGTGACCAATTATATCAAAGTGAAAATTTGATAATGCACTGCAGAATAGAAGATGTAGCTTAAATGGTGATAGAAATGAAACAATTAATCATATAAAAATGGAATGAAGGAAACAAGCACAAAAAAAAGAGTGCATCACGAAACATAACTGGGTGAGGAAGGTGATCCACTGGGAATTATGCAAAAATTACAATTTGGCCATTCTATCAAATGGTACAGACGCAAAACAGAATCTGTCCAAGAAAATATGACTCATAACATTCTCTTTAAATTTGAGATACAAAAAGATCACTTTATCCCGGCCAGAAGACTAGACCGAGTGATAATTTGTTTTATAATAGCTGAGGGATTTCGGTTCATGTCTTTGGATTTAGTTAGGCTGAGAACCTTTCGGCTCAGTACATGGGTTAGTTAGGTGCGACCTTGATGCAGGTGGTAACGCGTTCGCGCGCACAGACCTGACATGTCACTCAGAGATGTCACAATAGCCTGGGATGATGAAACGGGTAACAAAGTGCGGGTGACGTCACGCACCGGAAGCATGCGGAGGATTTTGAGGATTTCGAAGAAAGTTGAGTGAGTTGAACTAGACGCCGAACGAGGAGGTTCGACTTCTGGGGCTCGCTGAGGCGAGACGAATTTGGGCGCCATGGGTGCTGCACGAGATAGGGGCCAGATGATAAAGACAGAATTGTGTCTCTCTCCTTATGTCGAAACCTTAAACTCGAAGTTAATAAAAAGGTTTCGTACCTGAACAAGAAGTCGTTATGTGCTTTCGAATTTCGAGATTCCTATGTTCTAAGTTTTCTATATGAACATTATGCATATGTGTAACCAACATTCCATGTCCATTTCGCACATGGCCATATTCGTGTATATGGCTATGGAATAAATTTACCAAAAAGAAAATGAAAAGAACCTGCTGTATAGTCGCCTTTGCCGTCCTGGTGGACCATAGAAGAAAGCGAAAAGAGAGACAAGTACTTAGACCTAGCTAGAGAATTAAGAGAGCTGTGGAACATGACATTGACAATGATACCAAATGTAATTGGTGCGTCCGGCTCGATCCCCAAATATTCGAAAAATGGGCTAAAAGAAATGGAGATCGAAGGACAAATCGAAGCCATCCAAACTACAGCATTGTCGAGATCGGCCAGAATATTGAGAAGTGCCTGATGATACTTGCTGTCACTTAGACTCCATTAGCTAACGCTGTTATGAAAAGCTCTCAAGGAGTATATTATTATTATTATTATTATTATTATTATTCCTTGGGAGTTTTTCACATCAGCGTTAGCTAATGATCTGTCACTGGAGACAGCAAGTCTCCTCAAGTGACAGCAAGTCTCCTCAAGTCTCTTGGACTCCTCTCAGTTTTCTGGCCGATCTCAATAATACAGTAGTTTGGATGGTCTCCACTCGTGTTTTTATTTCCAAGTCCTCCAGTCCTTTTATTAATCTTTTGGTGACTGTACAAATAGCACCAGTTATAATTGGTATAGACGTTACTTTCATGTTCCACAGTTTTTCCAATTCTCTAGTAAGGTCTTGGTATTTATCCTTCTTTTCACTTATTTTAAATTTTACTCTATGGTCAGCCGGCACAACAAAGTCCACAATTCTTCAAGTTCTCTTTTTTAGTTGAATATTATTATTATTATTATTATTATTATTTATTCCTTTGGGGTTTTTCATATCAGCCTAAGCTGATGGTTTTTCACTGGAGTTTGAGTGATAGCAAGTCTCCTCAAGTCTCCAGGACTTTTCTCAAAATTCTGGCCGTTCTCAATAATGCTGTCGTTTGGATGGTCTCCTCTCGTGCCCCGACTTCCGAGTCCGACAGTCCCTTTAATAGCCCTTTAGTTACCGTACCGAATGCACCAATCATGATTGGTATAATGCTCCATAGTTTTTAAAATTCCCTGGCAAGGTCGAGGATCTTATCCTACTTTTCACTTTCTTTCAGTTTTATTCTAAGGTACAGTAAAGTCTACAATTTTGCAAGTTCTCTTTTTTTTGTTGATTAGCATAAGGTCTTGTCTTCTGGCCGAGATTTGGTGACCCGTGTGTATGTCAAAGTCCCATAGGAGTTAGTGTGTGTCATTCTCCATGACAGCTGCTAGGTTGTGCATATACCATTTGTTGGTGTGGTCAAATTTAAATTTCTTGCACATCTCCCAGTGGATGACCTTGCTCACCCAGTCTTGTCTAGTCTTATACTCTCTTATGGCGCTGTTTTGTGCTGCTATTAGGAAATTATCGTTATTATTATTATTATTATTATTAATAATTCAACTGGCTTTATGTTCATTGTTGATTAGCGTCTTTTTACAGAATTTATGTCAGAAATCGTCAATAATTAGGATTTAATTCTCATTAAGAAATTTAATTCTCATCAAGAAATTAAAATTATCAGGGAGAGTAAAATGGCCAGTTATTTTTAACTTTCAAATTAATTGGAAGCTGCTTTATTTTCTATTGTAGATCATTTTCAAATGACCGAGCTAATAAAACGTCGGTACGATGTGTCATTTTTGCATTCCAAACTCCTCCTACTACTACTATTACTATTATTATGATCATTATTATTATTTTCATTATTATTAATTCCAAGGTCATTTCCATTCATTCAGTGCCTTTCTTTTCTTTTCTTTTTAGTTTTCTTCTTGTAATTGATTGCATTTTTAATTAAAAACGGGCGGTACTACATTCCTATTTTCCGTAGAAAAAAAGAAAGCAGATTTCAAGTTCAGTAAACACCGGGTCCATGTTCCATTATTTGGGGAATAGAAACGGGAGGAGAATAATAAACATGTTTTACATAATGGTGAAGATCGAAAAACTCACGTAGATTGCCTGGAAGCGTACATGCACAGAAATATACACAAGGCGACAAAGCCAAACGTATGCACCGAAATGTTGCCTATTTTCACTCACAAACATCTGACTTACAAACTTGTGACACAAATATCATAATACCTTCCTTCTTTCTTTCTTTCTGAGACATAAAACACGATCACGTTTGCATATTACAAAGTTTCATTATGTTCATTTATATTTTGTTAAAGTCAACAGACAAGGCAAGATGCATGGAGTTTTTAAAAATACGTCTTGTTTACAAATAAGGGAACGTAAATCTGGATCGAATGACTGTCGAAATCGTTCAAGAGTAAAGGTATATATCCGATTTCCTACCAAACCAGAAGGCAACACAAGGCCCTTTGAGAGAGAGAGAGAGAGAGAGAGAGAGAGAGAGAGAGAGAGGGAGAGGGAGAGGGAGAGGGAGAGGGGTTAAGATCCGCCCAAAAGTGTTTAACTGCGGGATGTATCCATGTAAAATAGCATGTTTGTTTTATGAGACTGGACCATTTTCGTCTTAGTCGGAGCGAGAACTTTTTAGCATCTTTCACTCGCTGGTCCTGTAACCTGGTTTGCTATTCAATTAACGTGTCTTGAGCACGATTAATCTGATGGAGCCCATTCCTCTCCAGGTCTGCAACTGGTTTGAATTCAGACGTGTCCTTTTCCAAGACCAGTATTAAAGAGCTCAGTCTACACAACTCTTTGGATTCAAACCTTTTCCAATGATATTGGTGCTATGCTAATTTTGGTTATCGAGTCAAATGCATGCAACAATAGCCGTTACACTAGGAGCGCCTTTCATTTTTATTCTTTCTCTCTCTTCATGAAGCTTCTAACTTTTATGTATATAGTATTATCTATATATGCCAGAGTCGATTTGGCTTATACGCTAACGTTTTGCACCCTGGTTATCACTGATTTTATAAGATTTATTTATTTTCTTTATAGCGGACGGGAAAACAAAATATTATTTGGCAAGTGAATAGATTTCAATGCCCACACATTACAAATTCGACCTTGAATTCTGAAATCTTATCGGTGCGAGCCGAAAGCAACAGATTTCAGTGTATATGTAGTATCAATTTCTATTTTCTTAATTGATCGAATAAGGAAGTAACATTGATTTATCACGGAGATGAAAAAACAGTTTTATTTAATTCTATTTAGTAGCAGTAGGATATATTTAGGAGAAAATGCTCTGGGCGTTTTCAATGTAACCAGATTTCGTTTAGGGATGTAGTTATAGAAAGATGGTACACACTTGCAGACACATATCTAAATACATGAAGCGCATTTTTTCGTTGCTAATGGAATCGGTTACCAGAGTTCCTATCCTGTAAATGCATTTTTACATTTTATTTCGTGCTAATTCCATGAGGAGCGGGCTGAATCCAAATGTTTTCTCGCGAGTTATAGGTGAATAATAAGTCATACAAGGTTCTTTGGCTTTGGTTAACCAACTAGTCGAGGAGAAGGAAAACTTCTACATCCAACCAGTTTCACTGCGTTTAAAAAGTGACATTGTGTTGCATCCTGTTTATTGTGGAGGGAATAGGTAATTGCAAATTTGCATGTATAAATGCATGAGTTTGTGTACACTGACAGAAAATAAAATTGTGAAAGATTCTAAAACTGATTTTTACCTGGGTTTAATCTTGAGTAAACTGAAATATATTCAATATGTTACAATTTATACATACATATATACATATATATATATATATATATATACATATATACATATATATATATATATATATATATATATATATATATATATATATATATATATATTTGTGTTAGTGCTTTTACAAATAAGAAGATGAACGAGACAGACCTAAAGACATAAAGGAGGAGAGAAAGACAAATTTATTTATTTTATTCAATTCTTTTCTCTTTGTTTTAAGGAGAATCTGTGGTAAAAAAAGAAATGCTTTAACATCATTAAACAAAATTTAAAGGCTTTATTTTATTTCTGATTGTTTTTTATTTTTCTTTTATTTTGAATTATAAATAAACAAATGATGATCTCTTACAAGATTTAATCCATTTCAAAAGATGGCAAATCGAAATGAAAATGGTTTTCAAACTATATTTGTCGATTCTTGCTAACAGCAACATCACATTTCTCAATATGTATCTTTTTTTCCTTCTGATATATACTTTTATTTTCATGCGAATATTTTTGGTTTCATAGAATGAGGTACAAAGTATGGTGGCGCTTGGTGTAACATGATGAAATGCTTGAGAGAGGATAGAAAAAAAGTTGGATTAAAGAGAAAGGAAAGTAGTTGAGAGAAAAATGTCGGCATCTTGTCCCCACCCCACAATGGCACGCACATCAACCCCCCCCCATATATATATATATATACAGAATACATGAGATAAATATAAACTCTAATGTTAACGTAGGATTACAAAATTATATTTAAAAGTACTATCTCTGCAATTTTGTCTGAATCGGTTTACCACAAATGTTATTTCTTCTTTTAACTAAACTCTTTCTCTCTCTTTCTATATATATATATATATATATATATATATATATATATGTGTGTGTGTGTGTGTGTGTGTGTGTGTGTGTGTGCGTGTGTGTGTATAGGGTATTTTACAATTGTTGAAACAAAGCAGCAGTTTTAGATCTTCCCTGTTGACATTCTTTTTCTCTTTTCCGATTATTTCTGGGAAATCGATAACATTTTGATATATTCAACCAAATATAGCGAAACTATGCCTCGGATGATAGAGCCGATCTTTTGAGTGAAGACACATTACGAAACTTAGTCATTCAAGATTTTCCAAGCAAGACGTTGAAGTAAGTTCTATTTCAACACGTTTCCACACAGGAGTCCGACTTTCAAGTTGCTCTAGAACTCGGAACCTCAAGGCATTTGTGAAGATCGTAGAGTAAAGGGTTTCTCTTTATCAAGTTCATTGGACTCAAGTGTTAGGCTAACAGAGATCATCCAGATCTTTAAGGGATCACCATCAGGAAGCATGATACCACTGGACTATTTGTTTTCGAAAATGATTGGAATAATGCAGTGGCAGTGATAAATAAAGCATTATATTCCAGTGCTTGAACGGTTCTGAGGTGAGCTCTTTGAGCATGATGACCTGGATGAGGAGGAACTATAGTTTCAGGATGGCGGTTCTCCAATATATATATATATATATATATATATATATATATATATATATATCATCATCAAGGCGTGCCGGCAGGTCAGATTCTTTTGCTTCTCTTTCGATATTCGTCCTGATTGGTCATCTCTCTTGTTAAGTCCTATAGACAGCATCCAGTATCCGCACAGAGCTGATAGATGTAATCTTTTAATCGTCAGCCAACACTGGTGAGTCCATGCATAGGAGTCCAAAGGAGAACCTTGCTCCTGAATTCATCCTCATTTCCCTAGCAGTGCTGAACATGTCTTGTTCGCCTTACCTGGATTGTTTGTGTAATGGGATGTACGTGGACATATAGCTGATGTCTTCCAGGATTGGTGATGCTTCCAGGATTTCCTAAAACTGCATCCACAATTCTTGTGTAGTACTCACTTAGCTTTTTCTCTATGCGTTTCGTTAGAGTCAAGTGGTGCAATTATACAATAGTACTAACACGTCTATAGTTTCGAAGAACTTTATGCTACGATTAGTTTTTTTTTTAATCTCTAGCATGGTGTAAAGGTTAGCGACCACGGCTATTAGACCGTTACTAGCGAATTCGATTCTCACTGGGTTCTCCATGCTTTTCTTTCATATGTCTTGTATAAATACTAAGCTAAGATCAGTAAATAATTAACTATACTGAAATGGATTTCAGTAAAAGAAGCAAACAGCGAGAAAACATTTCATATGAGCTGCATCTGATTTAAAATAAAATGTAAAACAAAGTGAACTGGCCCAAGGCCGGCGACAGAAATGTTATTAAAAGTTCAAATAACCCAATTACCGTATATACTCGAATATAAGTCGTTTACACTGCTCATCTATGGTTATAAAATGATTAATTTATCGAATTGATTTCAAATCTAAGATTTGCTCCAAATTTTTTTCATTATGAATTAATTTCAACCTTACAAAAATATCACTCATGCGAAGATCAACATCAGTTTTTGCCAAAAAATTAAGTTTTTCAAATTAAACCTATAAATTAAACTTATGGAAATTTTGGGTATTCATAGAATTAATTTTTGAAGCCAATCAATGATACTAGTGTTCAGTACGATTTAATTTCAAATTTACAAAATTATTCCTCATACACAGGGAGATGCCTTTTTTTTTTTTTTTGTCTAGAAATCTATTTTACAAAATTCAACCAATGAACAAGTACATAAAATACTCATGAACTTTTCAGGACCTAACAAATCAATATTTCTTGGAAATTACTTTTCTTCTCAAGTTTGAATTACCTGTAAACCATATAAGCAATGTTAAATTAGATAGGAATTATCATTTTGATAAGAGAAATGATTTGTCATTAAGGGTTTTCAGACTATTGTCTTCATCTTTACTGTTATTTCAACAACGTTTCGGCCGATATATTCTCCGGTTTTCTTCGAACTCGGAAACCTTCACGGAACTTCGAACTACGTCGTATAGTGAATTCACGGAGGTCACCTGATTTGATTCCGTTACAAGTGTTAAGTATTCTTGTATTGTTACTCGCCTGCGGTCAAGATTGAACCCACAACCTCCAGATGATTATCTCCTTAGAAGCTCAGGGAGCCAATGCTTATAACGGTTACGCCATGTGTCCTGCTGCATAATTCAGAGTGAATTTTTGGGACTTATAAACTTAATGTTCTTTCTTGACTAGAATTACTACAATTATGTATGATTTTTTACCTGTGCTCATATTCAGATTTTTTTCCATCTAGCCTTCTTAATTATCGGTTCTCATATTGTATTCAACTCTATACTTGGTCTACTCAGCAGGTCATTGCGACCCACCATATGTGCCGATTCCTTAAGGCGTCTAATCCTCCAATGTTTAGCTCTATCAATTATTTCAACTTCATCCCATAAGGGCAAATGGTTTCCCTATTCCTTCTATATATGGTCTGCCATACCTGACTTTTCAATCTCACCTCGTACTACCCGTGGATTCAATAAAGGACGTAGTTTGAAATTCCGAAAAGGTTCCCGAGTTCGACAAGCACCTGAAGAAGGACGGAGGACATATCGGCCGAAACATTATGGATATAACAATGAAGACAATAATCCGAAAACCCTTAATGATAAAAATCATCAAGCTTCGTTCCAGAAATTTAGACAAAAATAATTTGATATGCTTTTCTTTTTGAAGTTTGAGAATTAAAATTCTTTATGCTTTGTTACTTCCTGCTGAAACAATTTTCATCTGTTGGGCGTTTATTGTTAGAGATCTTCTCTCGATGAGAGTTCTTCATTACCATGAGTAACTCATTTTTATATTAAATAAAGATGTATTCCAAATATAGTGTCTGAAAAATGAAATTGTTTGGTCGTCTATAATAGATAGACAGACTTTCAAATTATTCCAAAAGTTTCCTTGCAAAAATATTTCTCTATAAAAGTGTATTGGAAATTATTTTATGTAAAAGTTCAATGGGAATTATTTTACGATGAAAATATATTGGTATTATAATTTCCTAATAAAATACATTTGAAAGGATTTCGCTGTATTATTCATTGGGGAGGATTTTAGGATTTTATGAGAAAATGCATATCAAGTATGTTTACCATACTTGATATGCATTTTTACATTTTGCCGGACAGAAAAAAATCTTTCAAATTATTCCCACTGAATGAGACATTAAGAATGAAAGAAGAAAGAAAAAATATAATGTCAAAGATAAAGAAGGGGAATCAAGAAGACATGGAGAGAGAGAGAGAGAGAGAGAGAGAGAGAGAGAGAGAGAGAGAGAGGTGGAAAGAGAGGGAAAGATAGTGAAAGAGTGAGAGGGAAGATAGAAGAAAAGAAAAATTATGAAAAAAAAACGAACATAAAGAAAAATAAAGGAAAAAATTTAAAAAATAAGATAAAAAATAATCTAATTTGACAAGAAATAAATTGCACAAATTAATAAAGAATTGAAAAAAAGAAAAAAAGAAAAAGAAATGCAGACATCCTTGTCCAAAATTTGAACTTGGATTACCGTGTTCACTTCCTACGATCCTAACCATGAGCACCTTTCACATGTCTCATCAAGAAAACAATTAGATTTTTTTTGACTAATAAACAATTTTTAACTCGACCAATTTGACAGATGTTTTAGAAAACTTCTAAAGTATATTAATTTTATTTTAATAAGTAAAAGGCAAGTTGAGAGGAGTAAAAAACATAAGAAGCGGTAAGTGCGAATAAAATACATATAAAAAACCGAATGAAAATTGATAAAAAGAACCAAAAGAAACTTGAAAACAAAGAGAAGGAAAAAACTTAGATCTGTCTCTTAACCGCTGGAGAAAGATATTATTTTTTACATTAAAACTTTCTCTGGGAATATGCATTCCAAATTTAGAGGTCTTATAAATGAATCAGTCGATTATCAATCATATGCAGAAAAAGAACACTTAAATATTAATTCAAATACATTGCAAAATATTTGACTGAAAAATATCGTGGAAATGATTTCATACAAATACACTGGAAATTAAGCTTTAATAATAAAATCTACTGAGTTTAGGCCGGATGTAGGTGGCGCCCATCAGACACGATAAATTAATTCGTCATAAAAAATACTCAAGTAATTTTACTTTAGAATGACATAGGAAACGAGTGTAAAATAAAATGTATATTTGAAATGGATTTACCTGACAAAATTTATTAGAAATTAGAAGACATTTGAAATAATTTTTAATTCAAAAATGCATTGGAAATGAATTTAATAAAAAATACGTTAGAAATATTTTTTACTCTAAAATTGCATTGGATATGAGTTCACTATGAAATATAAATGAAACTATTTTTTACTTTAAGTATAGGGAATAAGTTTAATATAAAATAAAATTGAAAAAATTGTTTAAAAATATATTGTAAAAAGAAAATTAGTATAAGATACATTTTAAATAGATTAAACCTAAAAAAATGTATTTGAGAATGAATTTACTATGAAATACATTTGAAATTATTTGACTCTAAAATTCATTGGGAACAAGATTCCTATAAAATACATTTGAAGTAAAAATCTATTGGAAATGATTTTAATCTAAAATATATGCATAAATGCATACATGCTAAAATAGATGCATAAGTATTTATTGTGGACTGACAAACCAACTTTTTTCAATTATTCATATAAATAGCAGACCTTCATAAAATAAAGAAAAATCAAAGCAGAAAACAAATTAATAAGACAAGAAAGGAAATGGTAATCGCAGAAATGAATAAAAAAATGAAGAAAGTTTAAATAAAGAGAAGACAAGACGAAGGAAATAAAGAAAAGTGGAAACGATGAAAAAAAAAAAGAAAAGTGAAAACCATTTATAAAAAATACCGGTGAAAATAAAGAGGAGAAAATGAAAGAAGAAATCTAATAGAAATGATGGGCTTAAATAAACAAATCAATCTTATTTACTAGGCAACATGAAAGGTAAAGAAATGGCGGAGGATTGGAAATAATCTGTTATATTATGAAAGGAAATGAATGAAAAAGAACCAAAAAAATGGATAAAAGGAAAAATTCGAAGTCTGAAAAGAAAGTAAAATAAATAAGAAGTGAATTGATTTTGATATGGTCCATTACGCTAAATCCATAGAAATGGCTAACAACAACAAAAGCCTCTAAGTTAATCATATTAAGAAAATATTTTTCTTCAAATGGAAAGAAAAGACTGGGAGAAAGATAAGAAAAATGTAAAGAAGGAAGAGAGAAAGTAAAGAATCGAAGAAAGAAGAGAACAAGAAATGCGTCTAGAAGAATGTAAGAGATTAATAAAAAGGAAGAGGAAGAAAGAAAGATATGGACAGAAGGATTGAGAATGAGAGAGAGAGAGAGAGAGAGAGAGAGAGGATGAGTAAAATATGACAAAAAATATAAGGGATTAATAAAAAGGGGTTAAAAGAGTGAAAGAAAAGGAAAGAGAAAGAGAGAGAGAGAGAGAGAGAGAGAGAGAGAGAGAAGAGTAAAAGAATAAAAGAAAAAAATTAAGAAAAAATATGTAAATAAGAAATAAAAGTAAAGAGCAAGAGAGAGAGAGAGAGAGAGAGAGAGAGAGAGATGTGAAAAAGAAAGTACTTATTATAAATAAAGACGAAAGAAGAGACTGAAAAATAAAGATAACAAAGAGAGAGAGAGAGAGAGAGAGAGAGAGAGAGAGTGAGAGAGATATGTGAAAAAAAAAGTACTTATTATAAATAAAGATGAAAGAAGAGACAGAAAAATAAAGAAAACAAAAAAGTATGCAGGACAAATAAAAAGGAAGAGAGAATGACAGAGAGAGAGAGAGAGAGAAAAAGAGAGAGAGACAGATAGAGATAGAGAGAGATTACACAAAATACACACTAAAAAAGAAAGGGTAAGTAATAAATAAGTGAAGAGCCAGAGAGAGGAACCAAATATATGAGAAGAAGAGAGAGTAAGAGATTATTATAAATGAAGAGGATGGGAGAGAGAGATGAGAATAAGAGAAGGTAATGCTTAATTCAAGGGAAGAAGAAGAAGAAGAAGAAGAAGAAGAAGAAGAAGAAGAAGAAGAAGAAGAAGGTAAGGAATTTACAAAAGTGAAGAATTAGAAAAGAGAGAGAAATTGAGAGAAAAGTAGGAACAAACAAATGGAGATGTGATGAAACAAGTATTAAAAAAAAGACATGAATGGAGAGAAAGAATGAAAAAAAGAATGAGGCAAAATGATTAGAATCACTTAAACTGGAATGAGCCAAAGTGGGAAAGAAAAATGAAAGAAAAAAAGGATATTAAACTGAAAGAAAGACGCATATGAAGTTGAACAAAACTTGTGTAATTAGGAGAGACAAAACAGAGAGACGAAACGGAGAGATACAACAAGGGAGATGCCGGGGGTGAATAAGATTAGCAGGGGAGGCGTGAAAATTGGGAAGAATAAAAAAAGAGAAGACGTAAAAAAGGGAAAGGATGATAAATGAAGAATTGATCAGTTGTGACGAAAGAGAGAGCTATAGAGTCGAATGAGGGGGGGGGGGGTTGATGAAAAAGTGATGATAAAAAAAAACGAAAAGAAAGAAAAGAATTAAGATATTGGAAGAAAAGAAAAGAGAGAAAAGAAACAGAGAAATAACATAAACAAGTTAAGGGCAAATGTAATGAATTAAACGGATTTTGTTTACCCCGTTATACGAAATGACATGAATTTCCGATATTTATTCCCACGCAGATAATATTTTAAAAGGATAAAAAACAATAAAAGCAACCCCCCTACGCCAAAATAAAAACGAGGACAATGAAAGGACAAAAGCAAAACAAGATGAAGTTTTGGGTGAAATAGTGGAGTAATATTCACTTAAAGGCCGGTTTCGGCAGCATCTAAGCTTGTATTCTATTTACTTATTGATTGATCGATTGATTTTAATGGCATGTCAACACGTCTCGGATTAATTTACGCCTTGAGGTTACAGAACCACGTTCCCATTTCTATTTTTCTGTTATTAATGCTTAAGAATTTCTTTGCACACAGTCAATTACGAATACTTTTAAACAGATCTATTTTACCCATAGATGGCACCCTGACAGGCATTACCAGTCTGAGCTAGATTCAACTGGGGGGGATTGCAAAGAAGAATTACTCCATGCTCTCTGGATCTTTAGAACTGGAGCCTCACCATTAGATGCAGTTTGTTTTGACAATGTTTTGGATCATAACCCTCCGCAGTTAGTTTATACTACGTCCGCTGATAGAGTTAGGAATGATATATAGATAATTCTAAAGCGCGCGCATGCACGCACACACACACGCGCGTGCGCGCAAAAACAACAAAAAAGCAAAAATAACAGAAAACAAAAACAATGTCTATGAATATCTATGAAACTTTTAAGATAAAAAAGTAAATAACATACAAAAAATTGAGAGTGAATATCTAATTTAAACAATGTTTTTATTTAAAATTTCACTGATGTCAGACCAACCAGCTTATTTAATAATTTGATGATATAAAGATGTTAAGTGTATGGAAGAATCAGATGCCAATATTTCTTTATCAGCAGTTTTAACTTTTTATAAACAAATTATTGATACTAAATAGAATTATTAATGTTAGATCTCAATACTTGAAATCATTTAACGGTGGGCAAAAAAATGAGCTCTTACAACTCGTTTAAAAATAAAGTTACCAATAAACTATTTGCTTACAAATCGCTTATGTATGGAAACAGGTTTTGATGTTTAATAACGTATTCGATAAAAACATAACCAATTATTTCCCAGTCGTCTAGGGGTGGCTGTAGAATACACCGACTGCTTCTCTGCAGGGGTTAAGATTCCCCGAATGAGGGTCCTAGATATGATACTAAACAATCTGATGGTGAGTTTCCAGAAATGCGGGAGCTTGGGGAATTCGGTGTACCCCTTCATTGCCATCGCTCCCAGGTCTATTCTCTGGTAGCACCTGATAGGGTCCTATCTATGGGTCAAATAGAAATAAAATAATTACTTATGCTAAACGGAATTGTTTGAAATAGAACTGTTTTGACATTGAAACTGAGGAACTATGCTCAACTGAGTTGTTTGGAATGGAACTGTTTTTGTATGCTTAACTGAATTGTTTGAAATAGAACTATTTATTTGCATAAAAATGGATTTGGCATTAAACAACTGACAATATCTATTTGCCACAAAACTTAAACAAATAAACAAAACCAACCAACCAACAATGTGTAATTAAAGAAATAAAGGAAGTAGTAGTTATCTCCCTTGACAGATAATAAACAATGCATTTAACCCAACGCAGACCGTACACAGATAATTATAATATAGATAATATAAATAACAAGAAAATCAGTGAAATGAAAGAATGAACAGAAAGATAAAAGGACGATTGAAAAAATCAAATTAATCGCAATAATTTCAAAAGCAAAAATAATTTTAAAAACAATATTTGGACAAAAACTGAAAAATATAAAGACACATCTAAAAAAATATAATCAAATATACGAATTCTCAGAAAGAACTCGGACTAAAGAAAGGAAGATAGCTCAATGGAACATCCCGATTAAGGATTTAATTCAATAAATTAGTAATTAACTGACTCACTAGTTTCTAATCATTATTTTACGGAGAGGCGCGCTTTGTGAAACGGTTGTCATAGTGAGAAATGGAATCAGAGAGTTAAATTTCAAACCTGGATTTGATTGAGTTGTACTTCATGCATATGATCTTGGGAAATGAATGTATCCGTTGTTATCACTCTCGATCTATGGTTAAATGGAAGGACAGACTGAATTCTTTAGTATTTGTTGAGCAATCAGTCGAGGAGAAAGAAAAATCTTAATTCAAATTAACAGTACTCCACTCAAACACTGAAATTGTGTCACATCCTGTCCTGGGCAAAAACACACTTCACACTCAAAAGCCAACCCCTCAAAAATGCAAATATCTGACGCTTTTAGAGAGCAGTGAGCAACAGTCAACTAATATCTGTGACGGTCCTGTAGTTTTTGTTGCAAAAAAAGTATTTTATGGGGTCGTGTTATTAGCTCCACATACGTTGATTTTGAAATCAAAGTTCTTCTACTCCTAGATATGTTGCCTTACTAAGGTTAATGGATCCAGTCTATTCTGCGAATTAGCCATGACTTTATTTATGCCTTTCCGAAGGGCCTTTGTGCGAAAGTGAAACTCAGTTTCATGCAGGTTTTGAACTTGGCTCATCGAAACTATATTCTGAGAGGAAAACCGAAACACTACGTTCCTCCAATGCCTACACATGTGACTAAGTTTGGTTTGGATCTAAACAGATTACTCAGTAACGATCAATGACTCAGTAGTCATTATTCTTCGGGAGACTAGTTTCCTTTACTTAATCAATGAGTTAAGCGATTGCATGAAAAAAATATCTACCCTTACTTACTCATATCTCCGATAGGGGATAGAAGAGCCATCAAGTAATAATAAGAAATACCAAAATCAGGCGCCAAATATCATAGAATGGGCCAACTCTGAACCGAGATGACGTATTTTTTTTCCTCAACAAAACATGGTGGACATAAAGGAAGAGAATTGGTCGCCTGGAGAATAAGGAACAAGTATGACTAGTCTCATACTGACTTCCAGTCAACATCACCCTCCAGATAAGTGGTTAAATAACTTATTTTGTCTGATTTTATCAACATTAATTCCCTCTGTTACCTACGACGTTTACTGCTAAGTCAGAAATCTATTGAGTTACTTTTTTCTTTTCGGAAAAATCTATTTACAAATTTCTATGTAGATATATATTTTAGACTTGTCCTTTTGTTATGCTCTCAAATTCCTTTTACGTCTTCAATGGGATGTTCATAAATTCTGATCTTTTGCTAAACAGATCGTGTTTACGTAGAGATGAATAGTTAATCAAAGTCTTAAGCAAAGCAACGTTAAAGAAAATAAAGAAAGACAGATTTGGAGAAAAGAATGGACAACACGTAGAGAAAGAAAATACATCTTTTGAATTGTATATTTGAGAAAATATGTTCCTGACTGCCTTATTCATATTTTGAAAACTGAGAAATATCTTAATGTTGGAAAAAAACTTATCCTTGTCTGCTTATTCATAAAATGAATATTTGGAGAAAAAAAGTAGCATTGAATTAAAGATGAAATTAAAAATCAATGTATGGTGAACTAAATATTTAAAAGATCAGTATGGCAGACAGCTTAAAGAATTTAAAGGGAATAAAAACTCCTTACCGACTCTAAGTTCTCGTTAGAACAAAATATTAAAGTGAATATTAAATTATTGCTGGAAAATAATCAGGAACATTTTACTTTTAGTGAAAATAAAGAATTGTTAAAAACAATTCTTTGAAGCAATAATTGGGAAGATATTGGAAATTTGTCTGAAGGCTTCATTAGGATGTGGAAAGTGCGGACTTGAGGAAGAATTACTCAAAAGCAGTAGATTTAGTTTGGAAATCATAAGAAGATGAGGCATACTGGGTCGGAAATGTTCCATACTTAGCAAAAATACTTCTACCTGTAGTGGCAGTCACATTTACTGCAATGAATTGTTGAAAATTATCCCAAAGCTTGAGTGGCTTAAATTCAGTGGGGCAAAACCTACAAAGTTTAAGAAATTTAAGAAATTTTTTCAAATCTCGATTTTAAAATGATATCATTCATTTGGAATCACAGAAAGGGAAAGTGACTTTGTTGAAAAGTTACTTTACCGAATATTGCAACTACTGCCTCATTGAATATAGGAAGATTGAAATTATTCAATGGACTTAGATTTAATCAAAGGAGAATTCCTTTACGTGTATCGAAGTATAAATGAGATATTCCAAAAGATAATATACACCTACATACGATAACTTTCCAGACTTTTTTTCGTATGGGCACTTTTATTGATAGTACACACATGAAACTCTAGTCCCCTTCGAAGTAATCTTCTCCGGCTGTAATGTACTTGTTGTACCGTTCCAACAACTTCTGGAGGGCCCCATGGAAGTCCTCTTATCTGGGCGTATCAGCCTCTTTCATCTCCTCAATTGTCTCATAACGAAAGCCTATGAACTTAGGAAATAACCAAAAGTCACAGGGAGCAAAGTCTGTACTATAGGGAGTGTGACGGACTGTCTTGATGCCGATCTTGGTCAAATAGATGGAGTTGTGGGCTGGTGTATTGTCCTGGTGGAAATGCCACTGACCTGATTTGAAGAGTGCGGGCCTCTTCGGACCGAATCTCTTCCTGAACTACCTTAAAACCTCAACATAGTAACCCTAACACTAACTCTAACCCTTTGGCCAATCAACTCTGGTCTACTGACTTCCTTACTCCTCCCACACCTCTCATCATCCCTCACAGACTCCTTGCCTTCCTTGAATCTTTTATGCCACTCAAAAACTGATGCTCGATTCATGCAAGATGGTCTAAAAGCAGTCTGAAGTATTCCATACGTTTCTGTGGCATTTTTTCCAAGTTTAAAACAGAATTTTATTGCATATCGTTAAACATCAGATTGCATTTTGGAAATTCACCAGGCTTTAGTAGGGTGTATTCTAATTGCTGCTGTAGCTGTTCATTAAAATCTGAAATCATAAAAATTGGTCTGTCATTTCATAAGATGTATAACAATAACATAGTGAATTTTCAAGAGTCTACGACAATTGTAAATGCCCATACGAAAAAAGTCTGGAAACTTATCGTATGTCCTTCGTATGACCCAAAATTTTATCACAATCATCAATTATTTATTTAAATAAGTGCAAATTTTTCGTAATTTAAAAGATTATAAAACCTTGGTATTTTTCTTCTCGAGTAAAAAGGAAAATTGTTCATAAGGCGAGACAAAATTACTCAACATTGAATAATATCTTCGAACAAGATAACAAAGCAATCCAATCTGTGATGATGTCTAAAATTTCGCATGAAAAGTCGGAATGATTCTCTTATAGTAGAATAGATTTTGCCAAACATAAAACCTCGTAAAAAATTTGGGATAACTTTGCAAAATTAACCTTCAAAATTTCACGATTTATTATCGGAATTGTAAACTGTGCGAATCAAATTTCCCCACATTGACTTTTTGTAAGGCAGAATAAAAAAGAAAAAAACTAAGCCAATACTCTAAATACACAAGAGAAAAACTAAAAAAGAGAAAAACTAAGCCAATACTCTAAATACACAAGAGAAAAACTAAAAAAGAAAAAAACTAAGCCAATACTCTAAATACACAAGAGAAAAACTAAAAAAGAGAAAAACTAAGCCAATACTCTAAATACACAAGAGAAAAACTAAAAAAGAAAAAAACTAAGCCAATACTCTAAATACACAAGAGAAAAACTAAAAAAGAGAAAAACTAAGCCAATACTCTAAATACACAAGAAAGAGTCATAAAGAAAAGGGGTGTCACAGGGCGGAGAAGAAGGACAAGCTATCTATGGCCTATAAAAAATGTATATCTAAATATCGCATTTCGGCTGTGTGTTACCCCACATAAAAACTTCATTTTATACTAATAAATCCAGTAAACGGTAATAAACATATGATCGCAAAGGGAGTAGAAAAGTGACTGTTACTTGGTACAGGAAGTCAAAAGTCCTACTTTTTGGAAAATCACATTAAATATTTGAAACCAAATGATAATTAAATAAAATAAATGAAATTACCTTTAAATACATGCCCGAGGTGTTCAATAAACGAATTTCAATTGGTTAAAATGAAAGTCGGCCTAGCCATCAGAAGGAAGAAACTTGAGCCATCCTCTAAGAAAAAAAAATTCCTCATGAATTTCTGCATTAAAAATCTATTGCGAAAAATCTGAGAAGGTATAAAAAAAAATTGGCATTTTCCCATAACAGATATGATAATAGAATTAAAATATCCGATTTGGTCGGTGCAGAATTGATTGGACATATAGATAACTTAGTAATTATTAAGTGCATGAAAGACAGAGGGTAGCTACCGCCCAAAAGCAGTGTCCCTCTAGAAATTCTCATAATTTTTTTATAATGGCCCTCTAAACCTCTATTGAATCATTTTACAGGAATCACGAAAATGCCTATTGTTCTGAAAAATAAGTTAAACAATTTTTAAATGGGAAGGATGACTTAATCGACAATGAGGAAATGTTTAACGTTTCTCAAGTGAACATAAATCCGCAAAACATGTTTGCTATTGATGCTGCAGCATCGGGTGACATTGAAATGGATGTCAGTTACTACAACAATAAGAAAATCGAAGAATTTTTAAGAACTCCATTGAGTTCAAAAAGAGTTGTTATTTTGTAAATCTTCTTGATATCAAGAGAGTCAATAAAGTACCTTCGAATTTTCAAGTGGCTCTTCAGTTTCTCGATAGAACAATGCTTGATAAAATTTACAATGAGGTCTTATAACAGCAAGAAAAAAGAGGAATTATCGACAGGTTGAAGTGAAGACCAAAAGAATTTAGCAAATCTTTATAGATTTTTGCATAGGCCAGGAATTAGAAGTAGTGAGCAGGTGACTACCAAACTCAGATCTGTATTCATTTTTTTCCTTGAAAGGTGGAGGGAACTACATGTTCAAAAGGTCACTCATCATTGAACCCATTTAATTAATAACTTAAGCGAAGTTTGATTGTAATTCTGAACGAATAAATTTATGATTTGAACGGATATTAACAAGAGATTTATGAAATGATTGAAAAATAAGAAATATCAAAACGATTTTGCTTGTCCGTGAAGAAAAAACAAAACAAAACAAAAAAGAACAAACTAATCTGCTATCGTTAAAGTACTCTCCTATTCGGGTTCAATCCCTGGCCATTCATTCTTAGTTTTGTAATATCTCATCAATCAATATGTTAATGATAAATGCATGAGAATGAATAAAAATATTATGGCATTGAGTGCTATTTTTTTTATCAATTATCACTTTACGCTTCCATCACTTTAGAACCGAAACTAATTCTTAGGCCAGTATGGACTCTCAAAATCGACTGGAATATTGATAATCCACAAGATACACAATCCTAACGGGATTCTATAGCAGAAAAGTCATCCAAATTAAATAAATTTGACTTTCTTCGTAAAAGCTTTGGTAGACCACTCCCTACTAAGCTATGAGTATTTTGTGATGCCTCCCCTCAGGCTGATAATTCTGTGATATAAGTGGAGAAAGATACCCTTCCCCAGATTGTTTTTGCAGAAACAAAAGTGACACTTGTTATATCCAATTCGTTGTCTACGTTGGAACTATTGTCGGTTTTCACTGCCTTTAAAGTGTAACATTCTATTATAAAAAAGTTATTCTGTTGTTGCAATAACAGAAATATATATATTTGAGATGTTGTCATGGCTACTGAAGGACAACTTAAAAATAAGAAATATATATTTGCAGGGAACAGAGTCAAGGTCATAAGTGGGTAAAAAAGGAAATCCAAACAAATTTTGACAACAAAATTAATTATAAATACGTTAACCTATTGGTTAACTCGACGGATTTTAGTTTTGAAAGATCTAACAAAGGGCAATACTTATCCTTTGGTGAAAAACCTCAATGTCTTCATAGATGAAGAAGATGTATTAAGGGTAGAGGGAAGAATTTCTCATTCAAACAAATGTGGATGTTTCCTATTATTCTAGCAAAACTCCATCCATATACAGTTATTGGTTATTGAATTACATCAGCTGTCTAAACATTTAGGGGTGAGGGCAACGATAGCCAAATTCCCAAAAATAGGTTTCTGGATTCCTCAAGCAAGACAGGTAGTAAAGAAGGTGATGAGTAAATTCACTATTTGCAAGAAATATAATAGTTTAGCCTTTGATTATCCCAGATAAACTAATCTAAATTGCCCGAGAACGGGATCAATCCCCATGAAAAGAGGAATCGAGTAAACAGGACCCTTTTGGGCACACAGAAATGGAAAGGTTGAGAAAATGAATTTGCTAATATTCCCTTTGTCGTACTATAAGGAATATATGTATAGAGATTTAGCAAGACATGGGCACCAAAGCATTCGTTCTGGCATTGATTAGATTCTGTAGCACGCACAGTGTGCCTACTCACATCTACAGTTATAACGCAAGATCTTTCAACAACGCTTAGGGTAAAGACATAATAGAACATCATTTGGATAGCAATGAGTTCAAAGAAAGTTTTATGAACCGAACTATAAATCCCATAAAAATACGCTTGTACTTTCCTTTGATGGGAAGCGTGTGGGAAAGAATGATAAAAACCACAAAGGCTTGTGTCTTTAAACTCTCGACAAAGCTAAATCTGATTATTTTCAGCTTCTTACTTTGATCTCTGACATTCAAAAGGTTTTCAACTTCAGACCTCGAACATATCGGACTACGTCTGATAGTGAAATATTACTATTAACATCCAATGCATTTTTACATCCTAATATTAATGGAGAAATTTCAGTGATGACTGATTCTGGTGGATCTCTTGAAATTGAACCTATATCCAGGTCACAGTTATTAGATGCTCTCACTAAAAGTGAGAAATCGTTAACTAACTTCAAAGAATTGTGGAATGAGGAATATCTTTAGACTCTAAGAGAAAATTGTAAAGGGCTACATGATATCAATTTTAATAATAAAATACAAGAAAATGATATAGTATCAATTACAGATCCCTCCAAACCATTCTGAAAAAAAGGCTGGGTGACTGAACTTTTCCATGGAAAATGGACGTTCCGTACCTATTGCAAGAGGAGATGCTTTCTATGATACTCATCATCATCATCATCATATCGCGTTGGTAGCACGGATATCCCTGACCCTCTCTCGCCACTCCTCCCTATCGTTCATCGCCCTCGGTAGGTCTTCAGGACAACATCCCGTATCCTCACATAGCTGCTGAATGTATGTTCGTGCTGGTCGTCCTGCTTTTGCACGGCCATGTGTGGGGGTCCATAAGAGTACATCACTTATGAGTTCGTCCCTGCTTCTCCAGCAGTGTCCTGCATGTCTGGCTCGTCTAACTGTAATTCCCTAACCAAAACTATTCGTTTTCATGATAGGGGGTAGGTGGCCGTACAGTTGGTGTCTTGTGGGGTGTTGTCGCCAGGATTTGTTTAAGATTGCACGTAGCATTCTTGTGTAATTGCCGTCTAGCTTCTTCTCCAGCCGTTTTGTTAGCGTCCATGTAGTGCAGCCATATAGCAGTATCGATGTGACCGCTGCCTGGAAGAAACTGCGTTTCATTTTATCGGTTAGGTCTGATTTCCAAATAATCGATAACTTATTGATAGCTGTCCATGCTTTCGCTAACCTCGTTTCGATGTCCTTTTCGGTTGATTCGACGCTGCTTCCTAGGTAAGTGAATTTGTCTACTAGTTTAAGAGGGGTTCCTTCTAGAGTGGAGATGTCCCCCGTTTGGTTATAGCACATATATTCCGTTTTGTGTGCATTAACATAGAGGCCTATGCTTGCTGCTGCTCGTTCCAAACTATGCAGTAGTGTTTCGGCTTGGTCAGGTGTATTTGCCAGTATCGCTATGTCATCGGCGTAGTCGGCGTCGGTAATTGTTGTTGCGGGATACCTTCTGCTTCTTTTCTTCGTCAGTTCGAAGCCATTCTCTTTGATTTTGTCAATCGATGTTCTAAGTACGTAGTCGAGACAAATGATAAAGAGGTACGGAGCCAGCGTGTCCCCTTGTAGTACTCCTGCTACAATGTCGAAGTATTCTGTGTCTCCATCTGGTGATCGTACTTTTACTTTAGTGTTTCTATAGAGAATCGTTATTGCCGCTACGGTTTCTTTAGGTATGCCGTACGCTAGTAGGATTTGTTCCATCTTTCCTCTGTGAATGGAATCGAAAGCCTTGGTAAAGTCAACAAATATTAATGTCGCTTGTAGGTTTTTTGCCCGTACACCTTCAAGGATTCTACGGATGGTTAATATTTGTGAGGTCGTGGGTCTATTTCTTCGGAAGCCATTTTGGTTTTTTCTAAGTATGTTGTCGATTTCGGGTTCTATGCGGTTTCGTAGTAGGGCATTGTAGATTTTGGCTGCTATGGATGTAAGTGTTATGCCTCGGTAGTTTTTGGCTAATCCGAGGTCCCCCTTTTTAGGGAAGGGGAGTATGCATCCTTTCATCCATCTATCTATCGGATTTTGATTGTATACTGCGTTGCAGTGTCGGAGCAGTATGTCGTCGAATTGTCTGGTCTTCCATACTTCTGGGGGAATTTCGTCCAGCCCTGCAGCTTTCCTATTTTTAATTTTTCTGAGAACCGAGTCGAGTTCTTCTTGTGTGAACGGTCCTAGTTTAATGTCAAATTGTTTGCTAATTATTCTGGTGATTGGTTCATGTGTTATTTTCGGTGGGTTTCCTAGTAAGTTTTCGAAGTGCTGTTTCCACAGTTTTATTCTTTCTTGTTGGTTTGTTGCTTTCAGTTTTGCTTTGGCTGTGTTCTTTCTTCTACTCACTTCGTTTATTGTTTGCCAGGCTGTCCTAGATTGTCTATCTTCCACCGAGTCTCTAATCTTATCTATCTGATTTTGAATGTATTCTGTCTGTTCCTTTATATATACGCCTGCTAATTGATATTGTGCCGTTTTTAGTTTTAAGGAATTTGTGTTTGTTGGGTTTTTTCGATAGTTTTTGGAGGCTGTTTTCACTAGTGCACGTTTTTCTCTCACCGCTAATGTTTCCCAAGGGACTCTATAGTTAGTTTTGAGTTTTGTTGGAATGTATTTCACAGCTGCCTCGAGTTGTGCATTGACGAAATTTTCATATTCGTCGTTTGGTGGACTTTTTTCCGTCTTTTCTTGTAGTGTTTCGAATCTGTTTCTTAATTCTAATACTATGATACTCATAACGTACAACATTTGTTTCCAATGGAACTTTCCTTGACAGATTTTATTAAAAAGGGACCTTTACCGTAAAGTATTACTGAGGTACAAAACCCAATCTTCCAATAGATCAGAAGAACTAAGGGAAGTTTTTATACAAAAAATAATAAAAAAAATAAGGTGAAGGAAAGAAGGTAAGACGGAAAAAAGGAAGATAATTATTGGTTGATTGAGTTTAACGGTATCTTAACCAGTCTAGAATTGTTTTATGCCAAGTGGTTAGGGAATTACATTTATTAGACATTCATATTTACATCTTCAGTGTCGTTGTTTCTTAGAACGTTATTTTGCACACGGCCTTATAGAATAAGAATAGTTTTCAAAAAGATCCATTTGACTAATAGATGAGACCCTAACTGAAATAAGCACTGTGAGCCAGACATGACCTGGCACTTAGGGCAATAAAGTATTATTCCATCCTCCCCAGATCTCCAGAACAGGACCTCACCGTCAGGTGTAGTTTAGTATCATGCACAGATCCCTAATTTTGGTGGGTGCCACAGCCCTCTTCAACTGATAAAGTCAAAGTATTCTAAACCGTGACGCCAAGGCTGAAGAGAGAATAAATTAAGATAAATAAGAAATAATGTTTTGAAGAAACTTAGATATAGGGAAGTAATGATGGGTAGAAGAAAGAATATAATAAATATATGCGATAAGAAAAATAAGGTGGAAATAAGCGAAGAAGTTGTGATGGAAAAGTTTTTAAAAAGCGGAAGAAAAGGATGGAAGAATTAATTGAATATAAATGATGTAAGAAGAGTGTGTCAAGGAGTAAAATAAACATGAAGGGTTTAAGAAGGAGAAAATAAACAGAAAGTGAGAAAGAGAAGGAGAGAAGAGAAAAACAAATATAGAATATGTACAGGAGGAAGTAAGGAGCTAAATGAAGAAATGTGTGAGAGATGAAAGAACCTAAGAAAGGGCATTCGGTGATTTGTGGCCAATGAAACGCGTAACGAATAAAAATGGAAGCAAAAGAGACTCAGTTGATTAATGTACAAAAGGAGGAGGAAAAACAATTGAAGATTGACCGCACTAAGGGACAAATGAGTGAACACTAATAACAAAAAATCTCTTTACTGAATGATCGATTAGATCGATTAACATCTCAGCTACAAAAAGGGAAAAACAGAAGTGTCGAAATAGAAGAATAAGATTTATAAAAACAAAATATGAGAAAAAATGTGTTAAATGAATAATGCGGGTGAAATAAACATCAGAAAAAAAAACAAAAACAAAATACTGAATTAATGAATTCAAATTATTTTTATTTACTGGTCAATATAAAGTCAACACAATATTCACGCAGGGATAAATTTTTAATATCGAATATGAAAAATTTATCAAAGCAGAAGAAAATAAAGAAATTAATGAAACCACAAATAGAAAATAACTGACAAAGTATAGAAAATTCATGGTTAAAAAGATGAAATATTTATAAATTATGATGTTTAATAAACACTAGACGGCCCGTGAAACCGTTAGGTTCGCATTGTAATTGTAACATATAATGATTTTCATCATCATCATCATCATCATCATCATCATCAAAAACAGTCAACAGCAAGGATTCTGTCTCTATCAGCTATCGTTCTTGGTAATTGCTTTGGATAGCATCTACTGTCTGAAAAAAGCTGATGAATTTAAGTCTTTTCTAGTTGGCCAAAGCTGGTATGACCATGTGTAGTATTCCATAGGAGAATATCGCTCATGACTTTAGTCTTATACTCTAGTTGTGCTTAGCATGCTTTACTCGTCTCGGAGGGTTTGTGAGATGAGGGGTTAGTGGTCATACAACTGATGTTTTGTTGGGTGCTGCTTCAAGACAGCACACATACATTATTGTGCAGTTTCCATCTAGATTTTTCTCCTAGAGTTTTGTTAAAGTCCAATTAGTGCAACCATACGCTACTACTGACATAACTACATCTAGGGAGGATTCATTTTTTATTTAATCAGAGAGATCAGATTTCCATATGATTATTAAAAAGTGAACCAGCTTGCATTCAGTTTTCCTTCTCGTAGATAGGTTGGCCTACCAAGGCTAAAATGCCCTGTCAGCCCAACTATTTACGCGTAGCTGGAGGAAGAAGGCATAAGCATGAAGTGAAATGCGAACGGACTCGTCCAGGAATTAAACTCGGACCACCTCTACTATTTCCTACGACAATAATCGTTACGCTACGCCCCTCAGTATTCTAAACATATTGCTTAAACAATATTTCGATATGATGTGCCATTTATTGCTTGATTAATGTAATAAAATGTGTGTTTAATAAGTATCGAGACTGAAGAAAAGAAGGTAATAAAAGTTTTTCTTCAATTTTAGAATCTAAATAAAAGTCTCTTCCCATTGAAATAACTCATAAAATTAAGTGTTAATGTCTAGACAATTCTTCTGCTAAGTCAAATGCTAATTTCTTAAACTTTTGTTCAACAATCTTGATTTTTGTTGTTGTTACTGCGAGGACAGGGCTTTGCATATTCAAAAGAACAAGCATCATTGAATATTTTATTGCTTCCTGAACTGAAAATTTCCCTTAAAAATAAAATATTTGGGCGTGCAGGGCGTTTTCTTGTGACAAATGTTGGACTCTGATTAGTACCGTATGTCACCAGTAGAAAGAATTAGTTTCATTACTGTGGAATGGAGGCGGATAATAATTATCGTCATAGGAAATGGAATTGGCGACCCGTGTTCAAATCCTGGGTGAGATGCTTGCGTTTCACTTGGCAGTAATACCCTTGTTAAAGTAAGAAATCAATTGTTCTTCATCCAACAATAAGTAAATAGTTGGGTAAATTGGGTTCTTTAAACTTCTTTCATTCTAAGAGAAGGAAAAGTAAATTAAAATCAGTTTTACGCGGCTTACATTTGATTCTGTATTACATCTTCTTCATGGCGGAGCAGTTGACTGGGGGAACATTTTTGATACTAATTGTGTTCATTTAGTTATGATTACGATTCTAATTTCTATGAAAATGTTATTTTCCTCATAATATTTTAATTAAAAGATAGTTTGGCATTTTTATTTGGTAGATGTCGAATACTGTGAAGTGTTCCTTTTACGTCAGTTTTTGCCTTTATTTGGCAATTAATCTAGACTGGTGTTCTGTCTATGATGCACATTTTGTATAATAATTGTGTTCTGTCGGTGGGGATTGGACTACACTGGTTATTCTACTTGCAGAGAGATTAGGCTACCCCAAAATGATTATCTGGGGTACGACACTGAACTGGATCTGACAGTGATGCCCCAGTTTTGAAGCCCAGTAGAGTGTGAAGTAATCTCTTTATTGTCATTACTCCCATGTCAATCTGAATCAGAGTAGTCATACTTGCTAGTTTATGACATCATGTGATATTTTGTACATTTTGAGACAGTGTATTATCCAGCTTTGCGGAACCATATCATATATTTTGTTGGTTGTCAATCCAGGCCATAGCTAAATTTTTCCGTCTTATCTTGCTCTCATTTAGGATATGTTGATCTATGTAGAGTAATTATGCTGTGCCTCTGGATTCTTTGCGGTATCCTTTCTGTTCGTCAGGGAACAATCCGCAGCTTGTTTGCAAGTTGTACATCTTTTCCCTTATTTGTGCTGTTAGTATTTTCCACATCATAGGTAGGCAGGTTATGGGTCTATAATTGTTTGGAGCAGTTCCTTTGCTTGGGTCCTTTCGGATTCATGTAGTCTTTCCTTTGGTCATTCAGTCAGGTACTTGCGCGCCTTGTAGGCATTTATTCACTTCTAGTGCTAGTATGCCGCGAATGGAGGTGAATTTCTTGAACCAGAAGCCATGTATTCCATGATAGCCTGGCGTTTTCCACTTTGATATTCTTTTTAGTGTTGTTTTGAGTAAGTCGATATGTATTTCCGTTTTGGGGCCTTCGTCAAGTCCCTCTAGTTCTCTTTAATATTGTTTATCCATTCAGCATTGTCGTTATGTTTTTTTGTTTGCAATATTTTAGTCCAAAATTGCATATCGTTGTGATATGTTTTCGTGTCACTCCCTCCCAATTGTTGATAGAATTTTCTTTCGTTGTTTTGGAAAGTCCTGTTTTGTCTATATTGTTTTACCCTTTGTCGATATCTCTTTAATCTTCCTTCTTTTCCCAGCACTTTCTGGTTTATTTCCTCAAGTTGTACTATTTTTTTTTCCTGTGTTGCCTGTTCCTTTTTGTTCCCGCTTATTTCAGCGCCTCTCTTTTTCTTATCATTCTGGCTTGTTTTCGTAGTTTTTTTATTTGTGTTTCAAGTCGAATTTCCTATCCCGGTTTTTGACTGTTTCTTCGTGCTTTTTAAGGGGATCCCCATTTTCTCACAAACTAATTTTGCACATGCATAGATTAGTTCATTTAACTCGGTTATATTATTCGTCGGTATGTAAGGTAGTATGTGATTTATTTTATTTGTTTGTATCTTAAGTGTTTTCCATTCTATGTTTCTTAATGATGGTAGAATAGTCTTTTCACTACTCATGATTCTCTTTACATTTTCTAGATTTGTCTTTTGTTCTTGTGATAGTGTTTCTTCCTGGTGGCTTGGTAGTGTATCCTCTGGGAGTGTGGTGTTTTCATTTGCCGAAGTTTGCTGTTCTTTTTCGTTGGATTGTTTTTGTTTGACACCACTTGATGTGTCTGGTACTGTATTATAGTTTTGTTTCAGTGTTTTTTGGTGGATTTCTAGTAATTCAAGGTCAGAAAACCAACCCTTCTTAATTATCATTCTAACTTGATCGGCTAGTCTTTGGCTAGTTGTCTGAAATTTCGCACATTCTTGCCAGATCTCTATCATTCTTTTCCTGTATCCTCTTAGTGAAGGGTTGTTTCTAAAATAGCATTGTTGTGCAAGTTGATTATCTTCGCTAGTCCATGTTTTGCGTGTAGGTCTCTGATAGTTGTGGTTTCTTTCGTCGTCGTTTCTGTACCTGAAAAAAGAGCAGCCAACATTCGTAGGATAACGATCGGGTCTCCCATGTTGGCTATCAGGAGAGTACCTGCCGATCATGACATCCAGGCCTGTTGCCTGGGTCCCACGTTGTGTAATATTGTGATTGGACATCTTAATCATGGTTGGTATATTGTGGCTATACCAGACCCAGGTGTTGTTTATGATCTGTGCGCGTGACACAGATGTGACCAAGAACAGCTATGATGGTTGTACATGAACTGCGCTCACCAAAAAAATTCTCTTCTTTTCCGTTAAGTTTTAACTTATTTAAAGTCCAAGACTAATATATTGATAAGAGAATTTTCTTTTTCTTCTCTTCCCGTTCTATTTTAGTTCCTACCTTACTTTTGTTTGTTTTCCCCTTGTCTTCTGAAAATTGGCACTATCACGTGTTATAGTTCATCATTTTTAATAAAATAGAATTTTCCAGTCCAACAGTGAAGCTTTTCTTTTAAGATTTATAGTCGGCCTAAAAGTAAATTGTTCTTTCATTTAAGACACATAATAGTGTACAAAGATTTTTACTATAGCAAATTGAATAAAAATCATACTTGCATTTTTAAATGAAAATTTTAGCAGAACAATGTTACTAACCTTTTCGGCATACATTTCTGGGAATGGACGACCTTTTCTTCATTCGATTCTTTTAGCAAGTGGTCACTAGAATTATTTTTCTAATTTTCCGTGTATTTATATACAAGTGGGCCTCCACTATTTTAAGGACGGAGGCTACTTTCTTCTCTGGTTTGCTTTCTATTTTTTCTTTTTCCTTCCTTCTTTTTCCTCTATCTTTTAGGGTTGGCATTAACACGTGTTATACTACTACATTTTTACTAAAAATAGAATTTCGCAGTCCAACATTATTATTATTATTATTAAATTTCAGATTTACTTTTGGTATCTTACGATGCTTCACCGATCTTTATCCAAAATTTAGGATAAGATAAGGTGGTGAATATATCCAGGCTATTTTCTGGTGGGGTGCATCTTTGGGGTTTTATTTTTTCATTCACATTGATAGGAATTTTCTAAGGAGATGAGTAGTTCCACAATGATCAATTTTCCAATTTGCTATTGGTTAGGACTGCGAGGTATCTTGTTAATATGCTTATCTGTCCCTTTCTTAATCATTCCCAGTGCTCTCACTATAACTGACACAGTAGTAGTTTTAAGATGCAACATTTTTCAGTTTCTATATACCGGTTTTTGTATGTACTTATTACATTTTTTGACACATGTTATTATTTTCGCACTAAGATATCAATCAAAAGACATGATCAACCACTACATCTGGTCTATTGCTCTTTATTTTCAGTCAGTTTTCATTGCAAAGTCTCACAAAAAAGTAGTTCCTTTTGCTTCCATAATTAGTAATTATATCATTTTTTCACAATCCAATATTCTATAATATTTACATAGATTCCAATGAGTATGCCAGGTTATCATGCCTTTCTTAATATTCTGTTGGTGTTAAAATGAGGCACCAGGAAATCAAGTGGACAATTAATTCAGTTTTTTGTTTGCACTGCTGACATATTGGTTTTCATTCGTTTTTAATAATGTTTCTGTTTGGTAGGCTCTGCCCTCACGCTGCTGTAATCAAGCCCTCCGTTTAAACCTTCAGTCTAGAACTTTTCAGCAACAGATTAATTTTTAATATATTTATATGCCACTTCTAATTCTTTTTACCTCACGTTAATGTAGGAGTTTTTGTTCCAAAGCGTTTGTAATTGATTTATTTCGAGTGATTATGTTTCTTTCTTTTTCTTTTTTGCTGCCTCCATTTCTTAATCTTTTATATCTATTTCTGTCTGCGGGAGGTCGAGTTTTTAATCACATTTATTGATTTATTTACTAATTAAACATTTTTTCTTTTGCTAGTCGTGTGTGTTTACTAACTTTAACATTCAAATTGTGTCAAAGTATTTCTTACATTCTATAATGGTTATTATGTTGGTCAATTCTATTTGAATTAAGTCTTTTCCAATATTTTTACTCTTGAGGTAAACACATTCAATATCTGATCCTGGGTGGTGTTTTCAGTGGCTGCTCATTAGTTTCTTAAATTTAGTATCCACCTTTTTTATTGCTTCTAACATCCTGTTTATTGTCATTGAGTTGTAAAGTCAATGTCACTACTGACATTGCCAGGATGCTAATTGCTTTGAATGTTTTGAATTCTATTCTGTGCTTAATATGGCGCTTAATGTCCTATAGAATTCTTTTATTATTTCTTCTTTATTCATAATATGATTAATACCATTCGCATAATTAATTCCTAAATATTTGTCGGTGTTATTGTGTACTAACTCGGTAATTTCCGTGTTTATATCAAGAGTGATGACTTTAAATTTTACTAACGTCTCTTTCTTAAATGTTACTTTCGTACATTTATCCAGTCCAAATTCCATCACGATGTCTTCATTAAATCTTTTAACATTGATTAGTCGATCATTGAAATCCTCATCATTTTTATAACTTTAAATAGTCCATATAGAATTGGTGGTTTCTTTTTTTTTTTTTATTGTTGTCTTATATTCGTAGTCTGTGTTTTTCAGTTCTATGGGAGAGGTTGTAGACTTATACAAAAAAAAAAAAAGAAAAGGAGAAATATTCACACGTTAATATTCAGATTATTAGTTTTTGGGTATGTCTTTTTCATGGATTAATCTGCGATTACTTGGCCGCCTTTTCATATTCTATTTTAAGAATGTTATAATAACAGAGGATATCTTTAAAACATTTTGTACCTTTATAGAGTACATTATCAAAAATATTTTGTAATCAATTCAAGCCCCACTTAGATATACTCTTTAGACAATTCGCCATGTTCATCTTGTTTATGAAGAACTGATCTTTACAGTCATATAGTATTTTTTTGCATCCCTTTTCTTCCAAAGAAAATATGTCTTTACATTCTTTGAATTTGACTATTCTCTCCTTTCGAATTGATGTAATTATTTCATATATTAGTTGTCTAAATTTCGAAGACAAAACTTTGAGGATTTATATCATTAAGGGTTTTCGGACTATTGTCTTCATTTTTATTGTTATTTCCACAACGTTTCGGTTGATATGTCCTCCGGCCTTCTTCAAGTGTTTGTCGAACTCGGGAACCTTCATGGAACTTCGAACTACGTCCTTTATTGAATCCACGGGGGTTGCTTGTTCTGATATATTGTGAGAAAGTATTTGATTGGTCGGCAGCTTTTTGCATCTGTTATTTCCTTTGTTTTTAGTACTAGGTATGTTACTTCTCAGAACCAATCAGGTATCAGGAGGATAGAAGGTAGAGGCCAAAATGTATTGTTTTATCTATTCAAGGTAATTTCCATGGATGTATGCTTTTAAAAGTATTCATAATCTCTTCTCTTGTAATATCCTTCCTCGTACTTTTGTGGTTCTTTTTTTTCTTTTATCTGTAATCCTTGCGTTTTTATGATATATTTTCTTATGGCTCCATACATCACTCTAAAATGTTTCCAATCTTCATTTTTTGGAGTTTCCTTCACATTTACAGTCAACTTTCAAATTTATTAATATTCTTTTTGGATTTGTTTTGAAATATATTTTGCGTCTAAAATTATTGATCTTTTTATTAAGAAGATGCAAATCGTATTGGAATTTACTTTAGTCTCAAATTAAATGGATTTTTACAATATTTGTCCAACATAAATCTTATTTCGATGTACCATTTTTGTTGTGCTATCATACATACACAAACCTGATTATTATAAAATATAGCCGCATAAAAGTCACTTTATCTCAATATCAACTTATATACTATTAATAGAATTTATTTTGAAAATGATTACAGACTGAGAAATAAGGGGAAGTACTCTAGAATCAACATTTGATAGTTATCTTGGTCTACAAATTAAAATTAATGGAGTGAAGGAGAATAGAGACTCAATTATATCATTAAATTGCACAGTAATTGCACAGTAATTTTTTTAATTCCTTAATAATAGGACATTGTTAACCCTTTTGTCTAAACAAAAATCATCACGAGTTAAGATTCATGCTAAAATGGAACTATTTTTTATGTAGATTCTCTAAAAAATGACATATTGTCCTCATTAAGCTTGATCTCATAGTATCTATGCTAACATACTGTTTAGAATATATATACTGAAATTCATGCAATTTAGATTATAATTAACTTCACACAGAGAATAAGGGAAAGCACTCAATAACAAAAATTCAATAGTTGTCTCCTTTTTAAAGTCATGGTGATCAGGGTGAGCGTGAACTCAAATCTTATTTAATCGATGGTCGTATTTTGTTGGATCCAAGAATAGCACTGTGAATTTATTTTCACGTGCATTGCGAAAAAGCTGAATAAAAAGTGCGCATTTCATTTTGTCACTTTAGAAAATATAAATAAAATAAAACGAAAACTCTTTCAGTATTTCCTGGAAAGAACTGAAGCCAAAAAGAAAGCTGAATGTCTTTTGCAAAGAAGACACATTTTTCAAGCAGAAGCCATAGCGGAACTTTGATTAACATGTCCTACACAAAAGACAACAAAGATGAGAGAGAAGATGTGGAGGCAGAATTGACCCAACGCCGTTTTATCTCTAGTGACGCCTACTCCGTGTGACATTTTCGGTAGTCGTGCACAAAACACGCCAACTTAAACGGACAAAAAGATCAGAGAGAATTCATTGGCCGCCAGACAGAATGTACTTGCTTGATTAGATTTGTATCTGGATTCATGAGTGTGTAAATGCTTGACAAACATAATGCGTCAATATATTTTTGTAAAATGTTAGTCGTTACGACTTCCATGTGTATAAATGTCTCTCCGTTGTTCTAAAAGTAATTTTTTCCTCACGATATTCTTTAAAAAGAAATTATTAAAGAATCGTACGTGTCGAAGCGAGTTTTTTTAATAGGATTTAAGTGAGTTCCTCGTTCTAATCCCAGAATGATTGCAAAGCTTCCCTCCTCTGATGAGATCGCATTTAGAAGGTATTTCGTCTTATTGACAGTTTGATATTTAATAAGATCGGCTTATTTGAAAAGTTTATTTACAACTGAAACCAATGAATGAAATAGAAAATCGAATATTTTCTCATCACAAAATATAATAAAGCCTTTATCAAAACGGGACATCTGATTACCATAACGGCTATGGATGGTATAAATTTACCCAGCCCCTCCACAACGAGTAGATGTGGGTTACAGCTGGTTTGAATTCAGAGATTTCCATCTCCTAAACTACTTGCCTAAGTAAGACTAAGGGAACCAGTCTCTCATACTATTGTTTACTATAACATAATTAGGTCGAAGGTCTGCTATACTGCGAAAGTCTTCTCCAGATCAACTTTTGGTACAATAAGCGGCAATTGGTATTGTTCATCTTCTTCCCAATATAAACTAAGTTTAATTCGTACAACTAGTCCTAGATCGTTGGATTATCGTTCTTATAAGCTATAAACAATGGTCTGTCTGTAATAAAGAACCATCGATGTTGCATTATGCGGAAAATAAATCTTCTAATTACTATGAAAAACCCTAGTTCATATAATGCGACGTCCCTTGCTTGTCGATATTTTATTTACTATTAGTAAATTTGCCCCTTTCTGGAATTAATGCTGAACTGGATAGTGTAATCTTTTTTTCAATCTGGATAAGTGAAACTAAACACTATTATTGTTTAATATATCATATCTTCCACCATCGATAGTTGTATCCATAAGTTATTATATCGCCGTGATAACAAGCCAACTAAATTTCCTTTACAGTGTATCTCAAAGAAATTGTGTTGCTTAGTTATTTCTTCTCTTGAAGAATTATTAAGATCCATTCATCTTTTACAAATATGTGGGTGCTTCACCTCAGCTTCAAAGATACCCATGGGTTATGCCGAGTAATTTCCATTCCCAGCATTTTTTTAATTGTGATATGGGTTACTGGGCGGTGCCAATATTTTTTACGGGGCCGGTTGCTCTAGATTACATGTTTCCAGCAAAAAAAAGCCTTTGTGACGTAATTGTCATCTTTGTAGTAAATGGATCCGGTGCACCGAGTTCAAGCCGTAGACGTGTCTGTTTACATTTCTCTTTGCGTAATACTCTTGAAGAAAAGCATGAATCTGTAACTTCTTCCTGCAGCTATGGAGAAATAGTAAGGTACACTTGTCTCTTTAAACAAAGCACAGCAAACAGGAAGACTCTGATTTCAAACCTGATGAACTTTGCTTAAAAAATGATCTCGTGTCATATCATGTTATTGGCACAGGGTTTGAGTAAATGATACCAGCAAAGAAGAATTGTTGATATAAACCTGTTATCATATAAAAAGAATAAACTACGTTTTACTATGCAAAAGAGACCCAACTGTTCTTCTATTAACGCCTGATCAGGAGAAGCAGATCCTTGTCTTTCCCAGAGGAATTTGACCAAAATGAAGACAAACTGTATGAACACAAATTGGAATCTATTTTTCACAAATTGGAATCGATTCAATTTCACTCCTAAAAATGTGTGAATATCTGATATACTCCTATTTCCCAGTCCCCTGCTGGATTCAAGTCTAAATAAAACGGAGTATATGGACCTTACCCTTGTTGCATATTCAGATCTTTGTCTCTTCCTTTTCTTCTTCGAATTGAGAAGAATAATCACTAATGCCTCTTTTATGTGCACACATTTCTTTTTTCAACTTCGGACGTACGAACCAGAACTTACCCTCGGAACATTAATGGAAAATAAGACTACAAAAAATTTGCTGTTCTGGAAGTCTCTGCTAATCTGAGCTAACCAGAGAGTTAAAATTTAATTCCAACTTCGAAATTTGTTGTACCGTGATTTAAAACCCCACAAATATCAAACGTCGACCAAACTGAGTTGACCTCTGCTAGATATAATAATATCTCTGAGTCCAACGGCTTTTTTCGCTTTAAATAATCTACATAATCTACCCTTAATGCCGGATAGAAAATTCGACTAATCTATGTTTTAATGACCTATCACCCTGGCCATTGAGGTCTTTGCAGGGGCTTTGATCCCTTACTTTCCTAAACGCATTTGAGAGAAGTAAATATAATATATACTACTGAAAGAACTAGTGGAAATCCAGGTAAGATTGTTTTGTCTACAACGGGTGTCATGTGAGGGTTGTTTCGTCGTCGATTTCCACGCGAGAGAATTCGAATGTACATTTAACCCTACAATGTTAACAACTAAGCGTGATGAGTACACGAAACGAAAGAATTACATGTTTTTAAAATTCAAATAGAGACAATTTTAGCTTAAACGATACGATTTGACGTTTACTGGTGTCATTAGGAGAAGAGACAAATACATGCTCACTTTTCGGGTGAAGGTGAGAGGAAACCAAACACTGAAAGTGGAAGGAGTAGAATTAATTAATAGAATGCAAGTATAAAAGTCAAGCCCTTTAGGTAGAAGAGAGAGGAAATCGAGTATTGAAGGGGCAGCAAGTTGAAAAGGCGGAATTTATTATTGAACTCCAAATTAAGAGAAAATTGATATTATCTAGAGTTTTGCCAGCCACAACCCGTCAAATGCGAGGAAATACATATAAAACGATTATTAGGGAGACCAGCAGTGACCGTCGGAAGGCAGATCCAAGATTTGTGCTAGACTGACCCGGGTGGAGAGGCAGAGAAAGCCTGATTTTATATGGCACCTTCAAAGTGACAGAGAAACTAAGATAACATGATACTTTAAGACGCCCTTGAAACATACTCACTGAGATAGAGAAGCGATGAGAAACCGAGATAATATACTCTACAGACCAGTCCGCATCAGTTACGAGAGTTCATGATGCTCGGAGTATTGACCTTTTACCAGACTCTCTGACACCGAGAAGTTGAGAAAAGCGAGCATAATATGCTACTTGAAATCACTATATACTAAACTGTCAAGGACACAATAATAATACGCTACTTGAAATAATCTTATACCAGACTATCAAGAAATCAAGAGAAGATGCGAACAAGAGACTGAGAAAGGCCAACATAACGAACACTTGAGATTGCCTTGTGCCAGACTACAAAAAGTCAGAAGCCTAAAATTACTCGATCATTTAGAGGCCTCGTGCCTGGTATTTAATGCTAAGAACTTGACTTTGTGTTAATTCCTGAACTGGGTTTCCAACTATAAACTCCCAACCTTTGGGATGGGGGAATTTATAAATCATTTTGAAAGACACTTCTAGAAAAACTAAACATTAGTATTGTTACAAATCCGTCTTCTGTTCTCTGTTTGCGTCATTTTTTTTTATTTTCTTAATTGTGCGGTCTCATCTGTCTACTCATCGACTGGCCGTTTAGCAATTGATCTGCTATCTGGATCAAAAACACAATGTGAGCAGATAAGCGTTTCGATCGTATCATCAGATGACATAACCAGCCAAGGGGAACGGTTCGTAGATTGAAAGCGAAATCACACAAGTGTTTTGAGAACGTGCATTTACTACCACAGAATCACTTGCTATTTGAACTTACCTTTCATATTCCATCTTTTTTATGCGTATAAAATTTAAGCGAAAAGTTCCTACCAACATTTATAAAAACGTCATTCAATGTTATCACTGATGGCAAGTAAATTGCTTCTGTATGTTATACGTTTACATTCAAATATTTAAGTTATTAGGCTTTAACATTTGAAAACTTCTGCAAAGATTTGTTTTGGGGTGAATTGAAAAAAAATACACACTTTAAATCATATTTTTTATTCGGACATTAAAACATGATTCAAATATTTGTCTATCCATTCGTTTTTTCCTTTATTATTACTCTTTGTTTTACAGCATGGGCAAAATCCACGATATAAAAAGTTATTTTTTTCTTGATAATTTATTCTAGGTCTGATCATCTGGCCCGTGTTAGGTGATCAGTTTTAGAGAATGTTAGGCATCTAATTTTCTAGAAGAGATTCTGGTTTTGAATCCACCATTTATCAAATATTGTCAACTTTTAATCTCTTGTTATTCTTTAGTGTATTGATTGATTGTTTTATTGATGGTTTTTAATTGGAGTCTGAATGATAATAAGTCTCCTCATAATAATCATTTCAATATATTTTAAAGTTTGTTTGAAATTGATTACTTTGCGTATAATTCTACATTCACATGTATTTAGCGTTCTTATCGTAAGAATTTTATATTCGTCCTGTCAATGTGGCTTAGAACATGCCACATTTTTCCTCTGCTGAATGATAAGATAAGCCTATCAAAATAAAATGGGTGCCCTGTGTATGTTACTAATCGGCATCTGAGACTCCAGTTCTGGAGAGTGTTGAATATTCCTTCATTGATCTTACTCCCAAGTTCATTCAGATCCAAAATTATAGAACTTATGGGAGTGCCCTCTATAGATCCGAGCTTTCAAATTAAAATTCGAGGTGATAATTGTTTTGTTTTTACGAATATTCTTTTAATCCCTATATTTATAGGGGTTTAGGGGTTTATTTTTCATAATTATTTTTGCTGGATATCATTTTGTGGTAATTATATCTTGCTTTACATTTTAATCAGTTGCTTTTCTGTGTATTTTTTGTTATATTCATTGTCTGCACGCAAACTAATCGATTTCGAAAAGTCAAATTTTAAATACGTTGAAAAAATAAGTTGAAAAAATTATTTTACGAGCTTGAAACAGCCTGTCAACTTGTCAAATTTCATTACAAAATACCAGCACACACACACACACACACACACACACACACACACATATATATATATATATATATATATATATATATATATATATATATATATATCATGCGTATATGTGTTTGTGAATCAGGTCATATATAGGAGGGTCGTTAAAAATGTTCTAAGCTTCACCCAGAAAGAAAAGCGTAGTCGAACATTTTAGTTGTGGTAAATTATTACCGCTTCTTATAAAACTAGAAAAATCAATTCAGCTTATTTTAGTTTTATGAGTAGTGGTTGTGTGTTGCCACATAACAATTTTCGGCAATGCTTTTCTTTCTGTGTAAGGCTTAAAACTTTTAAAAGGGCCTTTCCGTGAACATATATATATATATATATATATCATCTTCATCACGCCGTGTAGTTTGTACTTATTCCTTTGACTCTCTTTCACTTTCCGTCCCTATCGCTCTTATCGCTCTTACGGAATCCAATAGAGTTTGGTTTCGTTTGGTTTTATATCAACCCTTTTAGCTAATTTAATGAGCATAATTCCGCAGTTTAAATGTCAAAATAGTTCTTTTTAAAGCAATTTAGTTTAGCATAAGTACACAGTTTAGTTTTATTTGACTCATAGATAGGACCCTATCAGGTGCTACCATTCTGGGCTAGAGTGGACCGGGAAGCGATGGCACTGGTAGGGTACTCCACATTCCCCAAAACTCCAGCATTACTGCAACCTAACCATTATATTATTTAGTGTCATATCCAGAACACGCGTTGAAGGACTCTACAGAGATGCAGTCGGTGTTTTCTGTATCCCCAGCAGACAGGGCAAAAGTCCTATAGAAGGTATCCAGTGTCCACACTGTGATGATCAATGTAAGACTTTGTGGCGTTTTCATATATCGGATTCCACCAGAGAAACTACATGAGTTCGTCTCTGTTTCTCCAGCAGTGCCTAGCATATTATGTTGTCCCCATCAAGCTTTTTCTCCCAGCTCATCGTTAAGTCCAGGTAGTGCTGTGAAACAATGCAGAATCACTTTGAGCAGATGGATTTACAAGGAATGCTGAATCCGCAACTTAGTCTCCATCCGAGATAGATTATGCGAGATATAGTCTGCTTCTTGTCTTTTTTTAGTATAAAAACGTTTTCTCTAGATCCATTGACATTCGTTGTACGTAATCTCGGCAGATTATGAACAAATATGGTGCTAATATATCTTCTTGCAAGACTCCAGCGACAATGTCAAAGAAATAAGTATTACTATTGGGTAAGCGAACCATTGCCTATGTGTTTTTATAGAGCATCATTACGTCTGCATTGATTCTGTACAGAGACCATATACGAGAAATATTTGATCCATCTTTCCTCGGTGTATGAAATGTATTTTGCTTTGGAAAATCTATAACGAAAAGTGCCTCCTCAAGATGTGTTTGCATATACTCCTTCGGTGATTCGATGAATTGCCAGAATTTGAGATTTTATGGATCGATTTCTCCGGAAATCGTTCTGACTTTTCAATAGTTCTCAACTTTAGGTAGGATACGACTGAGAAGCAGACTATAATAAACTTTAAAAGCTAAATGAGTAAGAGTCCTGTGTCTGTAGTTCTTACTGTGAGATTTTTTGGGAAGGCAAGGATGCAGCCTTTCGTTCATTTCTTTATTGCATTTTATTTATACAGTGTTGCTTAAACAAATAAATATGTCGTCCACATTTCAGGAGGTATTTCCCCGAGGCTGATATTTTTTTCTGCTTTTTAATATTTTCAGAACTGCATCGAATTCTTCTTCAGTAATGTATTTTATTTTTATGCTTAGTAGGCAATTAAAAAATTTTTCAATACTTTTGTCTGTGATTTCAGGAAGATTTCCAAGCAGTTTTTGAAATATACCTTCCACTTCTGAAGTCTTTCTTCTTTTCTTGGTGTTTTTAGTTTTAATCTCGACGTGCCTTTCCTACGTCTTACTTTATTTAATGTCTGCCATGATAATTGAGATGGTTTATGTTCTACTAAATTTCTTATTTTAATGATTTGACCGTGGAAGTATTTAAGTTATTCTTTTTTGTATACTTGAGTTGGTTCTTTCTGAGTTTTCTAAAGCTTCGACTTATTATTGTTGATTGGCTTCCTTTCAGCTGCAGACGGATAGCTTGTTAAAGATGCATTTTTAATGTTATCTCGTTTTTATTATTAACTGCTATTGACTACCATGTAACTTTAATTTTGGCTGTTGGTTTGGTTGGTATGTACTTAGCTGCTCCTTCTAAGTGGGCTCTTACAAAGATTTTATATTCGTCATTCATAATATGTCTTTCAAATATCTCCTGAAGAGTATAAAACTTGTTTCTTAAAATTACCGTGTATGGATTTTTATATCAGAATTAGCAAATGAGGACCAGTCATTTCGCAAAGATTTGCCTGTTTGCTTCTTATTTCTCCATAGACTGAAGAGAATTTTTACTAAGTATTCTGAGATCAGGAGATACTCCTTTTGAAAGAGGAGTCTGGCTCAGAGTTTAAAGGGAATAAATATATAATCTAGCACTTCCTTTGAGTTATTTTTGTAGATTTAAGACTTTAGTTTTCCCTTTTTTAAAAAAATGTATTGTTTAAGTATGTAAAGCAGTTCTCGAGGGAAATTCAGCTCCAAGTTTAGCAGTTTTTTTTGGAAAATAAAGTTGTGTAAGACAGAATTTATTATTGTTGTCTCTGCATTTATGAGAATATATGTCTCCCCCAATGATCAGAACATTGTGTTTGGGAGTGTGTTGGACAATTGAAGATCGGTCATTGTAGAAGATGGTAACATTTATTTCAGCATTAATTTTAATGGGACTGTAGGAAGAAATTATTGCTGCAAAGGTTGCCATTTAATTTAGCACACATTCTCGATTGAATATTCTCTATGCTGAAAAAGGGTTTTAAATCACGCGAACTTAGAAGCTCCAATGGCGGCATTGACAGAATTTTTCCATGCAGATACCGACATGAATGTCCGTCCATTACCAAATTTATGGTATTCTAATTCTAGTTCACTATGGCAATATCTATGTTGCTGTAAGCATATGATTATATTTTTTCGGCTGCAGACGAAAAGCTTGTTTATTGTGCTTAATATTCTAACGTTAAAAGTTGCGATGTTGAAAATATTTTTGCCTGTAAGTAAGTATGGTACATAATCGTTATTGGCTGTAAAAACATACACTTTCTCCACTTCGAAAAATAAAGTTAACTTTCTTCTGAACCAAACGTATCAGAATTTTATTATTTTGAATTACATTATTGTTTATTATACATTCAAAATGAATTTTATTTATTATTTATTCCGAAATCCCACAGAAATTAAAGTCTCATACAACGCCCCCCCCAAAAAAAAACAACAACAAAAATTTAAAAAAATTATCAAGTATATTTCTTATATATAAATATATGCAACTTTATTTTTGGTTAAGAGTTTAAGTTCTGTATATTTCATAATAAATAGGACTTAATTATATTTATTTTGCAAGTAAAATATTGAACAAGACAAAAAAAGCTGCTGCTTTAGGATTCGAAGTAAAAAAAAAAGGAATATACTTATTTATGGGAATATTGTAAAGTTAGATATATATCTGGTCATCCACAGACAGACTGTTTCGTTGTATCACATCTCTTCAAGATGGCTAGACACGTAGGACGCTTGAAGCTGGGATCGAAACCCTCCCGTCTTTACGTTAGACTTAGTATCAGACACCTCGACCAACAAGCATACCACGTTTAGCTAGAGAATTATAAGGTATTATGTAGCAACTTCATTTTCTCAATATATATATATATATATATATATATATATATATATATATATATATATATTGAGAATTTTTTCTTTATCAATGAAAAGGAAACTCTTAAAACAATACCCGACACTACAAAGAGCAAGGCCGATTTTAAATATAAAAATTTAATAGATGGTCCACGATTTGTACTTGCAAACCAGTACTCTGAATTTCACGAGCGTTTTCGTCACATGATCTTCAGGTGGGTTGTGGTACTCTGGTTCTTTTTTTGTTATTTGTTGTCAATAAAATGAGCGTGGTGTTCAAGTGAAGGGTGAGTGTGCACGCACGAGGATAGGAAGCTACGAAATTCCGTCGGGGGCGGGTGCCAATAAATTGCTTAATCAATTAATGTTTGTGCAGTTGGAGGTCTGAAGCAGGAGACGGTTACAGATTCCTAGGCTGGAGAAATCTGATAGTTCAAATTAGTATCACGAAAAATCAATGAGCAATTGAAATTCCATAAAAAGCGGTTTGGAATTGTGAAAGGCTCTGGCTAGGATTGAACGGAAAAAATAACTCAGTAATATCGAATAAATGTCGGCATAACAGAATTCACCCCCACCCACACGTCTGCTAATTGTTTTTCTAAATTCTGTATTCACCTCTTATCATGGAAGTATTGTTATATAATCAAGGTAATGATTTTTTTACATTAATCATTTTTCGTTAATAATATTTTATTATTTAGTTCGGTAAGGCTTTGAACTATTCGGTTCTCCTAGTCAAGGTGCATAGTCAGATAGTGCAGTCTTACCCCCGCGCAGAAATGATATGACAATCATCATCTGTCATAATAAACCCCAGATATGAAATTGAGCTGGAGTGTGGATGACGTCATGCCCAGAAGAGATGATCCTGAGAATCTGAGAATTTTGAAAAGACAGTAGTTGAGATTCGACCGCTGAAGGTGCAGTTGAGTTTTCAAAAAACTGCAAACATAATGGGAATGGATTATGATTTTGTGAAAACATAATTTCATTAGATTTGTAGGCTGATATCAGTTTGGGTTTGCCGATACCAGAATATTTCTGATTTGTTTATTTTGTTTTAAAAATAGGGACAATGAATCATTTCTTTGTTAAAAAATAATTATGAACAGATTTGAAGGTTCGAGGTATCATGATATTTATTATTTTTAGACGAGAGAATGGGGACAATGAAAGTTAATATTTTATTAAAAAAGATAATACCGAATACTTTTGCAAATTGAAATAAAAAGCGAGTGGGACGGGGGATCAGCTTCGAACCAGATAAACATGTGAATCTCATGATTGACTACCAGCTTGATCTAAAGTCATTTGCTAACCAACAAATTTAAAAGGAAGTGAACTGCTGCTACTGTGGTTAAAAATAAAAATCTATACCTTTATTCAAGCTACAAATAAAATACGGAATAAATGTACATTAGATCATATAAACTTGTTACTTTCCATTGTTAAATTTGTTAGTGTTGTCTTGTTTATTCAAAATCATTGTGAGTTTGGTCAGAAAAATACAACGTGCGGATTTGACAGCAAGTAAACAACGCCGATCATTTGAAAGAGACGACATCCGTTTTGGTACCGCGCAGAAGGATCGACACCAAACTGTTCATATCCTGTGGGTGCAATGGCCGAGGACCACACTTGAGAAAAATCCCAGCATATGCTTAGGTGCATATATTATCTTATGAGTCCGTTCAGTTGACGAAGTAGTCAGGGCCAAGTCGTACTTAGTTTTACTGCTGCGTCAGAATGGACTTGTCAATGAACGAGTTTCACGAAACGTTAGAAGATGCAGCTCAGTGTCATACACCCTGTGTTTTTGGATAAAAATTTTACCCATTTGGAAGAGGACAATCAGCAAATTCTAAAACTTGATTATAGGGTGATTATTAACTGGGTTTTTATCTATTTTCATTCTTCATCTTATTTACGTTGTGCATTCAATAAGTTTCCAGACTTTTTAATAAGAGCATTTAAAATTGTCATAGACACTTGAAAATTCACTATGTTATTGCTATACATCTTATGAGATGACTGACCAATTTTTATGATTTCAGGTTCAAATGAACAGCTACAGCATTAATTGGAATACACCCTACTAAAGCCTGATTGTCACAGCTGGTGACTTTCAAAAAATGCAATCTGGACTTGAGGACACATTAGAAGAACAATATGCAATAAAATTCTGTTTTAAACTTGGAAAAAATGCCACAGAAACGTATGGAATACTTCAGACTGCTTTTCGACAATCTTGCATGAATCGAGCATCAGTTTTTTAGTGGCATAAGAGATTCAAGGAAGGCAGAGAGTCTGTGAGGGATGATGAGAGGTGTGAGAGGAGTAAGGAAGTCAATACACCAGACTTGATTGGCCAAAGGGCTCGGGTTAGGGTTAATATGTTGAGATTTTAAGGGAGTTCAGGAAGACATTCCTTGGGAAGAGGCCAGCACTCTTCAAATCGGGTGCTTTGTTCTGGTGCATTGTTCTGGTGGAAATGCCACTGGCACCTCCACCAGAAAAATGCACCAGTCCACTACTCCATCCTCGTCAGAGACTATTTGACCAAGATGACCCTCCCTATAGTCCAGGTCTTACACCCGGTGACTTTAGATTTTTCCCTAATCTCACAGGCTGTCGTTGTGAGGCAATTGAGGAGATGAAAGAGGCTGTGACGATGGTCATTGACACGCTCACACAAGAGGACTTCCATAGGGCCTTTCAGAAGTTGTTGGAACGGTACAAGTGCATTGCAGCCGGAGGAGATTTCTTCGAAGGGAACAAGAGTTTCATGCGTGCAGTATCAATAAAAGTGCCCATACGAAAAAGTCTGGAATCTTATTTAATGATCGTCCTATTTAATGAAAATGCGATAGTTCATGCTGAAAAAAAATATTTATCTAACCGGTGTGCTCGAGCAAGATGTGAAAGAAGGGTAAAATATCAAGAGGAAAATAATTGGATTGAATTCAAAATTTTCCTTCTCCTAGGCTGGTTGCCATAAAGAACTTAATTTGAATTACTATTTATCCATAGTTCTAGTGAAAATAATTGGATTCATACCTTTCCTAACACAATGTAAAATGCAAACAGTATCGTATGTAATTTGAGCTCGGATCACCGTATCCATTTCCTACGACGAAAACCTTGCCTAGTCTGCTGGAGTTGTTGAATACACCACCTGCTTATACGATAAACAATCTGATGGTGGGGTTATAGTAATGCTGGAGCTTTGCAGATTGTGGATTACCCCTTGGTTGCCATCGCTCTCGGGTCCACTCTTGCCCGGAGTGATCGCACCTGATAGGGTCCTATCTAACTAAACTGTGTACTTATGCTAAGCTGAATTGCTTGAAATAGAACTGTTCTGACATTTAAGTGTGTGTAAACAAACACTATACTTATACTAAAATGAATTGTTTGAACTAGAATTGTTTGAGTAAACTGAATAGCTTGAACTAGAACTGTTTTTCACAATTAAACGTTATACTTATGCTGAACTGAATTTTTTAAAATAGAACGTTTTATGTGTATAAACATATATTTGGCATTAAATAACCTACAAAGGTTGATATGCCATAAAACCCAAACAAACACATATCAAACAAACGTCGATAACAATTTCCCATGAGTGTCTCAAAAATCTGAATTTAAACCTGATAAACTTACATTTAAAAATTGACCTTGTGTCCCATCCTACTGGCGTATAGGGGTTGCTCAATTCACACACTCACAAACACTCACACTGCCTTCGACTATATCGGATGGGAGGAAAGGATCCGTGCTGTTGCGTTTTTGATTTGTAATTGTTTCGATACGCCATATGATTGCTGAAATTAGGATTTTGCTTTTGACTAGGCGTTAACACCTTTACAAAGGCATGAATAAGTCCTCTTCTTTGACTCACTAAGCTACTGATAGATAGTTAGGTAGTGATGTCTATTCAAGACTGGTAAAAAAATTGTCTATAAAAAAATCTCTGAATTAAAACCAGTTATCAAACTCCAGCAGCAAACATAGGCCTCTATGTTAATGCACACAAAACGGAATATATGTGCTATAACCAAACGGGGGACATCTCCACTCTAGAAGGAACCCCACTTAAACTAGTAGACAAATTCACGTACCTAGGAAGCAGCGTCGAATCAACCGAAAAGGACATCGAAACGAGGTTAACGAAAGCATGGACAGCTATCAATAGGCTATCGATTATATGGAAATCAGACCTAACCGATAAAATGAAACGCAGTTTCTTCCAGGCAGCGGTCACATCGATACTGCTATATGGATGCACTACATGGACGCTTACAAAACGACTGGAGAAGAAGCTAGATGGCAATTACACAAGAATGCTGCGTGCAATCCTGAAGAAGTCCTGGCAGCAACACCCCACAAGACGGCCACCTGCCCCCTATCACGAAAACTATTCAAGTTAGACGAGCCAGACATGCAGGACACTGCTGGAGAAGCAGAGATGAACTCATAAGAGATGTACTCTTATGGATCCCCACACACGACCGCGCAAAAGCAGGGCGACCAGCTCGAACGTACATTCAGCAGCTATGTGAGGATACGGGGTGTTGTCCTGAAGACCTACCTAGGGCGATGAACGATAGGGAGGAGTGGCGAGAGAGGGTCAGGGATATCCGTGCTACCAGTACGATATGCTGATGATGATGATCAAACTTGTAGGGTATTGAGTCATCAGAAACAGCGTCTGGTCAGTAGAAAATCGGTTCAATTTTGACCAGCGAAACCACATTCGTATTTAGTTGATAGTGAAAGATTTACGAAGCTTACACTGTGACAGAAAACTGCAACAAGAAAGGATAGAAACGATGAAAGGTGATATTTCTATGCGTGTTATATCTCTAATATCATCATCATGTCACGTTGCCGGCACGGATCACCCCGAGCTTCTCTCGCCACCCGCCTCTATCGTCCATTGCTCCCGGTAGGTCTTAAAGGCTATATCATGTGTCGACACATAGCCGTTGCATTTAGGTTCTAGCTTGTTATCCTGCTTTTGCTCGTCCATATGAAGGGACCCACAGGAGTAGTCGCTCATGATCTCGTCTCTACTTCTCCAGCTGTCTCCTGCATGTCTAGTTCATCAAACTTTGATAGGTTTCGTGATGGGAGGTAGTTGGCCGTACAGCCGCTGCTTTATGGGGTGTTGTCTCCAGGACTTATTCAATATTGCCCGCAGCATTCGTGTGAAATATCCCTCAAGCTTTTTCTGAATACATTTAATTAGTGTCCATGTAGTGCATCCATATAGCAGTATCGACACGGCCGCTGCTTGGAAAAAACTGCATTTATCTTATCGGTCAGGTCTGACTTCCATATGACTGATAGCATATCGATAGCTGTCCATGCCTTTGTTAGTCACATATCTCTATACAAGTAAAAAAAAAAAGGCGGTCGGATGGTAATGGTTATCACCTTAGAAAAGGGACGTGGTGATTCGAGTTCTAATACAGGTTGGGGTTTTTTGCAATTCCCATTGCTCAAACACCCTTTGAGAAAGCTAAAAATCCAACTATTTTCCCTCCAGTTATGAGTATGAGTAAATAGTACGGAAAACTTTTTTTTTTTAAACTTTGGTATCACTGACAGTTCAGAGGAAGAAAAACTCTGAATTTAAACTTGACTTTGTGGCAAGATGTAACACAAAGTCACGAGGAAAATATATCAACTGGTAGAAAAAGCAATTTATTAACACTTTAATGCATTAAGATATTCGTAACAATTCAGGAATACACACTCACAGACAGACAGACTGACAGACAGACAGACACACACACACACACACACACACACACATATATATATATATATATATATATATATATATATATATATATGTGTGTGTGTGTGTGTGTGTGTGCATATACAACCCAAGCACAGATTGACAAAAACAGGCAAATGTCCTCTGCTGTTTGCAAGCAAAGAATAAATTGTTTTTGTTTTTACTATCTGGGCAGGTTTTGCGTGAAATTCTCTCTCTCTCTCTCTCTCTCTCTCTCTCTCTCTATATATATATATATATATATATATATATATATATATATATATTTCACCTAGCACTTAAGGCAATAAATGTGTGCATCACTATGTTTTATTCATAGGTGTCATTTTCTGGATAGAGAAATATTTTCCACTTGATATTACATTTTTTTCTAAACTATATCTGCATATATATTTACGCTCAGAAGAGCTTCATGTAAATACGCACGTTTATCGACGCATATTATATATTTTTACATTGTTAGATATATATGTGTACATGTTGATATTAAAGTTATGCACTTGTGTTCCTGTAAGTCAACAATGGAATTCAGGATTCACTTTTCTTATGAAGAATAATACTTGAGAATCCGATTATCAACAGAGAACTTGACCTTTGTGGTTCCGGTAAGATAGACCACGTGACAGAACTTGGGCAAGAAGAATGTCGAAAAGCCGACAATTTATTGTATATAATATTCACATATATATTTATTTATTGAATATTTCTTTTGGCGCATATATATATATATATATATATATATATATATATATAGCATCATGAATTTATACTAAAGTACAGACTGAAATCTCTATTGATACGTGGGAGGAGTTTATGTTTTTCTTTATCAAACGCTATATCATTTAAGTTAGAGCAAGCAAATTTTGTAAGCATAATTATCGAAGTCGGGATATTTTAAATTAATCTTTTGTTCCTCGTGGAAAGTAGATCAGGTGTAAAGGGCAGCTCTAAATATAACCAATTATCGGGAGAAAATGCTGCTGCAAGATGTCATCATCATCATCATATCGCGCTGGTAGCACGGATATCCCTGACCCTCTCTCGCCACTCCTCCCTATCGTTCATCGCCCTAGGTAGGTCTTCAGGGCAACATCTCTGCTTCTCCAGCAGTGTCCTGCATGTCTGGCTCGTCTAACTTGAATAGTTTTCGTGATAGGGGGCAGGTGGCCGTCTTGTGGGGTGTTGCTGCCAGGACTTCTTCAGGATTGCACGCAGCATTCTTGTGTAATTGCCATCTAGCTTCTTCTCCAGTCGTTTTGTAAGCGTCCATGTAGTGCATCCATATAGCAGTATCGATGTGACCGCTGCCTGGAAGAAACTGCGTTTCATTTTATCGGTTAGGTCTGATTTCCATATAATCGATAGCCTATTGATAGCTGTCCATGCTTTCGTTAACCTCGTTTCGATGTCCTTTTCGGTTGATTCGACGCTGCTTCCTAGGTACGTGAATTTGTCTACTAGTTTAAGTGGGGTTCCTTCTAGAGTGGAGATGTCCCCCGTTTGGTTATAGCACATATATTCCGTTTTGTGTGCATTAACATAGAGGCCTATGCTTGCTGCTGCAAGATGTAAGCATTCCTAAAGAATGTAAATTTTACAACTTCTACTCTTCGAGCCTCCTGATCTTCGTTATTGATTTCGGGGATCTTTCCAAGCACGTCCGTTACGTTGGTTATCACTCTCACTTTTACGTTCCACGGCTTTCTTAGTTATTTAACAAGGTCAAAATAGTTGTCTCTCCTTTCGTTTTCTGTGAGCTTCACTCTGTGGTCCATCGAGACAGCAAAGTCCACTATTCGTCATGTTCTTTTTTTTTTTTTTTACTATCACTTGGTCTGGTCTTCTGGCGAGAATGAGATGATCTGTTTGTTTCTCGAATTTCCAGAGAATTTTATGCGTCTCGTTCTCCAGGATTCTGTTTTGTGCAGGTACCATTTGGTAATATGGTTAAATACAATTTCTCGTACAGTTTCTTGTCCACGCAGTGAGAGTCTAGTCTCGTATTCATTTTGCGATAATTCAGAGCATTTACTTATTATATGACCACATAATCTATACTTGCTATTCTGTTGAATATTATCGATTTTAGCTTTGATATGATTGGTTCTTATGAAATTGTTTTGTGTCACTATTAGAACAGATGCAGTTTCTCTCTTAAAGTTTTTTTCTCTTAGCCATTTCCAGATGTTTTCGTGTGAAAGATTTCGCCAGTTTGTCCTTTAAAATATACATACCGTTATTTTACTTCTGATTTATGTTTATTAGTTATTGTTACGTTTGTCCTTATTTTGTCGGCACTGTTAATGGTCACCTTAATTTGTCTCCCTTTGGTCTTTTTTGTGTATTCTTCGAATCCTCTTATTGATACATTCATATTATCTTCAATGTTGGAGAGTTCTCTTCCTCCTTTCTTTGGCACATGTAGTCTGTTTAATCATCTCTCGGATGTAAGGCTCTGTGCATTGTCATCAACTTTTTTCTTTTCAGGTTCATTCGTTGGAGTTCTTCACTCTTCCATTTTAAGAATTGTCCCGTGTACCTTAAAAAAAGGGTTGTGCCGAGGTGTTTATTCATTTGATGTAATTTCTGTTGCAGAGCTTGGTTTTGAGAAGTTTTCTCGTTCATCTGAGATACTCTTCTTATTTTTCTTTCCTCTCTGATATTGTCCACTTCCAACATTCCAATTACTTGTAATTTTCCTTTTCAGTGTTCAGACTCGTTTTTGATTTGTTAGTTCTATTCCATTCGTTACTTGTCTTTTTCCATTTTTAATTGTGAGGATGGCATGTTTTCCTATGCCAAATTCTATTCCAATATATATATATTATTGCTTGTATCAGAATCTCCAATTCTATTTCATGTTTTTGCAAACAACTTGATGTCGTCCATGTACATACGGGGGTATCATCGTGGAGTAATGGTTAAAGGTATGGACTGCAAACTTATAGCGAGTTCGAACTCCAGTCTCGCTATTGCGTTCACTTTTGAACAAATACCCTTGGGAAAGTCATGAACCCGCTTATCCTCCCAGCTATGAGTCAAAAACTGCCACTACTGATCTCCTAGAAGGATTGCTTTGAAATTAAATAACCCACAAAGGTTGATATGCCATTCAAGACAAACAAAGGATTGGAAAGAGGATTGATATTGTAAGTTTGAACTTTTCCGATTGCACCTATTACGTATGGAAATGAGTGGCATTAATGCTTTTACAAATAGAAATGTCGAAAACACGTCTTCCTGGAAGATGTGTCTCTGGAATATCACTTCAGCAAAAGTTTTTCTTCCAGCTGTCAATTCTACTTTCCAGTTTTTCATGGCTTCCGTAAAAAAGCAAATGACTTTGTGTGATTTACCTTTTCAGATAATCTACAATCCAGGATTGTAAGATAATATCATTAGTCATTTTGTAGACAATCCATACCATGGCTACATATTTGCTTTTCGCTTTGCTTTTCTTGAGAATGTGCGGGTCAATGTGCAGTAAATCCCCTGTTTCTCTTGTGATATCTTTTCTCTTTTTCGGTAAAAAGTCTGTGGCATTCTAGTAAGTTATAGATCTCTCAAGTTCTGGCTGTTAAGATTTTCCACATTATAGACACATTATCAGTCTATTGTTACTAGAGATGGTTCTTTTTTTGTGGGGGGTCTTTTTGGATCAGGGCAGTTTTTCTTTTTGTCATCAATTCAATTATGTTTTTTTGCGTATCTACTCGTTTCAAAAGTCAGTCTTTTGTTGATGGACCCAGATTTTTAAAACCACAATCCATGTATACCACATAGGCCTTGCGTTTGCAACTTTAGTACTTTCTTGAGTGTTGCTCGGAGGAATTCCTCGTGTATACCCTTCTCAGAGCCTTCTTCGAGTCCTTGTAATTTATTTTCATGCTACCTATCTACTCGGCCTTTTGGTTATGTTCTTTCTATTCCCATATTATACTCCTAAATTGTTTTTTTGCATCTGGTTGTTGGTTTGTCCTCGTGTATTCTAATTATTGGTAGAATTGTCAGAATTTTCTGCTGTTTATTTTGGTCGTTTCATATTTCTTTTTTTTTTCCTCTTCTTTTGCCGTCCAGCTTGTCACAGTTTCTTCACCATTCCTTCAAGCCATTCAGGTTTTGTAGTTTCACTTTTGCATTAATTAGCTAGTTTAGGTCAGTGATATTGTCTGTTGAGATATTTGGTAATAATTTGTTTATTTTTTAAGTTTCTACCTTGACTTCTTTTGCAGCCTGTGTTTTTAAGGGATCATAATGTATTCTTTTTTGACTCATAATTTTCTTTACTAACACTAGATTTATTTTGTCTTCTTGTGATAACATTTATTTTGTCTTGCTGGGGTGGGAGGCGTTTCATTTTTCAATATTTTGGTATGAATAAGGAGATCTTGTTTAAATACTTTCCTATTTACATATTCATATATTTCTACTACCTCAAGGTTCGAAAAAACCTTTCTTTAATTCTACCTTAGTCAACAAGTCTTTGATTTGTTACATTAAATCTAGCTTATTCTGTTCAAATTTATATCACTCTTTTTCTATTACCTATTTTTGTAGGATTTCTCTTAAAATAAGTGAAGTACACATCAGTTATCTTCTCTTGTCCATTCCTTTTGTTAATGTCTCTCTGTTGAGTTGTTGCTTTGGTCGTTGTTTATGTACCTGAAATTAGAACAGTCAACATTTGCAAGATGCCACCAGGTTCCTCATCTTGGCTATCAAAGCAGCACCTGCTGATCATGACACCCAGACGTGTTGTCTCGGTCCCAGGTTGAATTAAGTTTGGATTTGTCCTTTTTCATAGGTTGTATATTGTGGCTATACCAGCCCAGGGGTTATTTATTATGTGTTCTCTTATCACAGATGTGACCTGGAACACTTACAAGAATGAGGACACTTAAAGATTCGGTTTTAAATTTACTAACTAAAAGTTTAATGGACACTTTTGTAACCTGTTCACGAAAAATCTTTACTCGTTACTTCCGAAAGCTACTACGTATTTCATGAATTGACTTATAACTGATAATATTACTTACTTGTTTAAACACAAGTCATTTTGTGTTACTCATTTATACTCTACCATTGCGCTGCGTTTCAGGAAATTTAAATCATTTAAAGCAGCTGCCAAATTTTAAAGTTTTTTTTTTTTGGTCAAAAGAGAGGTTTTGGGATGAGGAAAGGTGTCAAGGACAACCAAAATAAATTAAAAATGAGCTCTTGAAATTTTTTTAGACATTAGTTTCTGGGCATTTAATTTACGGTACTTGAAATTCATATTCGATATTTGGTGCCAGCTGTAGAGTGAGGATGTTTTATGACAGTTGACAAGTGTGTTGAATGAGATTCTCACTGGGTGTTCTGTCCGAAACTACCATTCTTCTTTCTGAAAGATTAGTGCCTCATTCATTTTTCGAAAACAATGACTTGGCATCTGATTAAGTTTTAGATAAATAGAAGCTAGTAAATACATTTTGGTTTTGCTTTTTCATAGGGTTCCTTTTATTGAAGTGAAACTTTGAAGCGACATCTTTTGTTGTCTTTAACACTTCATGTCTGGAGATGACAATACTCAACTCAGGACTGATTATATTTACGTTCATGTCTCGTACCATTTTATGTATTAGTACTTAGCTTTTTTTTTACCTTGTCTACCATATTTTTGTTGTTGACTGCTTCTTGTATTTGCACTCATTAGTCTCGAGTTCGAACATTGTATTCTTTGTTGAACGTTGTTTTCCTGTCTTCTTGCTTCTTTTTGTAATTTATTTAAACTTCCATTTTTCTTTCTTTCTTTCTTTCTTTCTTTCTTTCTTTCTTTCTTTCTTTCTTTTATAAGAGCCTTCCATCTTTTTTTTCTTCTTTTTCTCCAATTTTTTGTCGTTTTTTAAAGTTTTTTTCTTTAATTTCTTTCGCATATTTTCCTTCTATTTTTTCTTTTTTTCAATTCAGTCTCTTTTTCTATTCTATCGTATTGTTTGTTTTGCTTTAGTCTTTCGCTGTTCTTATTCATTCTTTCTTGTTCAAATACGTTATTATTTGAATTTCATTCGTCTAATAGTCTTTCCTCATTAGCCACTTATAAATTTCCTGGTTTATTTGATTACCTACCTACAGAATATCTTGATCTATTTTTTATTTCTTCCTAACTCTCCGTTTTTCTAGCATTTCACACATTTTTCTTTGTTATATTCTGATGAGTAGTCGAAGAAATGAATTTTGACAAAGAACATATAGTAGGTTCATTAAGGTACATAACCAAAGGCCTAACACAGACTGTGCCTTTTCCAAAGTAAGAATTTTGTCGATAAAAACTGTTATTCCAATCAACAGTCATTAACAAAATTTCTTGATCAGTGTCTATCACTGATCTGTCAATCCTCTTTTCTATTCAACACAATAAATTTATTTTGCAGTATAGCAAATATCATTCCAATACCAAGCAAAAATTCAGAAGAAAAATATACTAGTTGAAGTACCAGTCTACGCCACACAAAAATGGGAGACTTGGATCCTAAACAATAAAGCTACGTAAGTAGAATGGCATTTTCATATATACATATATATGTGTGTGTGTGTGTACCCCCATATATAAATATATATATATATATATATATATATATATATGGGAGGGTACACACACATATACATATATGTTAATTGATTGATTGATTGATTATTTATAACTGCCGTAGATAGATAAAAACGTTGACTTACAGGACAATGTAAAACGGTCAATGTCAATAGATCAACGTAATATTGAAGAAAAAATTCCAAACGAACCGTTCCTAAATGTTTTACACCTATACAGGAATCATTGATAAGTTTTGACCTTTTGACCCGGCCAAAAATGCCATTCAAGGTGATGCACCGGAAGGAAGTGACACATTCTAATGGCAGTTATGAGAGGAAATCGCGTGGGCGGAAATTGGCTGATGAAATGGGACGAGCTAAAAAATTCCCATGGTACACTACAGAGTTATGCACCGGAAGAGAGTGACCTGTGAACTGCATGACAGTTATTTCCGCTTGATGATGATTAAACATTCGATTTCAAAGATCGAGTGGGCGTCGAACGATTATATAACTCAGTTGAGTTCGACGAGCCAGTTGAATTGAGTTCCGGTTCCAGTTGAGTTCGACGCACAGGGGGCCAGTCGGAATTGCCAGTAGAGTTCCAGACAGTTGGAGTGAAATGTGCTAGGGAAAGCCACACCAGGCCGAAGGGGCCTTTGGGCCCTGATGAGTTGAGGTCCGGAGAAGATGCTGATAAGATGCCGTAAAGAAAGTCATTACCCAGCAGAGTGGCCCCTGGGCCTCCGGTTGAGCAGCCCTAGAGAACAAGAAAGACACAACGCGACGGTCAACGTGTCGTTGTGATGCAGTAGATGAGTATATAACATCATAAGATTGCTTGTATTTCTTTAATACCCTTCCAGGTATGTATTTTGGGCTATTTGCGGTACAGAATTGATTAAGTATTTTTAAAAATGTGTTTAGTGTCGTTATGAGTAGGGTCAACATGTATTAGCCCTCCAGTGTGGATTTTTTATTTTTCTTAGAATATTCATCAACTATTTTAATATGAAAAACGAAGTTACATTATCAACAATAATAAATGTAACTGTTTTTGCCAATTTATTGGCTGAAAGGGATTAAATTACTTTTTTAAATGAGTGATGCTATTATATATATATATCTATATATATATATATATATATATATATTTATATATATATAAGAATCAGTGTGTAAATGTATATAAAACCGGTTGACACCCGAACGAATAAGTTTAGTCTTGCTGTAGTAGCTGTTCATGATGATATTGATGCTTTTATGCAGGAATTATTGAGATTTTCTTTCTTTCTTTCATATCAAATAGTGCTTCATGGTGGTACTGCTGTTTCTATATAGGAGAGAGTGAATGATTTTACTTAGCATTTCATAGTTAACAGCAGTCCAAGATGATATTGCTGCTTCTTTTGGAAGGTTTGAATAAGAGCCATAGTAATCTTTATAGACGCCAAACTTAGAAATAGATACCAGCCGTTTCCTGACTGACCTATTTGATCTTAACCACTGATGTATTATGTTCCTCTGCCCAAGTGAAGCGCGCTGCTTGATTGACCTGTCTCTACCTTACTTCATATCCACCATGCTGCATCTCATGGTTTCTGTTGCAGTGCTCTTGTATGTCTAGTATAAAACTCCCCTCCCTCGGAGACTGTTGTCCAGTAAGAAGCCAGAGTAGGATAACAAATACAGAGTTTCACATTTTTGGTTAGATAGAATTTTTATTCTCTCAGTTTTATTCATATCTGATGCTACACAAATGGAGATTCTATAATCTGAGTTTTCCATCAAAGAAAAAGCCTCTTTTTTCCGATTTAGTTTTAACCTAATTTATGTCCAATTATCCTACTTTGTTTTTCTCACGTAATGAAGTTTTGCTTATTCTTTCATTTCTCATACAGGCCACGTTATTTTGGTGCATTGGATTAGGAATTTGTCAAAGCTTTTTATTTAATCTCTATTATTATTTTTACGTGGGAGTAACTGTTACATATATCCTAAGATCATAATTAAAGTCGTTAAAAGCATACAGTAAAGGAGATACCAAATACAATTATTGTTTTATCCTTCGGTTTTTCTCCCTTTACAGTTTTTCTTTGTTTTACCTATCTACCCAAATTGAGATTTTTCCACCCCTCTTTTCTGGGGAGTTGAAAATTGTGTGCTAGTACAGCAAACAGTTCGTCGTGCGAAGAAATTTCTAACCCTTTACACATTTCTCGGTCAGTATATGAAACTATGTTTTCATTTGCAGTTATATTGAAACTAATAAGAGCAGTTGCTAAAAAAATTTGGAATCACCGAAAACAGCAGTTGTATGACTACGTTCGTCTAATTTCACAAAATATCCAAGTAAAGTGAACAAGACCTACTGGACACTGCTAGAGAAGTAAAAAAAAAACCCATAAGCGACGGCCTCTTATGGAATCCTTGACAAGACTTATATACAGAAGTTCTATGCGGACAATGGATACAGCCTTGAGGACTGTGATGTAAAAAGAATGTACCAATACCAAACGATGTCAGAGTCTTTATATTCTCGATTAAATGAGTCTTTTCCACCTTTATCCGCTCCATCATTATATCATGTTCCTCGTTTGCTCATATATAGAAAAACCTCACAAAATGGTTTCACTTTGAGAAAGTTCTGAATGAAATAAAAGAACGAAATATCACGCCTCTAAATCAGTTTTAAGTGCTTGATTTATCCAATTTTGCACACACACACACACACACACACACACACACACACACACACACACACACACACATATATATATATATATATATATATATATATATTCAGGTCATGTACATATCACAAATGTAGCATGAAATTTTGAGTAATTTATCAGTGTATGTAATAAAATGTTACCTAGGTTTGAATCAGAGGAGTTTCCTGGGTATTGTGTTAAAAAAAAAAAGGTTTGATGCTGAAATGAATAATAAATAAAACAAACAAACAGCAAAACATACAACTGGAGTTAGAGTTGAAACAGATGATGTCTTATAAATCTTTTTTTGTCGTGAATAAGAGTTTAAAAAGATATTTTGTGTGAGTTTTAATTTTTGCAAGTGAACATTTAAACGTAAATGCGTTTGCATTGTAAGTCTAGAAATTCCTGTAAGGATAAAACGTATTTGATGTTTGATGGTAATTTGGGGCTGATTATCTTTGTGCCTTCTAATGACAGCTGGGCCGATTGTGCAGTGTTTGGGATTTTAGTTTATTTCTATACACAACCGACTTGGCAGTTAAATCGGGAAAAGTTATTTCTGGAAATAATGTCACACATGTGTCTATCTGTTTTTATATTTCGGGACACCTATTAATATATTTCTATTTTTAGACCTGGAGACACACATCGGTCTTTTTTAATTTTTAGATTTGGTGACACGTTGTTTTTTTCTTCTTTTAGAACTGGTAATATTATATATATTTCTGTTTTTTTGACTTGGTGACACACGGAGGTCTATTTATATTTTTAGATTTGGTAAGACACGTAGATCTATTTCTATTTTTAGAGTTGGTGACACAGGAACATCGATTTCTATTTTTAGATCTGATGACATCCGTAAGTCTTTTTCTGTTTTTTGGATTATTGGCATACGTAGGTCTTTTTCTGGTTTTAATTTGGTGACACACGTTGGTCTATTTCTATTTTGAGATCTGTCATAAAGGTGAGTTGGTGACATATGGAGGACTTTATCTGCTTTTAAATTTGGTGACCTACGTTGGTTAGAGACCGTATGTGTGTGTGTGTGTGTGTGTGTTTCTCTTCATATAGCAGCACGGGTTATAATGCAGTGTTTAGGGTTTTACACTATTAATTAGGATTTTTCCTCATAGGGTTTGACCATCTGAACAAATCAGTAATCCTTATTATCTTGCGCGATGACGACAGGGAACCTCACTATTCGTTTTTTTTGTTTTTTTTTAAGTACTATTGTTTTGAAAGTGTGTTACTGTGAAAAAAAGCCTTTCTGGATGCACCTATAATGTATTTTTATGAAAAGAGCCTGCTAAATACAACAAATATGCATGTGTAAACTGTTATTCAAATGAATAAAAGCAGTGTAAACCGAACAATATGAAAATAAAAGAGATATTGCATTACATCGCATCTAAAGAAAGATAATTTTTGGATTATCACTGGATGCATAAATATTTCTTCATGTATTGTTGTCTGTAAATCAACCTTTTCTATTCCCTCTCGTCGTTGTTATTCTATTTTTTTTTCTGCGTCTTTTGTTCTGTCCGCTTTATTTTCAATAAATCCTTTTTCTAGTGTCGATCTGCTGCAAATCTGGAGATATATCTCTGCTTACGAAAATGTCAGAATCCAATAGAAAATATTTATGACGAACTCAGAGCAAAAGCGATAATATATCAGCCATAAAACACCCCCACACTACAGAAACAACAAAACAAACAAACAAACAGCAATTCAAAAAACACACAAAATAAATACACAAAAATCAAGCAAAAACCCTGATTAAATTACATATTTACAAATAAGAATTTTCTTTCTTTTTTTGATTTAATATAATCACCCCCCGCCCGCACATGCAAGCGAGCACACACACACACACACACACACACACACACACACACACACACACACACACACACACACACACATATATATATATATATATATGTATACATATATAAAATTAGATAACCGAATTTAAGAAGTCAAGCAATTAAATATCTATCTCAAACTGTTCTTATTTATCTATTCAAGTCGGTTTCTATCTATCTATCTATCTATATATCTATCTCCATTTCCTGGTATATTGTTGACACTGCAATTTTGCTTTGGTTTCGTTTCTTTGTTTTTACTGTCAATGCAACCTTCATTTTTTATTAAATGTCAAAGTCATCCTTGTAGAAGAACAGTAGTGATCCTATTTGACACAAAACTGGGATGTAAGGGATACAAAATTAACATGTGACTGGTCAATGGATATAACGGCCTAAGTAAAAGTTTAAGATCTACTGGAATTCTCCTTCATTGCAATTACTCCCATGTCCACCCGGATCCACTGATAGGAGCCTATCTATAGATCTGTTTAAAAACAATCCGTTTTTTGTTAGAACCGTGAGCAGAAAATGTCTTAAAAACAACAAAACAGCACAAGTAAACATATACTGAACACAATTTCCTTAATTTTAGGCACAAAATAACCCCAAACGTGGCACAAAATAACCCCAAACGTGGCACTGAAACAAATTACTCAATAAATCAATAGTTACTTGAAACTACAAATATTTCAAAATTATTATCATTATTAGTTACTTAAAACCATACAATTTTATGCAAAAAAGATTTTAAAAAAGACTCACTTTGGCATTATATAAACGAATAAGAATAAACAAGCCACGAAGCCAACCAACCAACTATGTTATGTTGGTTCTGTATTTAAATCCATTTACACTTAGCCTATCAGATACTTAACTTTGTTCTTAGATCTTTTGATTTTATGATGTGTCTGCTTATGTGCGAATAAAAAAAAAAGTCTGTTGATAAGTGATTCAACATTTGCGATCCAATTTCTCGTGAAGAATAAAACTACGCGTGAAGTTGGTGTTAGAAAAAAAAGGTGCTTTTTCTAGAATGTCTTTTTTATTTTTTTAGATAACCGTTGGAATGAATCGATGCGAATTACGAGGTGTTTTCTTTACTTGAATGAAATTTTACGAGATAAAATCTAAATCTACTTATAAATGTCAGGAAGTGTTTGTTTGGCTATCCTCTATAGATCCCTCAAACTGCAACCAAATTCATTTTACGTATATAATCAACTTCAGGCTATGTTTTAAGAAAAGCTAACATTTTAAATCCTTACAGGGAAATGGGAACTCTCATGGAGAAAACTTTATCTTTTACAAGAAAAAAAAAATCGTAAGAAGCCATGATGTGACAATAAATAAATAAATCTAAATGTCAAAAGAACAAAAAGAAAAAATGCCTTGCTGAAATAACAACTTATATTTAACTAAACATAATTAATTAAGTTTATGCATAACCTTTTTTAACTATATTATTTCTCAATGGTGCCATAAAGTGGTTTGATCGTGGAAGCACTACTTGTGTGAAATGTCTCAAGGAAGAATAGCCTTACGGAGCCCATCCCTCTCCACTTCTATAAGGCAAAAAAAAAAAAAAATCAAGAGGAAAACAAATATGTTTAAATCGAAGAATTCATTTTGTATCTCTCACTTAAATCCATACTTGATTTAAGTAAGAGATTCAAAATGAAGATTTATTTTACAAAAAGCTGAAAACAAAAGAAAAAAAAAAACGAAAAGAAAAAACTAACTTAGGGTAATATGTGAAATATTATTTGTAAATCTCTGTTCTATTAGATTGGTTTATCTTTTGTAGTAACAATTATCATTTGTAACTGTTCATTAAATATTTTACTCCCAGACTTATCCTAGTCAGGATTGGTAGTACCTATTATGGTCTTATCTATGGGTCAAATGGATCTGTTTAAAAATATTCTTATTCGACCAGACTGTGTGCAAAAAAACAAACCTTCTAAAGAAACAAGTACACAAAAAAATAAATGTGAACATAAACAGAACGAGGATCAGATAGACCAATTGGCATAGGATAACACTAAATAATTAACATACGGTTTTTATACGGCTCATATATAGTTATTAACAATATCGGAAAATGAAGAAAACAGAAAGTTGACCCAAATGATAATAAACATTGCATAATTGCTATTATTCGTATCATTATAAAATGTATAAACACTGTTGATTGAACAAGGTTTGATAGAAGGACATATTTTTGGATTGATATATAGATTTTAAGAATATATCCACAGGAGCCTCTCCACCGGATGCTGTTTATTGTCATACTCAGGACACAACTCATCCAGGTTACACAGTTGGAATATTCTAAAGCCTTACAACTGGCGTCATATATATGGAGGACAGAACTTAGATATCCAAGTCACAAAACAACATGAAAAATTATATATTTTACAAAAGTAAACAATTTTTCTTTATTTCACTAGAGTAGTATATATTCACTCAAAACTATTGATACAGGCAAGATTTTTTTATGAGGAATACTGCTTGTTTAAATTGACCGTTTTCTTTCTCATGGCGCATTTTATGTACCATGGCAAAAGAGTCCATTCTCTCTTACTGATTACTGATAGCTGCAAGGAAAACTGATGGATTCATGCCTTTCCCAAGGCCATTAGTATGAACTGAAACGCAGACAGCATTGTCCAGGAATTAATCTCGATTCACTTAGATCATTTCGTACGACGATAACTGTTTGGTTACACGCAGCCCTATTCATTTAAGCAATAGTAATAGTATTTATTTACTCTGCTCGGCTTATTTTGGATCGAAATATCTAACTTACTACTAATGTTTTCCTTGACAAATTCACTAACCATAAAGGATCATGAGGTGACCAAATACTCTGGATTCGAAAAAAAAGTTCTCTGTCAAATACAGAATGTGGTACAAGGTCAATTATTAAGTGAAGTACCACCGGCTTGAATTAAGTATTCGTTCTCGTATACTAATTGCCGTACCAAGGTTAAAGATTCCAGTCTATCCTACTAATTACCATTTGCTGGGGAATATATTCATACCTTTCTTAAAGGTATTAGTGAGAAGTAAAATGCAAACAGCATCGTCTCAGAATTGAACTCAAATCGCTGAGTTTATTTCGTATAATGATAACCGTTATAGCATAGATGCACTTCCAAATTGTAGGATTATCAATTGTAAACCATGTTTATTTTTCGAATTGACAAGAGAAGAACTAAAAATATAGCTAATAAATATAGGAAGAATAATCAAAAGAATACAAATGCTAAGTAATTACAATGAAGATGATACAAGTAATAAAAGAAACCAGCGTGAATTCATGAATATGAATAGGAGTCATGCATTTGTTGAGTGATAAAATTTGGCCTGGATTTCTTTGAAGTCACCAGTTTATTTGAAGAGGGAAGATACAGCCTAACTTTCAAAGAGTTAGAAGATTTTCTGTTTGAACTCTAACCATAGAACAATCAGCCATGAATGTCAGGTCGTTCTTAATTGTAGAGAGAAGACAGAAACTAAAAGCATATGATAAAGCCTTTCAAGTATTTCGCGTAAAACTGCAAAGATTCTTCAAAAACAGTTGTTAACTTTTTATAGATTTTTAAACCGATCTTTTACAACTGAATTGTCTAAAGAAGGAAAAAAAATGCACACAATTATGTCATAAAAAGTACGTCGAAACTATGTACGGCCTTTTACTTGCAGCTTCAACTTAAGAATGATAAATCAAATTAAAATACAAATCCTCATAGATAATTAACCGTGAATATATATATCCCGAATGAATATATATTGTATTGTTGTGATTATGAAAGCGGAAAAAATCAAAATGAGATGTACTTACTACAATCTCATTTATGTTTCCAAAGTTGATTGTATTTCACTGGTGAGCAGACGATAGACTTTATTACTATGTACACTAATGTGGACACATACATACATACATACATACATACATACATACATACATATGTGTGTGTGTGTGTGTGTGTGTGTGTGTGTGTGTGTGTGTGCGTGCGCGCCTAATTAAAAATGTGGTCTACCAAGCTAAAGTAATACCTGATAATATGCAAGGGTCATTTAATAAAAAAGATCAATTTTGTCTCAGAAGTTGGCAATCGTAAGCCTTAGTAACAGTTGAAACTTTTTCAAGTAAAAACGGAAGAATGAGTTTATTAATGTCCCTGTAGACTGTCAGGATGGCCTTCTTTACTGACCAGTGCGCCTGGAACGTTTTCATTACGGTATATTTAGTGTATTTCTACTGCATGGACGGTCTTTTCAACCCAGGCTCGAAGTAGAAAACTATCTAGCATTTTTGTATTTATCTTTTTGATTAAAATTTCTTTCTCCGTACAGATGATCTCTTTCTTAGAAAAATCTACATTGTCTGTGCTTCTCACCTATCGAAAATTTGATGACAAACTTCTGTTTAAACATAGAACACCATGTTTGATTTGCCGACATCTTGAATAGCCTCATAATAAATATTTTTGTGAGATTAAAATATTTTTTGCAATAAATCAATTTCAAATAATGTAGAGTTTACTTCGATGGAAAAAAAATCTCCTGAAAAAACTCCATTTTGAATGACCGTCGTATACAACTGTAAAAAGTTCGGTACAATAGTCCCAAAGCTTCTTTTAGTGAATGAGTAATATGCAAATAGCAGAAGACTATCTAAATATGCAAATAGCAGAAGACTATCTAAATAAGCAAATAGCAGAAGACTATCTAAATATATCAGGGATTATAAAAGAAAATATAGGAAGGAAGGAAGGAAGAATGGAGAAATTAAGGGTTCGATCTTCAATGGTTGGTTTAGTTTTGTGACATCAACTATTGTAGGTCATTTAAAGCCAAATCCTTTACATATATATATATATATATATATATATATATATATATATATATTGATACATATCTATTAGATATATCAAATTTTATACGTATATATTAAATATATTGAATTTTTAGACACATTTTGTTGATAGCATTTTAGAAGATCCTGAGCTCATTTTTTTTGTACAATTAAATGGTTTCACTTATTTTTTTCGAATACGAATAATTCTATTTACTGTTAATCATTTATTTACCCACAAAATACTGTTTTTGAAGTATTTCTATGTATCAGTAACAATTCAATCAAACATCAATCATTTGTTTACTCATAGTTAAATGATCAAACACCTGTATTTCAAACAGTTCAATTTAGCATAAGTACACAGTTTTTTGTTTACACGCCGTTAAATGTAAAAACAGTTCTATTTCAAACAATTCAGTTCAACATAAGTACACAGTTTAAATGTAAAACAGTTTTATTTGACCCTTAGATAGGACCCTATCATGTATTACCACTCCGGGACAGAGTGGACTTTGGAACGTTGCCTATGAAGGGGTGCTCTGCGTTATTGAATGCTTCAGCATTACTGCAGCCTCATCATCAGATTGTTTCGTGTCATAAACAGGACACTTGTTGTACGGAAAGTCTACCCCACAGCAGAAATACAGTTCGTGTATTCTGGGCTTTGTTCGATCTTCAAAAGAGCGTATAATTGTGGAGGTGAGTTCAAGGAAAATGTTAGTTGCGTATGGAAGAAAAATACTACATATTCATTTACTAAAAGGATGGTCTGAGTTGGAAGCGAAATGCCACCATCAAAAGAAATACTTGCAATATACAGCACCGTGACTAATTCTGTCAACTACGTTGATCCAAAAAGCAGATGAAAGAAAAGTCAATCTTTTCCGACGTGAGTTGATTAGTGAATTTTATATTGCTTTATATTTTTACATGTAATATATATTTTTACAATCAAAATACATTGGGAAATTCTGTATTTTAATGTATTTGGCATTATGAAAATAACGGATTAGAAATGCTTTAGCAATGGATAGTATATATATATATATATATATAATAAACAGTTGAGCTTTTCAAACAGGAAGTAAAAAAAGATACCGGCAGTTCCCTATATGCAAAATTGTGTGTATTAAAAAATGCATATAGTGGAGGTAAAGCCGGTTGTGAAAGGAAACTGTCTATATTCTATTTCGCAGAGAAGGATAGATTTATCAATAAAAGATTAGATTTGATGTCAAAGTGTCACCATTATGAAAGATCACTAGGGTGCCACTTGCCATAAAATTTTAATTGTAATTTGTGATTTGAAATTTGCAAATCATTGTTTTTTATTTGATTATGTATATTTTCTTTTGAAAATTTTGATCTGCTGGATTTGGTTAACGGATATTTTTATGGATATAAGCATAATAATCCCCTAATCATTTCTAGTGTTCATACAGCATGAAACTTTTGGCAACGGCTTGTGATTTATTTAGCAATCTTTTCATTTCCTAAATATTTTAGCTTTCCTAACTGCTCTAATAATCTTTCGAGTCATAGAGTACTTATTTAGAAAGTAATTGTTAGATTTACTGCACAGATCATCATTATACATTCATATATATATATATATATATATATATATATATATATATATATATATATATATTACATAGCCATAAATGAATATGTGAAATGTACATAGAATGTTCATAACTCATATATAGATAACATAGGAATCCCGAAACACGAAAAACACTTACGACTTCTTAGTTCAGGTACGAAACTTTTTATTACCTTTGAGTTAAAAGGTTTTTCGACATAAGGAGAGAGATACCATCTTTCTATACTGACTTTTCCATCAGCCCCAAACCACGTGCGACACCTGCCGCAAGGCCACTGCCCTGGCTTCGGCAAGCCCCGAAAGTCAACCGTCTTCCTCGGACCGAGAACTCAACTAATTGACTTTTCTCAAATCTCAGCCCCCGCTTCCGGTGCATGACGTCATTCCCATCCCCCTGGTCACATTTTTATCTGGGATTTTTATTATGACATCTCTGAATGACACGTACGCTCCGCACGCGCGTGAACACCTACGCTCATGTTTGCACCTAACTAACCCATGCGCAAAGCGAAAGGTTCTCAGCCTAACTAAACCGAAAGGCAAGATATATAAAACGAAATCCCTCGGCCATTATATTACATATATATATATATATATATATAGTTAAATCAAGAAAATGTTCATTATAATTGTTTATGCATATATACCAATAGACAAGCAAAAACGGTGCATCTTAATGAGAACTTATTTTAGGTGCAACACATTTAATATATTTAAATCATAGAATAAGGAAATTTTCCGTAGCAAATGAATAGTGAAAGAGGCCGTAAAATAGAAAACTTTATGAATAAAAACAATCTCTGCCTTCTAAATAATAAATCTCCAAACTATCTTCATCCTGCAACAGGTACACACTCAGTAATAGATCTGACGCTAAGCAACCCTACGATTTATGTAGATTATAATTGGAAAACCAATGAGGATTACTGCGGAAGTGACCATTATCTGATCATACAAGAGAGACTTGAACCAGAGCCAGAAGAAAAAATACCACGCTGAAACCTACAAAAGGCCAAATGAGAACATTTCAAAAGGCTTTGTCATGTCAGCCTAAATCCAAAAGCCAATATAAACTAAGAAGACCACAACACCTATTTCACTAAAACACTCCTAACTATCGCAGAGAAATGCATACGAAAATCATCTACTCAAACAAAATTCAATAAACCGTGGTATAATAATGAGTACAAAAAAGAGGTAAGAGCGCACCGTGCCGCACTCAGAAAATTGAAGACACACCCAACAAAAGAGAATCTTGAATTCTTTAAAAATTGCTGAGCCAGAGCACGAACAACAATTAAAGAAGCAAAACGAAAAACATGGAAAAAATTCACATCAAAAATAAACACCAGCACAAAAACCAAAACAGTGTGGAATATAATTTTAAAAAATATCGGGTAAGAATAACACCCCACCACCGAAAACCTTATGAAAAAAGACTAAACAAAAGCAACAAACAATAAAGATATAGTAAACCTCCCAACAGAAACCTTTTCCCAAAACTCTTCATCCAGAAATCTCAATAAAAAATTCCAAAGTAACAAATCAAAAGAAGAAAGAAAAAAAAATAAATTTTCACTCAAACAATACAGAAAGCTACAACCAACCGTTTACCATGACAGAACAAAAAAACTTCTTTAAGAAAATCCCATAATACAACTCCTGGACCAGATGAGATTCCATATGAATTCTTAAAAAAACTACCAAAAATTTCACTCCAATATTTACTCCTAATCTTCAACAACATTTGGCACAGTGGGAACATTCCTTATTCCTGGAAACAAGCTACTATAATACCAATACCAAAATCTGCAAAAATGACTACAAATCAAACAAATTACCGACCTATTGCTTTAACTAGTTGTATCTGTAAACTCTTAAACGAACGATTAACAACAGATTAACATGGTTTCTTGAGAAAAATAAGTTAACCACAAACCTTCTGACATGCTTTAGAAAAGCAAGAAGCACAATCGATCATTTTATCCGCTTGGGGATCCTCATTAGAGGCTTTTGCCAAAAAAGAACATATGATAGCCATATTTTTTGATATAGAAAAGGCCTATGATACCATGTGGAAATATGGCATAATCAAAGACCTGGAAAATATGGGATTGAAGGGTAAACTTCCAATTTTTATTAAAAATTTCTTAAATAAATAGAAAATTTCAAGTACGGATCGGCACAACTGTCTCAGAACTACAAGAACAAGAAATGGGAGTGCCACAAGGTAGCATCCTATCTGTGACCTTATTCAACATGAAAAATAAATAACATTGTGAAATACTTAAACTTGGCAGTCGAAGGCTCACTATACGTAGATGACTTCGTAATCTGTTGCAAATCCAGACATATCAAAACAATAGAACGTCTGCTCCAACAATGTTTAAACAAAATAAACAACTGGACTATTAAAAATGGTTTCAAATTCTCCCAAAACAAAACACAATGTATACATTTCTGCAACCTCCACAAAATGCATAACGACCCTTTTCTTAAACTAAAGTACACTGAAATCCCTATTGTCGAAGTACACAAATTTCTAGGAATTATCTTTGACAAAAAATTAACATTCAAACCCCACATCAAACATTTAAGATCAAAGTGTAATAAAGCAATCCAACTCCTTAGAGCAATAGCACACATAGACTGGGGTGCAGATAAAAAAAACTCTACCGAGTATTAATAAGATCCAAACTTGACTATGGCAAATTCATCTATGGATCAGCTAGAAACTCTTATTTCAAAGAATTAAATACTATACACCATCAATTAAATGCTATACACCATTAGGAGCCTACAAAACCTCTCCAGTAAAAAGCTTGTACGCCGAGGCGAATGAACATCCACTATCAATTAGAAGACAATAACTTGCCTTACAGTACTATATCAAACTGGCCACATGTCCTTCAAACCCTGCACACAATGTCCTCTACTGCCCACCAAACAAAACCTTCTTTGAAACAAAAACAAACCCCATCAAACTTTTTAGTCTCCGAATAGAAAATCTCGTCACTGAAATAAAAATAGATAAAACACAAAAACTTAAATCCACCACCTCAAAAACCCCACCCTAGTTATTGAAACAACCAAAAATATCACTAAATCTAACAAAATATCATAAAGAAAACACACACCCGACTATCTTCCATGAAAAATTCCTTTACCTTGAAAATAACCAACCTAACCATATCTGTATTTATACAGACGGATCCAAAAATGGAAACAAAGTCTCATGTGCTGTCATACAACATAATAGCAAGATAACAAAACGACTTCCTAGCAGCACTTCTATTTACAGTGCAGAAACTAAAGCCATAGTCCTAGGACTCAATATTATAACACAAACAAAATCCACCAAATTCATCATTTTTTCTTACTCTTTATCTGTCTTAACATCTCTAAAAGACCAAAACCTGGATAATCCCCAAACCATGCAACTATTGAATAGACTAGAAATCCTATCAAAAACCAAAGAGATAGAGCTATACTGGATTCCAAGCCACATTGGAATCAAAGGGAATGACCAGGCTGACTCAGCAACCAAGACAGCTTGGAAGATGCCTATAGAAAAAAGTATTAAGATTCCATATACTGACTTAAGAATAGAAATAAAAAACTTTACCCAAAATAAATGGCAATTAAGATGGAACATCACCCCACACAACAAACTCCAGACTATAAAAGCCGAAATAGGAGAATGGAAGGAAGGATACTGAAAATCCCGCAGGGAAGAGATTATTCTATATCGTCTACGTATTGGACGCACAGACATCACCCACTCATATCTACTCAAACAAGAACAACCACCATGGTGAGTGGGATTTCACACTTCATATTCAGTAAAACACCTATGGATAGATAGCATCGACCTAACACCAAAAAGACAAAATTTCTACACTGTAAACAATATGAAATAACTATTTGAATATGTCAAAGTAGACAAAATACTAGTATTTCTAAAAGCAGTTGGTCTATATAAGAGAATTAAAACTTTCAACATTCCATTTATGTACATGATGCAAACACGAGATAATAAAACCAACAGAAATTGGCATTAAATAACCTGAAAAGGTTGATATGCCATAAAACAAAAGAATCAATCAATCAATCAACAAATAAATAGTAACTTCATGAGGTTTCTGATTGCGCAGGACGCTATTTTTGATAATCAAAATTCTCGATGTAATGAATATAACTGCAAAATACTGAGAATAATACTCAACTCTTTTTCGGAAGTGTTGTGATGCTGACCAAAAAAAAAAAAAAAGACACAGGAAACACAAAAGGTTTTGGAGAAAAAATATATTCAAGTAACAGAAACAAAATACAAGTGAACCTGCTTAAACAGTGGGGAGATGATAGAAAGCTGAGAGTCCAGTGTGGTAGTGACTATCCGTCCATTAAACAAATGGTATCACACGTGATTGTGTCACACTGATTGGTACGCACCGTGTGACGTTCTCGTCGACGTGTGCTCATGGAGTACAACAGTAAGTATTATTTGAACCATTAGTATTAGCTGCAGTTAAACCGATTCCTGGGCAGTCTGATATATATATATATATATATATATATATATATATCGACCATTTTGCTGGTCATCTTCGGTGGTTGTGCGAGATCGTTTGTTGCAGTGAATTTTGTTTATATTTATTTATTTACCAACTTGACCCAGACATTAGAAGACTAGTGAAAAGACTTGAACATTTTCACTTGAAGATTTTAAAAAAGAAACAATATACGGTATTCAGCCAAACCTGTTTAGATAATGATTTGCTGCCTAATTATACAATATATATATATATATATATATATATATATATATATATATATATATATATATATATAAAGATTCCCATGAATTCTTCTGCTAATCATAGCCCATGAATATGGATGCTCAGGTAGACAGCAAAATAAATGGAACTACTGTGGACGTATTCATTCAAATTCTGCTTTAATACTCTATTTATCACGTGACCGAAACTCGTCAAGTGGTACAAATTTTATACCGACAAGATTGTAAGAAACAATTGTGATTCTCTTATTGACGTCTCCCCGACGAAGAAAGGTACTTCAACTAGTCCCAATATGTATATAAATCTTTATGAGATAGACACACAGTAGTGGAATCTGCTAGTGATGTAGAAAACATCTCTTAATCAATTAGGAATCGCTAGATATGATCGAAAGCAGGTTCTCATATTCCGTGCTTTGCACTGACATATGCTCCAAGTTGAGAGCTGTCTTTGCAAGGTTTGTCCATCATTCATTTCGTACGGTGCAGCATCCGTGATGGAAAGTGTGACATGTCAGTCAGAAGAGGTTTTTTGACTCAGGCAAGATTGCTGGGCGAGATGGGCGAGACGTGCGATTCGCTTACTCGATGAGTGTTCTTGGATTTAAAAAGAAAAAAAGTCCATCATGCTATGCGTGGTTTCTACTTGAGCAGATGCCGAGGACACTTTGAAAGGTTTTTTTCTCGTGGATACATAGAGTTTCAAAAAGCATGTGACTGCCTTTTTGAAAAGGAAAAATAACACTACTTTAGCAATTCCAATCAATGTGTCGGACTAAAGACAATACTTATCGGCAACCTGGTCTACTGAAAAAGCTTTCTAGGTGATATTCTCAGTGAGTGAGTTAAACCACCTGACACATTCTCAAAAACTTTGATAGCTGAACTGAGTTTTTTTCTATTATGCACACTCACCAACTTCTCGTGATAAGTCCACTCGACCCAATATTACCGAATTGTCGTGAAGTGCAAACTGAGGAAATCTCACATCGAGTCCAACACTCAAATAAGATTTCGACCAAGTAAGACGACTTAGGTAAAACAACACAAAAATCGAATAAGTTTATCACATGAGGCAGTCTTTTTAACATCTGAATTCTGGAGTGTTGGAGTAAAGTCCAAACGACCAATATGTTATCAACTCCATCCTCTAAATGTCTTCCAAAAACCATCTTAAATGTTAAAATGAACGGGATAAACCTTAATGTTTTAATTGTCAGTTCACCAAGTTTCGTCAATGCGGGCATTGCAAAAGAAAACCAGTCAATAACCATACGTTGTTACAACAAAATAGCCAAGACAAATGCATCACTATATTACGAACTATGGATTATTGGCTGGTCAGATTACTAAAAAAACAACAAAATAATTGCTTCCATATTAAATTCCTAGTTATGAGTGATCTTTCTCAGCCCGTTACTCCAATATAACTCCCTTTTGGGCGCCCCAGCCGACGTTAAGCATCTGTGGCCTGGCCGCTGTAAACATTCAATTTCCTTCTCTTTTCGATAATCTTACGACAGAAATCAGTAACCATCATATCTAGGTGATATTCTTTCGAACAAAAATCCTTTATTCGTTCAGAAATAACCAAAATTCTAAGAGATGGAATTATTGAGTAAATCTTCCTGTAGGGCAAATATCTTAATAAAATCTTTTAAGGATAATAAGAAGCAGATGGTTATTGACAACTCAGTAACTATAAATCAATTTACTCAGTTGGATTCCAATCCGCTTTCTGGTATTTGGAAGATGGTTGGCGAGATCACAAAATACAAAACATTTTACATCCTGAACCTCACAAATGCCTACCACCAAGTAGTTATAAAGTCATAAGACAAGAATTACACTGCTTTTGATGTTTGTGGACTGTTGTAACAATTAAGATTAGTCCTATTCGGTCTTACGAACTGTGAGGACAACTTTCAGAGGGTCAGGGATAAGATAATAACCAATAAAAGACTGATAGATATTGGCGCTTACAATGTTTTGGTCATGACAGAACTGATCACAATCGTAATTTAAAGCGTTCCATTGCGGCCTTTGAAAAACAAAAATATACACTAAACAATGAAAAGTATTCGTACGGGTTAAAAAGAATTAGCCTACAAGGATAGTTTGCAAGCAAAGAAACCTTGGCACCGAGCTCTGTACGGTTAAAGCCACTGCAGGCATTATTGATTCCAAGTACTATCGCTGCCTTACAACGAGCCATAGGCATGTTCACAAATTATTACTCATAGGTAGCCTCATTTTCACAAAAAATATGCCGCCTAACCCAAATTACCAGTCTCCCTCAACTTACTAACGCCATCAAAGCATTTGAGGGGCCTACAAGAGGAATATCGCCAGTTCTGCTACCGCGGTGGCAGATCCCTTTATTCCCCTGGTTGTTGAAATAGACTTCTGCAACTGTACCATTGCATCCTCACAAAGACAACCCGGATGTAACAGGGCATTCTTCTCCAGAAGGCTTTCGCATTTGCAGCAACGACATTTATTGATAGAGAAAGAGGCTTATGTCATTGTTGAGGTCTTAAAGAAATGGGAACAGGACTCGATCATCCGCCACTTAAGACCTAAAGTTAATTTCATTGAAGTACAACCCTCAGATGACTAACCAGATAAAGAACGACAAAATAATCACATAGAGAATTGACCTTTCCTGCTTTCTTCATTATCTTCACAGCAAAATAATCAAGTGGCTGATTCCCTTTCAAGAGTATGTGAATCAGTAAAAAAGTACAGAGGATCTGAAACTGCACAAAAAACTGTCTTTGGACATCACTTGAATGTCACTTGTGATCCGTTGTCTAAATATACCTTTCTCCCTCGAAAACGCCAGAATTACAAACAACTATCAGAGATATTTTGCCACCAAACTATGATTCTACAAACACAAACTAAGAACTTTAGCAAAACCCACACAACCGTACAAAAGGCTAGACTTAGATTTCAAGGGTCCACTACCAACCAAGACTAAAAATAAATATATTCTCAAAGAAATTGACGAATACTCTAGGTTCCTGTTCGTTTTTCCCTGCTTAGATGATTCAGCAGAAACAGTAATTCAATATGTTTTCTCTTTATTCTAAATGTTCGATGTAAAAGCGTACGTTTACACAGATAGAAGAAACACACTCATGTCAAAACAACTAAAACTATTCTTAATTTGGGGGAACATGACTGTAAAACAAATCACATTGTATAATCCCTAAGGTAATGGTCTGCATGAACGCTAAAATGTGATTGCAGTAACTGCCAACAACAGACGTCGAAAAACACATTGGAAAGAACTGTTACCTGAAGCTTTGTACGCAATCTGTTATGTTCCAGGACCAGTGGGACACTGCATGAGAGATTCTTTAAATTCCAAAGACGAAACTCTGCCAGGAAATCTCTTCCGTCGTTGCTTTCACAGTCAGACAGTGTTTTGCTAAAAGGACGTCAGTCAGATTAAATACGACTCATAGTTGTGTGAGGTGGAACTGCTTGAAGCGTACTCGTACCACGTTTTTCATCGACTCCCTAGTAAGAAGCTATGAAACGTTTCTCTTAGGGATCTGGAACACACTGTAGAGACATCAGATGCACTTGAATACTTACCATCTTTTAAATTTAAACTTTTAAACTGATAGAACCGACGATACACTACCAGTGGATTGTTCCGTTGAACAATATCCCAAAAGACTGAGGAGACTTCAATATAAACATCAGATCAGCTCCTTCGAAACGAGAACACTTAGGCACAAGTGTGGGTAACTCGTTTCCTGACTCAGAACTTCCAAAGAGACAGAAAGCAAGATACTTCCTGTAACATTCGAAACCCCAAATCAGAAACAACTGTGTACGTCTGTTCATATGACTACGTCACTTACGACTGACTATTATTACATATTATTTACATATTGCTTTATTTACGTTTATTTATCTTCGGTTGTACAAATTTTACCATGATAGTCCATTAACTAAAATTTGCCTTGGCCGTATTTGCAACGGAATACTCAAATAGATTTATAGAAAGACCCACAAACCAACATTTCACGCATATATATTAGTGTGTATGTGTATGAGTAAATGTGGTAAGAAGATAGCGCTAAAGCCACATTTAAAAAAATGGAAAATTATAATATTAAAATAGGTAATGAAAAGTTCTTAATGTAATATATATATATATATATATATATATATATATATATATATATATATATATATATATTGACTCTTACACATTACTCTGAAGTAAAATACGAAATATAACATTTCGCAAAAAAATTTAATTTTCAGTTTCAGAGGGTTTCATGTTGTAAAATTGTAAGTGGCTTTTGAGTCACCTTGTGTGTGTGTGTGTTTGTGTGTGTGTGTGTGTGTGTGAGAGAGAGAGAGAGAGAGAGAGAGAGAGAGAGAGAGAGAGAGAGAGAGAGAGAGAGAGAATAAAATTAGATTAGAAAAAAAATTGTCTGCAATATTATGATATTTCTACGCTGCTTTGAATTTTAAAAATCTAAATTGGATGTTTCTCACCTTTAATCATCACAAAAATTGTCTGCGTCACTTCTTCAATTTTTGAGTTAGTCTACGTATCACGTTGTTTATGTTTGCGCAGCTAAATAGGTGAACACTTATTAAACACAACGATCAAGAAAATGCGTGAGGAGGGCACCTCGGGTGGTGTAATGGTTAGCATGTTAGACTAGCAAACCTACACGAGTGAGTTCGATTCTCATTGGGTGCCCCATTCATGCGGCCTTGTGCTACATCTAAGCAAAAAGCTTAGTAAATTAAAAGAAAATGCGTGAGGAAACAACAGAATAAGAGAAACAACAGATCAGTTTGTTTCGATTAAAATTACTTTAATGTAGATAGATAGATAGATAGATACTGTGTCGTAAGAATCCGTGCAAATCAGTTATATTTGAGTAGTCTTGAAACTTCTGAGTAGATAATACAAAGTTTTAATATTCAAACACTGAACCGGTAAGTGTTTAAGTAGGGTAGTTGTTGATAGGTATTATGATACTTGGGATCGAACCCTGAATGTTCAGGTGTGATTTGAAAGTGAGAGGAAAGCATAGAAGGACCAGATTGGTAACATGACAGGAGACGACGCAGAACCACCAACTAGTGGGAACTTTCACCGGAAAGACATCAAAGAAGTAAGTGTGTATACTACAACTATTGATAAGATGGAAGATTTTATATCAAATATCCTATTCGGAATTGAGTCTTAAAGGAACAGACCTACAAATATGTGTAATGAGAATCACGCTGCCACTGTTTCAGAGTCTCTCTCGGACCACGCAAGAGAATTATAAGTGGGACAAACATTTAACAAAGGTTTTGCAGCTTCTGTTCGTTCTTCTCAACAAGATATTCATCGACGATGAAGGCAAGTTAACAAAAATGACAAGGCTTGGATATTAGACACAATGTCCATTTTATGATATTTATTATCAAATATTAACGTCAAATACTTACTAAATAATTTTTAATATAAAAAGTGTTGTACAGTGGTTCGTACCACGTGACTTCTGGTATCGCGGAAGTATAAAAGATGCCGTGTCTCTTAAGCTAGGGAGACAGAGACAGAAGCAGAAAGAGAAGCTGGGAGACATGTCTAAAAGGACGTCGGTCAGTAGTAAGACCAACTTCGGACGTAACACCAACAGCACGAGACTTATAATACTAGTCGACTGTAACAATTGAGTTAAACAATTAACTTTATTTTCACTGTGCATCTTTTCCTTACCACGATACAAGGAAAAGTAAAACCACTAGACAGAAATGAGATTTATCAATTAAATCTCAATATTGTGTAATGAAGTTAACAGTTCTGTGAAAATCGACACAACATTTTGCCGAGGGACAATTAAAAAATGAGTTACTCAAAAGAGTGATGTTAAAGTATGTCAACCCGTCTAGGGTTTTCTTTTATTCTGAGAATCACATTTATTGAACGTTTTGATCTAAATTTTTTGTGTTGCTGTTTTTTACGTGTTTTTTTTTTTTGGACACGGTCCTATACAATATTAACTTTCAAACAAATCTTTTTGAACCAAAAATTGATCTCTAATATGCAACCACTTCAAGTGTTCCATAACCACAATTATCGCCATGTGCGAAATGTACATGGGACGTTCATTACATATATACATAATGTTGAACACATAAAGAACATAGGAATCTCGAAATTCGAAAACACGTAACGACTTCTTGATCAGGTACAAAACCTTTTTATTAACTTTGAGTTAAAGGTTTCGACATAAAGAGAAGAGACACAATCTTCTATGCTGTCTTATTCATTTGGCCCCCATCTCGAGCGGCCCCCATAGGGCGCAAGGTCGCCTCGCGTCTGCGAGCTCCAAAAGTCGGTCCTTCTCGTTTGGCGACTAGTACTCGACTCTCTAACTTTCTTTCAATTCTCCACAAACCTCTGCGCGCTTCCGGTGCGTTACGTCATTCGCACTCCGTCACCCGTTTTGTCTCGGAGTATTGTGACATCTGAGTGACATGTCCGCTCTGTGCACGCTCACGCGTTACCACCTGCATCAAGGTTGCACCTAACTAACCCAGGTGCTGACCCGAAAGGTTCTCAGCCAAACTAAACCCAAAGGCATGAACCGAAATCCCTCGGCTATTATATTACACAAGTCTGAGTAGATCAAGGAGTAATTGCAATAAAGGTGAACCCCCTTCTCGGTGGTTCTCTAGAACTGTATCCTCATGATCTTATTCAATTTAGAAAACCTCTTTTTTTTTCAGGTGGTCTTACACCTTTTCAGGGAATAACGTCAGCAAACAGAGTGAGGACTCTTTAGATGATTAAAGATTACAAAATTATTTTGTTCGAATTGTTAGGTTAATGCAATAATGCTGTGTAATCATTTTATATTTCTATCTTGAAGAACTGCCTATAAAATTATAAACTAAGACTTTGATAAATTAGAATAATTTTTTAGTCAACAAATACATAATCTTTTATTTCTTTTGAATAATTAAATTCTCTCCAATTATTGCGGTTTGCAACGACATCGCTTCTTAGTGACAATATGACACAACGAGGATATACACTGCTATATAAAACTTAATAACGAGGGATGAAAACTCTTTTTTTTCTTTTGTTAGTCAGAGGTAATTATATTAAAATTAAAAATATATTGAACGAAGGTTTTGAATAAAAGTTATTCTTGTGAATAAGATTACCAATTCAAGATAAGGTCACTTGAGCTACTAAGTTGCTTAGTTTATTAGTATATATATATATATATATGTGTGTGTGTGTGTGTGTGTTTGTGTGTGTGTGTGTGTGTGTGTGTGTGTAAATGAGAAAAGTGGGCATATAAAAGTTCTCGACTCAACTACAGCAGAGCAGGAATAAAACCCAAAAGATCAATTTTATGAAGACTTACATCCATTAAAAATGTAAAAGAAATATATATATATATATATATATATATATATATATATATATATATATATATATTAGTATTTTGTAATTTGCTTGAAACATTGCACAAATTATGTTTTTTGATAGTATTGAATTACTTTCGAGGGCAATTGCAATGCGAAATGATAATTATTTGAGTCTAATTTATTTTAAAGTAAAACTTCATCGCCAGAGACTTTTTTTAAATAAATAAACGCGTTGTTGGAGATTTACATTTTTTGAACGTTGTAAACGTGGTGTCACTTGGGGGTGATAGAACTCCACGTTGGGTGTTTAAACTCCATGCAGAATAGACGTGAATTCAGTGGCCCTAATCAATTTCCTTTTATTTTATTTAATTTTATTTTTATTTAATTTTTAAAAATTCAAATGTGTATTTAAAAATGTGCATATTAATTAATGATATATTCAGTATCTAATTCTAACCTACTGTTAATCTGAGGGTGTAACTTAGCTATTAATAAAGCTTCCTTAATTCTGAAATTACCAACGTTACCTACTATTGCTTCTATTTCAATGGAAAAATTATTATCAATATTTTTGTATTTAATTAATTTTTTACGGAGTGAGGATGCAAGTGCGTTGAGGTGTTATTTAATTCTGATGTGGAGGGGTCTGATTGTACTTCCGATATAAAAATTAAGGCATTTTAAGCAAATTAAACGATAAATAGTGTAAGTTTTTGGCATATGTTTGGATCTCTTATTGAGCAGTGAGTTTGAGTGCACGTTGCCATAGTATTGTTTTTTTTCGTTAGGTTTTGAGGTAGTGAGGGTCTTGAGTGGGCCAATTGTATATATATATATATATATATATATATATATATATATATATATATATATATATATATATATATATATATAATTATTGTGCTGTTCAAATGGCGAGGAATAAATATGGAATTAGTCAAGGACTGAATGACACATGATAAATTTATTTTACACTTTGATATGAGTTCGTTATTTTTGTTCAGGAATTTGTTTTCAGCGTGTGTTAGTATGTATTATCATTTGATACAATCTGCAGCTATTATCTCATTTGTAAGCGCGTAAGTTTTTTTATTTTCATTATTTTATCATAGGAGATTCGCCGATTTCATCCTTTTTTTCAGCCATATTTTGACAACGTTGTACTGTTGGAATATTTTCTGTTGTTAAAGCTGAGTTTATAAGCACATCAGCTATTTTCCGGTGTATGACTTATCATCATCATTATCTTCTTTCAGTTTTGCTGTGGGCTCATATATCACATTGTAAATTAGACATTTACCTTTTATATATGCATCATTTCAAAGATAGTTTCTCGTTAACATCTAATCTTATTGTAAAGTCGTTTTCTGTTTTGAAATAGAAAAGAAAGTTCTTATGTATAATGAAGGCGTTTTTCAACAATGTCATACTTAGGTATACAGCTTAAGAGACCGATGCATAGAGATAACGAGAGTAAAGATATTTAAATAAAAAATATTATTAAAAAGATATTAAAAGTAATTCCTTGAGCTTGAATGAGTGTGGTACAAGGCCAGATATTTGGGGTGCTTCAAGAGAATTGAACCCACTAATAATGGTCTACTAACCCAAAGCAGGAATCAGATACAACCAACACACTATTTAATAACACGTATAGTATATCTACAATTCATATTTTTATGTTTTCGCTATTGTCGAAGATTAGTTTGCAACAAGAATACCTGAAAATTTCAGTAGAAACTGAAATGATAAAAGCTTTAAAATGATGTCAAGTAACAAATAAATCTGAAACGAAATCAATGAAAAGTTACGTGGTGCATTCAATAAGTTTCCAGCCTTTTTTTGTACAGGCATTTAGAATTGTCGAAGACACTTGAACATTCAGTATATTATTGCTATACATCTTATGAGAAGACTAACCATTTTTTTTTTATTTCAGATTCAGATGAACAGCTACAACCAGAATTGGAATACACCCTACTAAAGCCTGATTGTCACAGCTGGTGAATTTCAAAAATGCAATATGACACTTTAGAAGAACGATTGGCAATAAAATTCTGTTTTAAACTTGGAAAAGATGCCACAGAAACGTATGGAATGCTTCAGACTGCTTTGGGGGCATCTTGCATGAAGAGAACATCAGTTTTTGAGTGGCATAAAAGATTCAAGGAAGACAGGGAGTCTGTGAGGGATGATGAGAGGTGTGGGAGGAGTAAGGAAGTCAATACACCAGAGTTGATTGGCCAAACGGTTAGGGTTAGGGTTACTATGTTGAGATTTTAAGGGAGTTCAGGAAGAGATTCTGTCGGAAGAGGCCAGCACTCTTTAAATCGAGTCAGTGGTATTTATCACAGGACAATGCACCAGTCCACTACTCCATCCTTGTCACAGACTATTTGACCAAGATGGGCATCAACATAGATCCTAATCCTCCCTATAGTCCAGACCTTGCTCCCTGTGACTTTTGGTTATTCCTAAAGCTCAGAGGCTGTCGTTATGAGACAATTGAGGAGATGAAAGAGGCTGTGACGAAGGTCATTGACACGCTCACACAAGAAGACTTCCATGGGGCCTTCCAGAAGTTTTTGGAACGGTACAAGTGTATTGTAGCCGGAGAGGATTACTTCGAAGGGGACTAGAGTTTCTTGTGTGTACTATCAATAAAAGTGCCCATTGGAAAAAAGTCTGGAAACTTATTTAATGATCCTCGTATGAGTCGATGGTGAAACGTTAACTAAAAACGAATATTGAACTGGGTGTAAAAAGAATCGCCTTAATTTATAAATATATTAAATCTTGTGCATTGTAAATTATATACATTTCATATAGTGTTATAAACTGCGAAAAGATTATAGAACGTTTATTTTATCGGGACTTTTTTGTTTCTTATCAATACATTTCGTTTAAAATTCATTTGTTGTGGCAATAAAATCAATTATATGCGCACTATGAAAACCTCACAAATACCTTAATAACGGGAAACTACTATCAATGGATAGATAGATAGATAGATAGATAGATAGATAGATAGATACTAAAATATAAACGCGCGCACACACACACACACTCATATATAATATATATATATATATTTATTGATATAGACTTGACCAGTTGATAGCTAGTCAGCTTTCTTGATAGATAGATAGATAGATAGATATGTAGGGTCTGATTGATAAAATGTTATGTATAGACTGACAGACAGAAATCAAATAGAGAGATAGATAGATAAATTCAGGCCCTTTCAATGGTTCAGGGCTTGTTTCTGAAGTCCCAGTTAAATCTAATTCTTTCCAACTTAATGCATTTCAATCATACAGTCGGGGCTGGCTAAATAAACAAAGTTAGAAGTGTAAATTGACCTATTTCTCTAGCCGACAGACATATTTGCACAATCAGGTATGAGAGGTGATAAAGTATTTTGAAAAAAAATATAAAAAATACAGGCTTTTGCGACGACAATTATTTTAGATAATCGATTAGATTATATGAATAATATAATTGGGATATATGAAAAACTTTTCGACCTCATTAAGACGTCATAATGACGTCATCAATAGTAGGAAATTTAAAGTCAGTTTTAAAGGATGAGCACACCTTCTACTACTGCGAGCAAGTTTGCCAGTTCTGGGATCACGTCGAGTAATGGACGACTCGCATCGAACCCAAGCCGCTCGTGCTGCTCGACGTTGGTTACGTCGTAGACAACGTGTTTTGCCTCCGTTTCAGGGTGAGAAGCATGTGGTGTTTCTTGCGATCATAGCTGTAGCTAGAATGGTGATTTGATCGAAGCGAAAGAAGGGATTGTATGACGATTCAAAATTTTCTCATCGTGATCTGGTTTTGTATTTTAGGCATCAGCTTAGGATCAAAATCAGATGTGATAGAAAACGCTCGGATCGCATAACATTCGACAAAAGGTGGGTGAATGCAGCAAGCCTGGTCGTACGAAAGGGGGAAACGTTGGAGTTATCTTTCCCTCATCTTCCTGCGCAACGCGTCTACGGTCCGGGTCCTTTGGGTAAGTAGGCAAAGTCTTTTTTTTAATTATTTTTGCAACCCTTACTCCAGCCTGCTTTTACTGAAAGTCTGGGAATTTTACGTGTACTAAATTCATATTACCTGCCATTAACTGCCCATACCGCGCCCAACTCTGTCTTTTTTTTGTCCCATTAGATTAGGAACCCTCTCCCACTTAGGGTAGGTCCGACTTGTTTTCAGTGTTTTCGGACACCGGAAAACAGTCGGCCTCCACTTTGTAGACGGGGGGCAACTAAACGGGGAATTTTTCCTTTCGTCTTTTGTATATTTCGGGTTTTTTTGTATATTTCGGGGTTTTTCTCCCATCCTTATCATATAACATTTCTGTAAATAAACCATATATTGTAAATAAAATCATTCATTGCATTCGGGGTTTTTAAGTAGGTCTTTTCTCCGAGCAGATGTGGTATTTTGGTGTTTGCAGCGTGATTGGTGATGGATAATTGTCTATATATTGTACTGTTGAATGGGTCGGCGAATGCAGCTGGCTAGGTTCCCTTAGAATATATAGAAATACATGACCGCTTCCTTTTCCTTCCTCATAAAATTTTAAGGTTTCATGCTTACCTTAATATAAATTTGAAGAAATAAATAGTTTTAAACATGGCATTTCAACCGAAAGGTTTTCAGTGGCAGAGAAAACCTCATATGAGTTTTCAAAAAACTTACCTTAAACTTCCTTTTCTTATTCGGATAAAATCACTGTTTGGTATTTCTTCAAGAACCAAAATTTAAAAAGATGAAGACAGAAAAGCTTCACTTGAAACGCTTGGGTTATTTATGGATTTGTAGGGTTTTATTATCATTGTTAAGAATTGAATTGTACTATAGACTTGGTTAGAAGTTGAATTTTAAAACAGGATGACAACCAACTTAGCTAAAAATCAGAAAAATCAGAAAGGATGATAAATTATCGAGGGTGCGTAAAATTTGGACTGCCTCAAATGATAAAAAAAAATCCGATCAATTGATTTTCACACGGTCATTTCAAATTTAAGCAGTAAATATAAGTGTCAAATTTAAAGTTGATTGGTTGAAATGTTTAACAGTGAGTGGTTCTAAAGTTGTGTATATCCCACGAGGAAGATTATCAGAAAGTTTTTAAAAATCCCAGAATATTTATATCTTAAGTGTTACGCTTTTCACTGCGCGTTCAATTAATATAAGTTCAGTAAAATCGTCTAAAATCTTCACTGTCGGAAAAAATGGACGGGAAGCATTTCATATACTTTTATGTGCAGTTCAATTTTAATTCGCGTTTGGAAAGAAGTGTTTCGTGAAAGATCTCGATTTTTCTGCTGTAAACAACGTCTTTAATGACTTTAATGAGCTTGGAAAATAGGCCTAAGACTAAAAGAGGCAACGCAACACAACTCCGGCTGTTTGGGATCTAATTGATAGATAGATAGATGAGCAGATCTACAAACAGATAGATAAATAGATTGATTGATAGATCGACTGAAATCTAATGAGCTACTTCTTAAGGTTTTATTATACTAAGATATCTAGCTATCTAGCTAAATTTCCTGATAGTTGAACAGTTACTCTGAGGCATGAATAATAAACTTGGTCATAAGCACAAAAATAAATAAACCCATGAATAGAAAGTTCTTTGTTGAAGCCGAGTCTGGCTGAGATCAAACGATTTTACTATGGTCTCCTTCTAACAATCAATGCAATACTATTACTACTAGCCATAATTCTCATAAAACTTAACAAGAATAAATCTATAACGGGTAAGTGATTTCATATGAATTAAGACAAAATTATTTTTAAAAAAATTAAAAATCTACGCGACTCTTCAATTAAACGTGGTTAATGAGAAAGGAAGGTTCTTTTGACGGAATTAATTAGTTTGCCGAATTGGCTGCATCGAATTTAATTCATCATTTTTTAAAAGCTTTTTTTCTTTTCTTATATCGAAAGAAAAATCGTGGTCATTAAGAGAGATGTTGGGAAAATTGATGATAAAACAACGAAGAAGAAGAAGAAGAAGAAGAAGAAGAAGAAGAAGAAGAAGAAGAAGAAGAAGAAGAAGAAGAAGAAGAAATTTTAACCAATGATCAAAGTACGCAACTTTATCAGAGTTGAATTTCAACATGTATTAGGGGTAGAAATCACCTTCTATTGAGAGAAATAAAGAGAATGTGCGTATGTGGATATTCAATCTGTGTGCATGAATATCGTTCATTGATTGATTCGGTTTAACGGCATGTCACCACATCTATGCCTGTAGGTTAGGGATTTACATTCATTGTATGTTCAGATTTTCATTTTTTATGTAATTGTTTACAACGAGTTCTTTTTTTTTTTTTTTTGGTGCTGGGTCCAATCGAATATAAATTGTTCTGAAGTAAAAATATTTGACCCAATGAGTGTACTCATTTAGTTACTAACACTCGGAGTCAAGGTGGACATGGGATTAATGACAATGTATGAGTATTCCACATTTCCCTGTTCTCCATAACTGTATCCTCACCACCTGATGCATTTTAGTGAAATAAGCAGGACATCTCTTTTGGGGATGGTCTTACGTCTGTACAAGAGATACTGTTAATAGACAGACCAATTTAGGCTTTGATGTATCTGTGTTCATATGAAATTTGCATTAGCAGAGAATGCTTTATATATATATATATATATATATATATATATTTAGAAATAAAGTAGGCCAAAAGAATACCAAACGCCACACTACACACACACTCACACACACACACACACACACACACACACACACACACACACACACATATATATATATATATTTATATATCTATATAAGAGGTTCTTGTCAAGTGAAAAAGACATGGTGAAAGCAACCCTTCTTGTTAACCCCAAAATCAAAACTGGAGAAGGAACTTCCATCATCAAACCTCTGCTGACTTGAAGGTAAGAGAGGGCACTCTGAAATAAAACCTCAAGTTTGTAGAGTCACCGGTCATCTTGGTATGCTTGTCACCGAGCTGTACCTCTGTAGACACCGGGAAATATCGTACAAGTATGAAGTCACTCTAATCCAACGACATACAGATGTTATGATATCTTATCATCTTACACATGTATATTTTCACGAGTTGAATACAGGGTGGAACGATGAACTTGTCACCCTAGAAAAAAAGACATGATTCCATTTCCGTTTAATGAAAACCGGTTTTCTTTTTTTGTTGTAGACCATCTACTAGTTGGCCAGTGGTGTACAAATCCCAAGAGCGATTGGAGCCTTCCATCATGTCCGAAAGTGACACAATGTTCAACGAGCGAGATCGGAGATGCGCCGCTGTACAACTCATGCTCTCTAGCGATCCAGGTTATGACAACAGCACCCTCAAAATGCAAATCTGGATTGCCACGAATAACAGGGATGTGCTCATGGTGATGAAAACAAAGTTTCCGGCTACGATTATGGCCTTTGGTGTGGTTTCAAGTGAGGACCACATCATGCCACCTCACATCTTTGAAGTCGGCTTCAGAGTCAATACCAAAGTGTACCTGGATGTGCTGAAGAGTGTGGTATCCCCTGGTGCAATCAGGAGGCCGGTGGCAGATCCTGGGTGTGGCAGCAAAACTCGGCTCCGTCCCACAAGTCCAAAGAGACCCAGGCTTGGCTTCAGAAGGAGTGCTACGACCTTGTACTCTTCTCTCACTGGTCCCCCTCCTCCCCCGACCTGAACCCGCTGGACTACTTCGTTTGGTCATACGTCGAGAACATCACCAACATGACCTCCCACAACACCAAAGCCAGCCTGATCGCCGCCATCCGCCGAGCTCCCGCCGGCGCTTGTGGTAAAGGCATGCTCTCAGTTCTGGATTCCTATCGAGGCGGTGATTGAGGCTGAAGGCGGCTACATTGAATAGATGTCAGCTTTACTAGATAATCAAGTTACCTGAATTGATTTTTTCAATAAAAGTTTTATAATAAAGCTGTAGTGTTATTTTCTTTAGGACGACAATTTTATCATTCCACCCTGTATTATACAGGATGTTTGAATTTTAAACATGCTTGTAAAACCTCAATCCTCTGATGAAATGTGGCAATCATTATATATATATATATATATATATATATATATATATATATAGTTTACTCTCTCTATGCATACTTGTGTACATAATATTTTAAGTCTTTTTAACTTCTAATTAAACTATAATATGTTTTTATCTTAAGAATCTCTTTCATGACGAGTTAATAATAATTCGATAGGTAGGCAAGTCCTTTGAAGAATCAAACAGACCAAACCATTTTTAGGTAAAGCTATGTTTCATTTTAACGTCTTCTAGTTCTTAGATTTAAAATAATTTTTAAAACTTTTGCTGTTATTTATTGTAAGAGACAAAGTCTGAACCCTTTGGTATTCCGTCGTAAGAGCGGTCCATGTATTGATGTTTCTTTTTAGGAAGGAGTGAACAGTTCTAATTAGATATTCATAGATATCTGCTTTATTGATGATTTAAATGTTTACATAAAGTCGGTAGGGCAATACATATCACCAAACACCATACGTTTAATTTGTACAATGTTCCACAGGAAATAATAAGATCCTGTCATTCTTAGTTTCAAATAAATTCAACTTTTTATAAAAAAAATACATTATTATGCGTATATTTATTTATTATACTCTCACACTGTCTGTCTGTCTGTCTGTCTCTCTCTCTCTCACACACACACACACGTATATATATATATATATAATTAGAAAAATTCAAATTTGAATGGTGTACCCAACGACTTGTGATCTGTTTTGTTCTGGTTGTAATACCGGTCCAAGTGATGACGTTGATGTTTCTATTTAGAAAAGAACGATGGATTCTATCGTTATCTCTATCATATCAATAACTTGGATGGTTAAAATAATATTCAGTTTCGTTCTCTGCTTCATATCACAAAAATTATGATTTGGTTTCATACTAGACTAGGATTTTAAGTGTATTGTACTGATTGATTTGGCGTCACTTGTGTGCGATATGAACTGGTGGCTCAGTTGCAGAGTTTTGGCTTTGCAATCTGGGGTCGCTGGTTCGATTTCCAGTGGTGGAGATCGCGGTATACACTGCTGATGAGACCCAATAAGGTCGAAACAGCTGTTCCGTGTTTCCGTATGTCATGCGTAGGTGTTTGTCGGATTTTCTGGGCATGGTGATTCAATTCACAACGGTGTTGGAGGTTCACTTTTTTTTGAACATTTTAAACATGGTGTTACGTGGAGTGTTAGAACGCCATTTTGGGTGGCGTGACCATGGTGCCACGTCAGGTGTTTTAATGTTATTTTTCTTCGTTTGATATTAGCGTAGTGGGGGTCCGGAGTGGCCCAGTTGTATGTCTAGCGTTTCCTTGTAAATGACCCCACGTATTTCTTTGGTGATAATTTCAGCGAAATGTGGTAGTTTCAAGAATAATGTTAGAGGGTCTAAGAAGTTTCCGTGATTTCTTATCATTTAAATGTCGTGTGATTGATGTTGGATAATCATTGTTTCTGAGGCTGAGTGTGCGGTATTTGTAATTTTCTTCTCTGCATCTATTGTGGATTCGTTTGATTTTATTTCTAATGTAATTTGTTTTGGCACTGACTGGAAAAGCTGATTTGAAATGCACAAAGAGATGCACGATCACGTGTGAGGAAGAGGTGCGAAGGTTTCCTCGTCGGTATATTCGATTCCGTCAAGTCCCCGGATAGGCGCGTGGTGCGGTTGAATCGTGAGATGTGTGACGCCTTTCGGGTGTACTCTCGTGATTGCTTTGCCCGCTGTCTTGATCTCTAGCTTCAGGAGATTCGCAGCTATTTAGCTGACTTCTCCCGCCTTGGAGAGGCAGATGCGGCTAGCTGCGAGGGTGTGGTTACTTAATGCGAAGTCCGTGATGTGTTGAAGCAGGTCAGCCTCAACAAATCGTCAGGACTAGATGGTCTACCCTACAAAGTGTACTTGAGGCAGCTGCACATGTTTGTGCCTATTCTGAGGGATGTGTTCAGACATTGGTTCGCCCATGGAACCATTCCTTATAGCGTTACCTAGAGCGTGATCAAATTGCTGAAGAAAAGTGACAGGCATGTTTGGGAGGGACCTGATGATTACAAGCCCATAACTCTGCTAAAAACTGAGTGTTATATAGTCATTTACACATATACATGTTCATGCAGCATCACAACGGCACAATGATTAAGACGCATGATAAAGACGCAGGAATAAACGACGCACGCAGTAAGGAAGACGCAGGAAGACTTCTTTACAAAAATATTCACCTCTCACTTTATTGCAAGGGTTCGAAAGGGTTGTTCAAGGGTTGCGTGTGAGAGGGTGCTGGAGACCGAACATAAACTTCATATTTTGACCCCACTGTTATGACCGTCACGTTGTGTTTCTCTTGTTCTCCTGATGTTGGGGTCTACTCCATCGGGGCTTTCCGAGGGCCCCCTCGGTCGGATGTGGCCTTCCCTACCACATCTGGTCTCTAGCTGTCTGGAATTCTACTGGCAACTGCTCTGGGACCCAAACTCAACTGAGTTAAATAATAACTCAACGCCCACACGATCGCCTACTGGATCTTTGAATCGGATGTTTAATCGTCATCAAGCGGAAATAACTGTCATGCAGTTCAGAGGTTACTCTCTTCCGGTGCATCACTGTAGTGGCACAACGGGACCTTCACCTTGTCCCATATCATAAGCCTTAATACGCCAACGGAATCTCTTTCGATTACTGGCCATTGGAATGTGTCACTTCCTTCCGGTGTATCACCTTGGAATAGCATTTTTGGGCTGGGTCGAAGGTCAAAATATAACACTGAGTTAAAGATTTTGGCCCGGGTCTTAGTGAACCAATTGCAGCTTGTCATTAATGATCTGATCGGCCACCAGCAGACCTACGCTGTGAAGGGAAAATCGATCCAAGACAATTTGCACTTGTTTACCGAGATCCAAGAGAGGTTAAAAGACGGCACCGAAGCCGTGCTGATCAATATAGATCAGTCCAAGGCCTTCGATAGGGTTGACCATCGGTTTTTGGCATCTGTTTTGGAGACTGCCGGATTTAAACCAGAGTTCCGCAGATGGGTTAGCGTGATGTACCACAACCTTCAGGAAGTGGTTCAGGTAAACGGAAGGCATTCGGTGATGTTTGCGATTGAGCGGTCCGTCCAGCAGAGATGCCCTCTATTTCCTTTTCTCTATGTCCTCGCTTTGGAGCCCCTTCTCCGAGGGCTTAGGGATGAGGGGGCAAATCTGACCCTTCGCGGTGTCCCTTTTGCTGGCCCTCTTACAGCAAGGGTTTCTGCGTTCGCCGACCACATCACCTTCTTTGTGTCCCACCTCCTCGACATAGAGGCAGTGAAAAAGCCGTTTGCTGGGTACGAACGAATAGCAAAAGCCAGGGTCAATTTTGATAAAATTTGACGGATAGCGATACCCTGCCAGTGCCGGACACGTCCGCATCCTTGGGGTGTGGTTCGGACCTGACCTCCAAGTAGAGCGAAATTGGTCGGAAGTACAGGCAAAGGTGAAAACACAGGTGGGAACCTGGCTTCCAAGGAGGTTGTCCTTAAAGGGCAAGGTGGAGGTGTGCGCTGTGTACATCTTCCCCTTGATCCTCTACCGATTGTCTGTACTTCCTCTGCCTAGGGATCGTCGGCTGGCGCTACAACAATCCCGCACCAGATTACTCTGGGGAAGTCGAAGGCTGATGGTCCGTAGACAGATCTGTATTCAACGTAAGTCTGCGTATGCCCGGTCTGGAGAGCCACTGGCCCGCTGAAAGACTCGCATACTTGGGCCAATCCTTATCAGGGGACGCGGTGTGGAGACGAAAGGCGAGAAGGACTTTTCCTCGCCTCCAGTCAGATACTAAGGCCGAAAGTCGACTTAGGTCTGGGATCACGTCGAGGAGTCAACGGCTCGCATCGAACCCAAACAGTTCGTGCTGCTCGACGTTGGTTACATCGTGGACCACGTTTTGCCTCCGTTTCAGGGTGAGAAGCGTGTGGTGTTTCTCGCGATCATAGCTGTAGCCAGAATGGGGATTTAGACGACGCAAAAGAAGGGATTGTATGATGATGCAAACTTTCTCATTGTGATTTGATATTGTTCTTTAGGAATCAGCTTAGGGTCAAAATCAGATGTGATCGAAAACGCTTGGACTGCATAACGCTCGATTAAAGGTGGATGAATGCTGTGAGCCTGTTTGGAGTCATCTTTCTCTCCTCTTCCTGCGCATGGCGTCGACGGTCCGGGTCCTTCGAGACCCTATCCCGGGTAAGTAGGTATTTTTGCTCTCCAACCCTAGTTAGCAGAATGTTGTGTGTCATCATCCCCATCACCTAGTTGTTAGTCTCCAATATCTTTCCCCTCCCTATTTTTAATTTTCTTTGCCTCATGCCATACATAGATTGATGTGAATATGAAATTTATAGATTTATTTCAAATCAATTCGTGTGCGCCACTCAGGCATCAATTGAAATCATGTAACAGTCACGGTTTAAACGGGAATTGTATTAGTCGTTGTAGTGTCGACTGATTTCACGAGTCACTGTTGAAAGAGTAAGGGTTTTAAATATAAAATAGATTTCAAACTTTCTATCTCTGCCCGACGAAGATCTTGCAGAGACCTAGGGTTTCATTTGCTGGTTAAAGTCTCGAGTATTCAAGCAGCATATAATTGTTGGGAGGATTTTCCACGGTGCTTTAATCAAATAAGTGGTAAGTGAGGAGTTTTGATAGTCAAATATTATTTTCAACGATGTTGAATATCAGTTGTTATTTAGTACGAAAAAAGGGAAACTGAATCACTATTCGGCATTTGTTTTGCTAGTAGATGCTATTTTTTTTTGTCGAGTCAAGTTGTTGCCGATGATTTTACATTCTTTTTTGTGGTACATGGTTATTTTTAAGCGTTATTCGGAGTTGAAGAGGAAGAATTTTAGTGACGTGAAATATGTTTTAATATGCATCCATCTTGTTTTATGGATAGCATGAACCTGATTGTAATAAAATAGATTAATAAGCTTTTTATTGTATTTATTGCTATCTATATTCTGTTTTTAATGAGGATTTGTGAGTTTCATCGTCGACTACAAAATTATGAAAGCCATTATTCATTAATGTTTATCTTATATTGGAATGTTATTTACGGAATATTGCACGTGAAGAAGAAACTATATTTTTTTGTTGATTTATTTTACCTCAGCGATCTTTTAGCGAATCTTCTCATTTTCTATTGTAGTTTTCAAGACAAAAGTTGGTACTTGTCTTTTTAACATTTGTAATTTTTTACAAGTGGTAAAACTTTAATCAGTATTTTTTAATTAATGGAGGAGGCGGGGGGGGGAGAAGTTTATTGTTAGAATTTGGTTAGTAAGTGATTCTTAAGATGAAATTCATATCAAGGACAGCTTTAAGATCGTTTAAATCTCGTTCAGAGACGATATATTTATTTCTCACAATACTATTGAATTTTATTGATGTTTTGTCATATCATCTGATTTTTGACTTCAATGAAGGAAGATTTATATTATCTGATCAGATGATACGTCATTTTATTGAAGGTGATCGAAAATAGCATTTCCGAGAATTTCAGGTATGAAATCAGTTTACCAGAACAGAAAGTTCAATTTTTGATTCAACAATTAATTTCTAAAAAAAAAAAACTGAAAGAAAAGCGTTCTAGCTCCGAAACCAAAACAGAATAGTAACAGAATAAAATCGAAAACGTGGACTGAAAGTTTTCTCTAGTTCAAGCACTATAACCCTCACACACCACAAATGGCATATATATATATATATATATATATATATATATATATATATATATATATATATATGTGTGTGTGTGTGTGTGTGTGTGTGTGTGTGTGTGTATGTGTGTGAGAGTGATAGAGAGAGAGAGATAGAGAGAGAGAGAGAGAGTGTGTGTGTGTGTGTGTGTGTGCGTGTGTGTATGTTTTCGTCTTTGTCTCTTCCTTTTTTCGATTTCTCGAGTTATTCATAATCTGCGTCGATTGCAAACGAAATTAGATAGATCTAATGAAAGAAAATTGCTTAACATACAAAAAAGCAAGAATCAGAAGATATCTCTTAAAGTCTATGCTACACATCTGACTACACAGATGATCTAACACTTCTTTAAAATACACCTACTCAATTTGAATCTCGAGTAGGCATCAAGAGGTATTGGTCTCTACAAGAACTCAGATAAAACGAGTCCATATGTTTTGATCAAGATGATGCTATCTTCTCAAAAATTACAAATCTCAAAAACAAAAAAATTACAGACATTGGTAGCAATATCTTATCTACTGAAAGTGATTTCAATATATGCATAGTTAAAAGAGTGACTGGTATTGACAAGATGTACATTTTTCTTTTCTTTTTTAAGTAGAGAAATTATATTGTGAAATGAATGACCGTGGCCAGAAAATGCGGTAAACTCTTACGCATGGCATACGGAAACACTGGACAGCTTTTCGACTTTATTAGGTCTCATCAACAGTGTATATCGTGATCTCCATCACTGGAGATCGAACCAGTTGCAATTGCAGAGCCGAAACTCTACAACTGAGCCCTCAGTCCATATCGCACACAAGTGACGATGGATTTTCTGGTCAGTGTAATTCAATTCACAATGTAATTCCTCTACTTGAAAAAGAAAAATGTACATATATATCCTAGAGTTCATAATAATTACGCGGATGCTAATTCTCTAGGGAAGGCGTAGTCCTGGAGGTGACTGTGTCCTCTGTAAAAAATACGGATGTAACTTACTGGTTAATTGGCCGCGCAATTACAATTATCTGCAATGTGTGGTCGCTAGTTCGATCTCTAGTGATGGAGATTACGGTATACACTGCTGATGAGACCTCATAAGGTCGAAACAGCCGACCAGTGTTTCCGTATGTCATGCGTAAGTGTTCGCTGGATTTTCTGGTCATGGTATAAACAAGTTAATAAACAAATGGAAATCTGATTTCTCTGATGGAATAAAAGGGGGATACTTTCAGGTTGTAACCTTATCCTTACTATGATACAGATGTACCTCTTGGACTTGTATGAAACGGATGCAGAAAAAGCTAGACGGGAACTACCCAAGAAAACTGTGGGCTGTTTTCAACAAATCTTGGGAGCGGAACCCGACAAAACAACTGCTGTACGGCCACTTACCTCCCATCTTACAAACCATCCCAGTAAGACGAGTAAAGCATGCTAAGCATCGCTGGTAAAATAGGGATGATTCAGAAGTGACATTGTTCTAAGGACCCAAATATATGGACAGACTAGAAAAAAAAACCCAAAATCAAGAAAAAAAAAAACCCAAATCAAAAGGAAAACTCTTGCACTGACGTGTGACTTTTGTGTTATCATTGTAAAAGACACACAGAAATAGGATCATTATAATATAGACTTTGCCTTCAAATTTGCTCTAGCTTTGAGAAGTGAATTTCATGCGAAAACCAATATGGAGGCAGTGCAATCTATTTTTGTTTTTTAATTTGTGCTGCTCGCTTCCTGTCTCTTATCAGTATTATTCCGCCTCCAAACACAAGAAGTCGAAAACTTTGGATAATGAAAAGAACTAAACAATGTAGCAATGAATTGATTAACCTTTTTTTTTTTTTACAACAGGGACACAGAATGCCTTTTGAGCATTAAGCTCATAAAAAAGTCTGCATATATTTGTGTCATGTTTTGTTAAGTAGCTGAGATACTTGGTTGAATTGCATATATTTTTGTTTGGCTTATTCAAACTCTGAATAAAATAAAGATAAGACATGGCAAACTGTATGGGTTCAAGCAAAGTAACAATACAACAGAAAAATTAAGCTTGCCTTCAAGACTGACCATAATAGAAAACTAGGCACAACTATTCAAATCAATACATTTTTAGCTTAAGAGAAGGGTAATCACTTAGTTAATACCCCTCCATTGCCCTAAAAGATGGAGGGTCAGGGTTATTCATTGGTTTCTATGAAGAGAATACAGACGGAACTGTTCTATTTTTGTATGATTTATCTGAGCAGAAGGATAAGTAAATACCAATCTACGCCCTTAATTGACTGCAATTAAACGTTAAGTGAAAAAGAATGGTTTTCTTGGAATATCCTTTATAGGAAATGTCCTCCATATAATAATATTCTAGATTAATAAGTGAGAAAAATTTATATGTCCATTCTCCACTGAGGACTGAAACAGTTTAATCAACCAAATTAATGGAAACAAAACGGAGGATGAACGGAGGATGCGCGCCAAGTTGTTAACGTCGTAGCTAACAGAATCAGTGACCTGAGTTCAAATCCGGAACAAAGTTCTTTGTTTCACTTTACGCTAACATTCTTGGAAAAGGCATGAATCCAACGACATTTTTAACAGTTATGGGTAAAATAGTCAGTTAAATTGGCTTCTTTAGCCTTGTTAAGACAACCAGTCTAGATGAAAGAAAAATCAAGATTCAAACCAACTGTACCACTTCCTACTTGTCGCAGAGTCGTTCAGTATATATATATATATATATATATATATATAGAGAGAGAGAGATAGTGAGAGAGAGAGAGAGTAACTAAAACATTCAGAGAGAGAGAGAGAGAGAGAGAGAGAGAGAGAGAGAGAGAGAGAGAGTAACTAAAACATCCAGTGTTTGAAACTGTTGCTATGTGTAGTTCCAAAATATCATAGGTTGCGCTTATGAATATCATATTTCATTTGTCAACAATAAGAAGTACCCGAAACATGATTGAAAGAAAAGGAAATGAAATATTTCATGAGAAATAAAGGCGAAAGGAGAGTGTTTGATTGATTGCAATGTCAATGTTTATGATGGCACTCAGCAAACGACGGCACAAACATCAAAGAGCAAAAACCTTTATTATTTGTTTTAGCAATTTGACACATTTTTGCTTTTCTCAACTAAAGATTTTAGTTTTACTTAGTCTTTTTCTATACGTTCTTCTTCTTTATAAATTCAGTATCTATAAATATAAAAGTATTTAAGAGATTCATGTATAAAGGTGTGTACACAAGCATATAAACTTGGACACTAACAAAACGCATTGAGGAAAAGCTAGATGGGAATTATCCAAGAATGTTTTGGGCTATCTTGAACAAATCCAGGAAGTAACACCCCACGAAAAAAAAAAAAAACAGTTGTACGGTCACGTACGTCCCATCTCGAAAACATATCCAAGCAAGACGAACAAGACATGCGGGACAGTACAGGAAAAACACGGATGAACTTATGTAACGTTCTTCTATGAATCCCTACACATGTACGTACCAGTTTGGCCAACCAACAATAAACTGTTTACATCAGCCCTGTGCGGCCACTGGATATAATTTAGAAGACCTGCCAGGTGCGATGGACAGTAGTGCTGGATGGTGAGAACAAGTCAGGAAAATCCTTGTATCAGCGAGACTTGATGATGACGATGATGATTTGTAATAATCAATTCGTACTGATAGCACAGATTTCCTTGAATCTCTCTCTCTATATATGTCTCTCTGTCTCTCTGTCTGTCTCTCTCTCTCAATATGCTCTTGAAAGCTTATCAATCATATGTAAATTTGACCTCCTTCATTAACTTTCTTCCAATATGTGGCTTTGTCAGTAATTTTCAAACTGAACTCTCAGGAATAGCATGGAGAAACAGCCAGATGGGAACTACACAGGAATATTAAATGTTGTTTAACAAATCCCGGAAGCAACACCCCAGACATCAGCAGTTGTACGACCACTTACCTCATATTTCCGAAAAACATCTCAGTAAGCCGAACAAGAGATGCTGAGTACTACTGAGGAAGTAAGGACGCACTCATAAGTGAAATTCCTTTATGGATATTTTTATATTGACGCGCTAGTGTTGTCTAACTAACCAAAACTTATACATCAGGTCTGTGCGGACATTGGATACCATCTTGAGAAACTGCCAGGAGTGATATATATATATATATATATATATATATATATATATATATATATATATATATATATATATATATATACCTGTGAATAAGTTAATATCCAGTCGTAATAGCTCTCAATAATTGTATTGATGTTTTCTATTTAGGTAAGATTCTTATTGGCAATTTATTGTTATCTCAATTAAAGGGAACATTTGGTTGATTAGAAATGACGTCCAACTTGAAGGTAGATGCCCAAGAAATTACCATTCACTTGCAAGTAGGACTAGATATTGCTTCATTCTCAGCGAGAAGTTTACATGTAATATCTTAATAAAAAGAAATGTTTCCATGGTGTGCCGTTTTGCAGGATTACAGACATATTAACATATATATATATATGAACGATACAATAGGAAAATCAAATTGGCATCTTACTAGAATATTTATGATGTTTATATTATCAAAAACATGGAATAAAAGTAAGACATAGTTTTAAAATAGTTTAAGTCATGAGACTATTCCTTCAAATTTCGAAAAGCCTAAATGATATTAATAAAAATGCTAAAACATTTCAATATTAATCGAATCAGCAGCCATCACTCTTTTTAAAACATTAAACAAAAACATTTTTCCATAATACATCACCTAATCTGGAAAAATACAACTAGAACAAAATAAAGTTTAACTAGCGATAGGTTAGAAAGTTGAATATTTACCTTTATTGATATATCGAAAGTGATTTTAAAAAGACAATTATTATTAGTTACAAAAATGTTCCGGTTAAAAAAAACCACATTTATTAATGACACAATGAATAGAACAAAAGCATCATAGTAACACAGATTTAAAATTATTCAGTTTCAGAAATTCCAGTCACAAAATAATTCTTTAAAAATAAATTCACAAGACATTCATATAACGTTTCAAAACCGTGTAAATTTTATTTGAAAATGCTCGTATTATGAAGAACGACTGAAGATGAAATAATTTAGGATGACCTGCATGTTTTCAAGCTCTATCTCATATTATCTCTCTCTTACTCTCTCTCTTTCTCTCTTTCTCTCTCTCTCTTTATATATATATGTGTGTTTGTTTGTGTGTGTGTATGTGTGTGTGTGTGTGTGTGTGTGTGTCTGTGTGTGTGTGTTCATCGGTCTATACTTTCAATATCCAACAGAAATAAAGAGAAATAAAATGTGAAAATCAATTTGGTTGAATGTTCATATATTTATTATAACATTTAACAGCATTGACGGTTTGTACATTCCTAAATATTTTCCTAGATTTTAACATTTTTAAAAATGTGTCAAACACTTTCAAAACCTCATAGTTTATATATAAGGACTTCTTCCTGTTGTTTTCCACGTCATATTTACCTTCCATTATATATATATATATATATATATATATATATATATATGTGTGTGTGTGTGTGTGCCCACATAGAATTGAAGGAGCGAAAACCAGAGAAAAAATATCTGCGTTCGATATATGTGGGTGGAGGCTGTTTAGAGAAATATATTTGTTTGCTTCGCCATAAATAATTTTTATTTAGGAACGTATTGTAATTAAACAAATCGAACCCGAGCAAAAATATGAAAACAAATTTACTGCATGAACGTTTTACGTGTGAAGGGACGTTTAAAAAATTCTTTTGTCTGATTAAATTGTCAAACAATAATAATGGTTCAACATGGATTGAAGGATCGATCGATAAATTCCCCTTGAGAATTTAAATGAATAAATTTGATTCCAACTAAAATCTTCGATAATTCAAATATACCATTGTTTTATTTTAGGTAATCCTTGTTTAGGCAAATCGCTGACATATGCATGCAAATATATCGGTAAAAGTATTTGTTTTATACAAAAGAAAAATATTTTGAATATTGTCTCATTCCTTGTCGGTACGTTTAGTTTTGTGATGGATGTTCCTCCCGAAGATCGAACGTTATACAGAGAAAATTGCAGAACAATATTCTAACCATAACCATGGATGAATGTAGGATTTGACTGATCCATCCCCAAATACCAAGTTCATAAGGTTGATTCAATTTGGAGGTGATCAATATTAATTTACTTTTGAAATTCACTTTCAGCTAAGAAATCGTCGGTTTGATTATTCAGTTTATTGGCATATCAATACTTGTGGGTTATTTAATGTCGATTTATCTCTCTCTCTGTCTCTCTCTCTCTCTCTCTCTATATATATATATATATTAGTTTTATATATTTAATGCCATACTTGTGGGCTATTTATTGTCTCTCTCTCAATCTCTATCTCTGTCTCTATCTCTCTCTGTCTCTCTCTCCGTTTCTCTCTGTGTCTCTCTCTGTCTGTCTGTCTGTCTCTTCCTCTCTCTCTCTCTCTCTCTCTATATATATATATATATATATATATATATATATTAGATTTATATATTTAATGCCATAAAGTTTGTCTGCCTTAAATGTCTTGTCGGCATTAAATATATAAATCTAATATATATTTATTATTATTATATAACTCTATCTCTGATATTGAGTGCTGTCCAAAGTATATTTGCCCAGTCGGCTGGGGGCTACGGAATACACCGACTGCTTCTCTGCAGCGGGTAAGATCCCCCCCACACCAATGAGTGTCCTGTATATGACACTAAACAATCGGATGGTGAGGTTCCAGTAATGCTGGAGCTTTGAGGAATGCAGAGTACTCCTTTATTGTCATAGCTTCCAGGTCCTCTCTGACCCGGGGTGGTAGAACCTGATAGGGCTCTATCTATGAGTTAAATAGAACTAACGGCATACTTATGCTAAACTGAATTGTTTGACTAAGCTGAATAGCTTGAAATAGAAATGTTTTTCCCAATCAGACTGTACTTACATTTAAACTGCGTACTTATCCTAAACTAAATTGTTTGAAATAGAACCATTTTCGCGAACTGTACTTACATTGAAACTGTGTGCTTATGCTAAACTGAATTGTTTGAAATTGAACTGTTTTTGACTTTGGAACTGTACTTACACTAAACTGAATTGTTTAATAGAGAACTGTTTTGACAGTTAACTGTGTAAACAAAATCTGTACTTATACTAAACCTAATTAGCTGAATTAGAAGTGTTTGATGAAGCTAAATAGCTTGAAATAGAATTTTTTAAATTATTAAACTGTATATTAATGCTAAACTGCATTGTTTGAAATAGAACTGACTATATGCATAAAAATGGATTTGGCATTAAATAATCTATAAAGCAACCAGCCAAATTATATCGCACTTGGTTCGCCACAAACCCACAAATTGAATTAGTGACAACCAACACTCTTACAATACAATATATATATATATATATATATATATATAGAATTAACTTAAATCGCTAGTCGAAAATCTTCTACTAAAGTTTCACCTTAACGGATCGTCAGGAAGTTTCGCCTACGTCATTCAAAGGAGAAAATTGCTTTGCCTTTATTCACCAAAAACCTCCACCTATCCTAGAATTTGCATAAAAAAAAAAAAAAAAACAAACAAATAAATAAATTCCTATAGTTCGAAAAAAATAAAAAATTCCTATGGTTCGAAAAAAAAAAAAAAAAAAAAAAAAAAAAAAACCCTCTACTATTTCCTAATTATATAGTAACCACGCTCTTTTGTGTTTACAACTATTAAACACCTCCGATCTTTTGTTTAGCATATTCTTACTTTTACAATCTGCTATACACAATTTTTCCTCCATACAAAGATTACAGGTTCTATTACCTGCCCTATATTTGCGGCATTTCTTTATTACTTCCCATTTCATTATCGGATCTACTCCTTGTTTTTCCCTAAGCTCCCACACATAACTAGATAATGCAGTGCTATGCCTGTATCTTTCGTGCGCGAAGCTTGTTCTATGATTATAGTACCTAGTTTTAAAATCCCCTTGGGTCGACCCAAAATATATCTTTTTATCACTCTTATTATTCAGATCACTATATACCTCTACTTTATACACTACACACTCCTGTTTACACTTGCCCTCCAGAGGACACCTAACCTTATCCCGACAGTTGCATTTGTCAATCACCTTCTGCTTCTTTTTACCTAATTTGGCTATATTACTCCTATTTATTATTCCGTTAATATTAGGCATGCAACTGTAACTTAATTTAATACAATTCTTATTAAATATCTTATGTAATTGACTCCCACTAGGGAAGTTTCTTTTTAATATCTTGAAGAACTCCTTTCCCAAGTTATTAACTACTTCCATGTTGTAAGGGGGATTAAACCATAAGATTTTTCTAGGTCTATTTCTCCTACCTTGTGTTTCAATTCTACCCCTGTTCTTATATTCTAACTTGACCCTATATCCGTCATTTTTTAGAGCCTCCTCATATTCCTGCTTAGTTCGTTCAAAAATTTCCCTGCTTGAGGAGTTATTAGATAATCTATGCTCTATTCCTTTAGGTACATGTTTAAAAACCTGCATTGGGTGATTAGATCCCCTGTTTACATAACGTAGATCCTGGTTCCTTTTTCTAAACGGAGACACTGTTCCACTATATAAGTTTAAAGTAATATCAAGATAATTAGTTATTTTTAAATCCGTTGTTACATCTAACCTAAATCCAAAGTCATCAAACAGCTTATACAATTTTTTCCTAATCCCATCACACTTCCTCGGCGTGCTTTTATCCACTATAATCAGCCCGTCGTCTCTATACAATCCGTGTTTATTCGGGTCCATAATCTTATTAATGTTATATAGTAATACACATCCGACGAGTTCACAAATTTCCGCACCATCATATGCCCCGATCGAAACGTCAAAATTTCCCCCCTCCCCTTTTTTTATCCATACACTATCTTCATAATATAACAATGTTTTCCGACAATGCTTAATTATTTCTACCTTATCTAGAGGTATAACTATATATTCTTTAGCTAAATTTAACGCCTTATCCAACGTCTTTTCATTTATAGAAGGGTAAAAATCCTTTATATCATACTTAATAAAGGAGCACCTATTATCCTTCTCACACTCCTCAAACCACTTAATACAGTCATTAGTGCTCCTCCACTGGTTGATGCTCAACGCCCTTCTAAGTGATTCACATATTTCTTGTACGATTATCTTACTAATCCTACCTATTTGAGTCTTGGCCGGGTTAATGAGTCTACATTCCGGATTTGTCTTGAAATTACTTTTGTGGTCTTTTATAGTAATAAAACAATTCTTGCTATTATATTTTTCTACTCTATCAACAATGCCTAATTTATGCGCCAACATCTTTGCTTCCTCATTTAACTCTTTTTCTAAATTAGGTGGTGCCTTCTTATAATTCTTAACCACCTCCTTACGAATCATTTGTCTATATTTTTCCTTTTCTATCTTATATAAATTGCCCGACTTATCTGACTTTACAAATATTTTTCTGGACTCCTTAATTTTCCTCATATCCTCATACATTTTTTGTTGAATATTATTGCGCATCTTCCTAAATTTTATCTCCTTAACCATTCCTATCATCTCAGCCTCAAATTTTTCCATCTCTTTGATATGGGGGGGGTGTTTCGTGGTTTTAAACCCATATTTCTCCCTTCCCTCTTTATCTATATAGTTAATTGTATTGAGAAAAAAATATGCTTTCCACCTCATATTTTTTATAAAGGATTCTATCCTCCTCAACAGAACTAACTTATACTGATGCCTATCAGGTATTGGTATGTTCTTGTATGAATAACTTATGTTCGCTCTCTCCATAGTAACAAGAGCAAAGAAAGTGCTCAATGGACAACTCCAGAGCTTCAATATTACTAATCAAATATCTACCAGTAATCACGGTATCAGAAAAAAACCAAAAAACCCCTGCCCAGGGACAAGAGAAAAAATGTCTCGAGTCACGGTCCAGAGGAAAAAGAAAAAAGTTTTTTGGGTAAAAAAGAAAGAAAAGACCAACCTCGTTCTACTCCTTGAAAAAAATCAAGGGGTACTAAGTCAGTGGCCAAAAGAAAACCAAAAAACCCTCCGCGAATACTGCAATGCTACAATTACTAAAGTGCTCAACATTAAACAATGGAGCCAAATATAGAATTAACTTAAATCGCTAGTCGAAAATCTTCTACTAAAGTTTCACCTTAACGGATCGTCAGGAAGTTTCGCCTACGTCATTCAAAGGAGAAAATTGCTTTGCCTTTATTCACCAAAATAATGGCTCCATTGTTTAATGTTGAGCACTTTAGTAATCGTAGCATTGCAGTATTCGCGGAGGGTTTTTTGGTTTTCTTTTGGCCACTGACTTAGTACCCCTTGATTTTTTTCAAGGAGTAGAACGAGGTTGGTCTTTTCTTTCTTTTTTACCCAAAAAACTTTTTTCTTTTTCCTCTGGACCGTGACTCGAGACATTTTTTCTCTTGTCCCTGGGCAGGGGTTTTTTGGTTTTTTTCTGATACCGTGATTACTGGTAGATATTTGATTAGTAATATTGAAGCTCTGGAGTTGTCCATTGAGCACTTTCTTTGCTCTTGTTACTATGGAGAGAGCGAACATAAGTTATTCATACAAGAACATACCAATACCTGATAGGCATCAGTATAAGTTAGTTCTGTTGAGGAGGATAGAATCCTTTATAAAAAATATGAGGTGGAAAGCATATTTTTTTCTCAATACAATTAACTATATAGATAAAGAGGGAAGGGAGAAATATGGGTTTAAAACCACGAAACACCCCCCCCCATATCAAAGAGATGGAAAAATTTGAGGCTGAGATGATAGGAATGGTTAAGGAGATAAAATTTAGGAAGATGCGCAATAATATTCAACAAAAAATGTATGAGGATATGAGGAAAATTAAGGAGTCCGGAAAAATATTTGTAAAGTCAGATAAGTCGGGCAATTTATATAAGATAGAAAAGGAAAAATATAGACAAATGATTCGTAAGGAGGTGGTTAAGAATTATAAGAAGGCACCACCTAATTTAGAAAAAGAGTTAAATGAGGAAGCAAAGATGTTGGCGCATAAATTAGGCATTGTTGATAGAGTAGAAAAATATAATAGCAAGAATTGTTTTATTACTATAAAAGACCACAAAAGTAATTTCAAGACAAATCCGGAATGTAGACTCATTAACCCGGCCAAGACTCAAATAGGTAGGATTAGTAAGATAATCGTACAAGAAATATGTGAATCACTTAGAAGGGCGTTGAGCATCAACCAGTGGAGGAGCACTAATGACTGTATTAAGTGGTTTGAGGAGTGTGAGAAGGATAATAGGTGCTCCTTTATTAAGTATGATATAAAGGATTTTTACCCTTCTATAAATGAAAAGACGTTGGATAAGGCGTTAAATTTAGCTAAAGAATATATAGTTATACCTCTAGATAAGGTAGAAATAATTAAGCATTGTCGGAAAACATTGTTATATTATGAAGATAGTGTATGGATAAAAAAAGGGGAGGGGGGAAATTTTGACGTTTCGATCGGGGCATATGATGGTGCGGAAATTTGTGAACTCGTCGGATGTGTATTACTATATAACATTAATAAGATTATGGACCCGAATAAACACGGATTGTATAGAGACGACGGGCTGATTATAGTGGATAAAAGCACGCCGAGGAAGTGTGATGGGATTAGGAAAAAATTGTATAAGCTGTTTGATGACTTTGGATTTAGGTTAGATGTAACAACGGATTTAAAAATAACTAATTATCTTGATATTACTTTAAACTTATATAGTGGAACAGTGTCTCCGTTTAGAAAAAGGAACCAGGATCTACGTTATGTAAACAGGGGATCTAATCACCCAATGCAGGTTTTTAAACATGTACCTAAAGGAATAGAGCATAGATTATCTAATAACTCCTCAAGCAGGGAAATTTTTGAACGAACTAAGCAGGAATATGAGGAGGCTCTAAAAAATGACGGATATAGGGTCAAGTTAGAATATAAGAACAGGGGTAGAATTGAAACACAAGGTAGGAGAAATAGACCTAGAAAAATCTTATGGTTTAATCCCCCTTACAACATGGAAGTAGTTAATAACTTGGGAAAGGAGTTCTTCAAGATATTAAAAAGAAACTTCCCTAGTGGGAGTCAATTACATAAGATATTTAATAAGAATTGTATTAAATTAAGTTACAGTTGCATGCCTAATATTAACGGAATAATAAATAGGAGTAATATAGCCAAATTAGGTAAAAAGAAGCAGAAGGTGATTGACAAATGCAACTGTCGGGATAAGGTTAGGTGTCCTCTGGAGGGCAAGTGTAAACAGGAGTGTGTAGTGTATAAAGTAGAGGTATATAGTGATCTGAATAATAAGAGTGATAAAAAGATATATTTTGGGTCGACCCAAGGGGATTTTAAAACTAGGTACTATAATCATAGAACAAGCTTCGCGCACGAAAGATACAGGCATAGCACTGCATTATCTAGTTATGTGTGGGAGCTTAGGGAAAAACAAGGAGTAGATCCGATAATGAAATGGGAAGTAATAAAGAAATGCCGCAAATATAGGGCAGGTAATAGAACCTGTAATCTTTGTATGGAGGAAAAATTGTGTATAGCAGATTGTAAAAGTAAGAATATGCTAAACAAAAGATCGGAGGTGTTTAATAGTTGTAAACACAAAAGAGCGTGGTTACTATATAATTAGGAAATAGTAGAGGGTTTTTTTTTTTTTTTTTTTTTTTTTCGAACCATAGGAATTTTTTATTTTTTTCGAACTATAGGAATTTATTTATTTGTTTGTTTTTTTTTTTTTTTTATGCAAATTCTAGGATAGGTGGAGGTTTTTGGTGAATAAAGGCAAAGCAATTTTCTCCTTTGAATGACGTAGGCGAAACTTCCTGACGATCCGTTAAGGTGAAACTTTAGTAGAAGATTTTCGACTAGCGATTTAAGTTAATTCTATATTTGGCTCCATTGTTTAATGTTGAGCACTTTAGTAATCGTAGCATTGCAGTATTCGCGGAGGGTTTTTTGGTTTTCTTTTGGCCACTGACTTAGTACCCCTTGATTTTTTTCAAGGAGTAGAACGAGGTTGGTCTTTTCTTTCTTTTTTACCCAAAAAACTTTTTTCTTTTTCCTCTGGACCGTGACTCGAGACATTTTTTCTCTTGTCCCTGGGCAGGGGTTTTTTGGTTTTTTTCTGATACCGTGATTACTGGTAGATATTTGATTAGTAATATATATATATATATATATATATATATATATATATATATATAATGAGTTTTAAGCAAATAGTTTGTAGAAAACTTTATTTTTAAACAAGTTCGTGGTCATTTGTTTGGTCACAGTTTCAGGTCTTGCTAACCCTCAACTACGGCCTTTTAACACGTTTAAGATGAATGGTGTTAGGAGCAATTTGAAAAATACGGATCCGACAATCATACTGCTGCTAGGACTCGACATGACCAGCCGATTGATGTGATTGGACGATTTTACCGCCTGTTTAATCCAATAAGTGCTAAAGTGGAGTGCTGAATGTCAATTGGCTACTTTGGTTGCTGCATCGTGGTCTGTTCAGCCGCCAGGACCCTATCCTTAAGAAGTACGAGTCACAACCAACAGTTTCATTGTGTTCTCGTTGCAGTGGAACGAGGTTCACCCTTGCAAATGATCAGTCGGCGTATTCTACAACCCAAGTCGAGAGGCTGGGCTGTATAATATTTGGTTTTTAAAAGTATTTTTGGTTAAGTATATCGCGAACTTGATACATAATCAAATGTTATTTCAATCGAAAAGACAATGCAATAGAAACAACTTATGTCGACATTCAATGCAGCTTATCGAGATCAAGATTTATCTCATTGGTAACATAAAACATTTTTGGGTGGCTGGAATATGAACCTCTCTCGGGTAATTTGGTAACTTCATAAGCTGAGGAAAAAGCAAAGAAGTGAGGACTCTCATTAGATTTCTTCAGCTTTCGACTGGGAGAATGAATAAATGTTGTTCTACTGATTTTCTTGAAATGGAGAAGGAACGCTTCTTTTGGTCGTGGTTATCTTTATTCTTTTTTCCATTTTCTCTTCTTTCAGCGTCTACGATGATATCAAGGGATAGTCACTGCTGCAGAAAATAAGTCTTATGAATGTTTAGTTGTTACATTTGTCCCAAGTGGTTTCAGTTTTAGAAGACTATAAGTTTTAAAATGTAGTGATCTGTGGAATTTACATATTTCCCAAACTTGGACTTCAGAGATTTAGTTAATATCAATCAATATTTCAAACTTTTCTTTAGCGAATGGATTTTGTTTAATTTTACAAGCAAAGTACGAGAAAAGATGACTGGATTATATATATATATATACATATATATATGTGTGTGTGTGTGTGTGTGTTTGTCAGCGCTTTTGTATCCGATCAATGGGTAGTATCTGTACCTGAAGATATCTTAGGTTGATTTTTAAAATAAGCTATGCGTTGATGAAAACAGTTGTTTCCGAGTGTATAAAACTTAATGTTGGAACAAATGAAATGCATAACCAGAAAACCGAGTAAATATTTCAATGACTATTTTTAATGAACTAGTTATATTTTTTTACGCGCTCTGGCTTACTACTTTAAAGACCGACCTGGTATATATTTAGAAGAGAAGTCAGTTCACTCGCACAAGTGACTGAATGATTTTAACGGCATGTGAATTCATCTTGGTTTATTTTATTTTAGGAAAGAATCACGTTCATTTTACTTTCTGATTAACATTTTTATGTTGTTATTTCATTTCATTTTGCACATAGACCTATCGAATACTAATATTTCAAACCCATATATTTGACCCATTGATAGGACCCTCGTGAGTTTTACCACAACGGAACATCAATGACATACGAGTAATGTCAATGAAGGTGTACTCAACACTTCTCAGATATCGAGAACTGGAGCCTCACCATCAGATGCAATTTAATATCATACACAGGGAATCCTTATGTAGAAGCTGGGGGACCTATCTCTCTTTAGGGGATACAATATTCTAAGCCTCACTGACTGGGTTGTGCAGGAATGAAGTTACTTGATATAAGACCAATGTAGTCGTTGTTTGCGGCATCGTAATAAATTTTATTAATAAACGCACAGAACTGGAACCAGAGAAAAAACATTCTGCGTTAACCTTGCTTGTGAAGAGATTTTTTTTTATCATTTAGAGTATTCGGATTATCGTCTTCATCTTAATTGTTATATTCATAACGTTTCGGCCGATGCTTCCTCCGCTCTTCTTCAGGTGTTTCGTGTCGTACTCATGAGCCCACAAAGCACTTTGAACGGAACCCTTTATTTCATCTAATGGGGTAGATTGTTTTAATTCCTTTTACCATAACGGAGTACAGGTGTTAAACCTCTAGTAACATATGGTGCAACGGATATAGGCGTTTAGTTGAAAAGAGCTTCTTCGTTAGACCCCAACAACAGGTAAATAAAAAAGAATACTTACAATAGCTCAACACTTGCATCCAGTTATGGTTAACGGAATTAGAACAATCTACACCAGTGGATTAGAGTAAGGGTTTGGTTCGAAGTTATTTGCTGGTCTCCGAGTTTAACATGAAATACTTGAAGAAGGCCAAACGACGCATCGATCGAAACGTTGTGAATTCAACAATGATGAAGACATTAGTCCACAAACACTGAGTGATAAAAAATTCCTCGGTTCATCTCAGAAATTTAGACAAATCGTGTGAAGACAAGTTTATCTCTTTCTGACTGATTGAATTGCCAAACAATAGATCAATATCGATCAAAATCAATATATTCCTCCTGGAATAGTAAATGAATAAATTTGATTAAAATGAAACACTTCAACAATCCCAATATTCAATCATTATCTTTTCGATTATAATCAATCAGCATTATTTTCAGAGGTTACATTAAAACAGTATGCTCCATAAATAAGTATACGTTTATTGTTATTGAAAATTAAAAATTGATTATCTGCCTTAGGGTTTAAACTATTTTTTATTTCAAATTTTCAATTCATTTCAATTATTTTTAGTAGCCTCTGGTTTTGGTTTCAAAATGCAATTATCGCACACCGTTTGCATTTTAAGACTGTTTAATGCCCTTCTAATTTAGTTTTACCGTGTAATTAGTTTTGATGATTTATTGTCCATAAATCAGTACATTCCAACAATTGTTATAAATAAAGTAACATTTTTCCAAAGAGAGCAGGACGTTGTTATTTCTGGGCGAATTTCATACAATCAAAAAGGATAATACTGTTTTAAACTCTATTTAATTGAAGCGCTGTAACTAAAAATAAGAACACTAATAATATAAATATTAATGCGCTTGTAGTTTTGAATAGAAAAGTGTTGTCATTTTACTTTTGGCTATAGTGTTTTGATGTAGAGTTCCTTTATAAATAATCCATAATGATATCCGTCTTGATTGAATAATGTTCCATTGGAAAAAATGAAATTCTATTATTTTTTGTTTAGGTGAAAACCAACTTAAAAAAATGTCAAGCTTGTTCATATCGATGGGCATCAAAATAATGCAACCATTTCACTTATTCTTCTCATCGGAATGGCAGCGACTAGTTCCATTTGCAATTTTACAAAAAAGAAAAAAAAGTGCGGTTATAATTACCTTATTAATGATGACAGAATTTCAATGTTGTCGAGTTTGGTAATGAATAAGACATAATAATGGCGATTTTGATTGGATAATGTTTGTTGTATCGTCGAGTTGAATGATACACAGAGAAGAAAAAGTGCTTAATATAATCATTCAGCACGAGTATCCGGTGCTAACAGTATGTTACTAACAATTAGCAAGAGAATTCACCAGATACTGAGGAGGGTCGGAATGCTGTATAGCTAAACGAGGTAAGATCTGGCCGAATATTAATCAGCTTATTAAATCAACGGTATTTGTCGAGCGCACCACCAAATGGACCATAGGTAACGCGTATGCTAGGCCTCCTCGGCACCCGCGCCACACAGCCTCGACTGACTACTGTATCCAGAGACGTGACACACACGACCAGATCAGTGCCGCTGATACCACCGGCCGAAGTGTGTCCCTTCAACTGGATCCACCTAATTGAATCAACGGTATTTGTCGCACGCCCAACCAAACGGACGATTGTGTCCCAAGGGCTTTTTTTTGGTGAGTCAAGGTGCAGGACCTGAGCCCAGATACGCCCGGCATTCCCAGAAATGCCTCAGATTCCGTCGGCATTCCCCTAAAAATGAGCACCTCAGATGCCAAGCGATAAACCTAGCCCGTCTGAGGAGGGTTAGAGCCCACGGGGACGGTTCCCTGAGGCTTGAGGTATTTCAATCTTGGCCGCGTAACGCGAATTCTAGAGTTTCCCGGCACCCACGCCAGGCAGCCTCGGCTGTCTTCTGTATTCAGACTAGATCAGTGCCACTGATACCACGGCCGGCCGAAGTGTGTCCTATCAACTAGATCCAGCTTACTGAAACAAGGATATTTTCCCTCCGTCTCAACAACCAGACGAATGTGTCGCAAGGCCTTTTTTTAAAAGTGGTTCCAGGGGCAGGGCCATAGCCTAGACTCCCTCGGCAGCACCAAAAATGCCTCGGGCCTGTCGGCATTTCCCTAAAAAGGGGTGCATCAGGCGCCAGGTGATAAATATAGCCTAAAACAGTTGATATGCCATAAAACCCCACCAACAACTAACTATATAATGCAAGTAGCAAATTAAACCTCCTCTAATACCAAGATTTTAACATTAAGATTTATTTGTCTGTCTTCATATGCAACGAAAACATTTTCTGCGAGTTATTATTCTGATTGACTTCTTTCGGAAACACTATTCTCATTGTCTTGGGCAGTTGAACAAAGACATGGAACATGAGTTAGCTTGTGAACCCGAAGACAATTGGAGATGTGAATTATAATTTGCTAGAAAACATTTAAATTCTAAAAACGAAGTTCTAATTTGTAATTGAGAAAAATGCATTTTACGAGCATTTTATCAATAAATTATGAACTTAAATTCATCTTCATTTTGATTTGGTTGTGGTGTTTATTTTTATTTGTTTTTTAACAGTTCATTAATATTTTCCATGTCAGGAATTATTCGTGCTGTAATTTTAAAAATGAATATCAAAGGGAGATAATACATCTCGAAGAAGAGAACAGAAAAAAACCCTCTAAATAATAAAAAACATATAAAGAAGCAAATGAACGAAAGCAACGACAACATTTAAAAAAAGAAACGACTATGTCCACAAAGAATTTAAAAGCGATTAAAAATTGTTCTACGGTCAGTAGAAAGACATTCAAACTTTATTAGTACCCAGTTAAAGAGAAAACACATTTACCTGTTAACCACAAAAATTAATGACACATTTAATCTTGCAAAAAAAACCCTTTGTTTTAACGAAGTTGGTTTGAGACTTTGTCGCTGTCCGCCAAAAGGCTGGGTAAATCAATCCAGAGTTTTGAAAAAATACAAGGAGAAAGATCTGAAAGACACTGGTAATATCTTTTTAAAAAGTGACATAAATAGAAAGAAATTGTTAATAAAAACTTCATATAGATTACGTAGAAAACTGCAAAAATAATGTCTTTATTTTATTACCACAAACAAAGAGGACTGAAGAACTGATTTAAGATGTATATATATATATATATATATATATATATATAGGGTTATTTTGCACCTATAGGTTAGAGAATTGTGTTCATAATATATTTTGTTGTGTAATTGTTTCTTAAGAGATTTTGCACACCGTTACATATCAAGTATTTCTATCTAATACATTTGGCTTCAATTAATTATATCTATTTGGTTATAGTCATTCGTTTTCAAATAGATTCAAGTTACTAAAATTGACACTGTTGTTGGGTTTCGAGTATGCCTCTCAAATATTAATAATTCTATGGTTTCAAGTAATTATATTCAAATATAGTCAATTGTTTTTACGTAAAGTAAAGTCTGTACCATTGGCCTAATGAGTAGAGTGTTCGCCCCATCGTACGAAAGACTGCAGTTCAATCCCAGGTCGAGTTATACCAGAGACTCAAAAAATCCTTAACCCTCACGGTAATGATCGAAAGTGAAACAATCCAGTGAATGGAGTAGCAACCTCCCCTACACCTCGGTGTAGTAGCTTTTGAAAAGGTTTTTATGTAGTTATATGGTTTCAAGTAAGTTTTAATGAAACAGTAACTTGGCTTCAAGAATTCCGATTAAATACTAATAATTAAATGGTTATATGTTTTTTTTACGTGCCAGTGTGGACTAATCCACAGGAATTTACCAATAACAGCTCTGTATGGACACAGGATGTAGTCTGGAAGACCACCGGAACCGATAGATGGTAGGGACGAATAGTGAGAGAGAGTCTGGGAAATCAATACTAACACCATGACTTAATGATTACATGCTTTCAAGTAACTAATTATAATCCTTAGTACTAATAATTCTTAATAATAATAATCCTTATTAAAGAATTATTTTATCAAGTATTCCATCGAAAACGAATAATCTTTAAACAAATGTATTTGAAACAGATTGAACCCTAACTCTGCTGGTTCGAGTTGCTCTGGGAGTAACGGCAACTTCCCTGAAACAGAGAACTGGAGACTCGCAATCAGATGCAATTTAGTGTCATACCCAGGGCACCTCTTTTATCGGAAGGGGTGGTTTTATCCCTCTGTAGGAGATACAGTTAATGTAAGCCCCACCGGCATGGTGAGGGTAATTATGAGGAAACCTGTACGAAATAAAAGATTAAAGTACAGCAGCAGGGCATATCAGCAATATTTCGACTTAAATAATTGAACTATAGTAACACAGACTATCAGAGATGAACAAGTTGGATTTAACTAGACTCCCGTTACAAATCGGGGTTTGTTTTAGGATAGATTTGCTTTAATTTTTAGAGTATAATTAGTAATTGATGACACGAAATACCATCCATAAATAAGTACACCCAAAAACTTTTTATACAAAAAGGAATGTTCAAAAAACACTACGTTTTTCTCATTCCTGCTGGAATATGATACGATTATCATGGATTTTAATCGGCATTATTCCTTGCTAAACTCTACTGCGCTGAACTCAGTAATCAAAAATACGATAATATAGCAGCTCAAAAAGAGATACAGAAATTCTATCTATCTATCTATCTATCTATCTATCGGCAATTTTGTTTTTATTTTAGGTGTCTGCCTTTTACTTTCAGTCATAGTGTTCCAATATAGAATTTCTTTATTAATAATACATAATAATATCAATTATGACTTTATAATATTCCACTGGAAATAAACAAAATCATGTTATCTTTTGTTTAGACGAAAATTACCTTTTTATAAATAAATGTCAAAGATTCACTTACCCCAGGGCGATAGTGTGCATCAAAATGGTGTAAGCATTATACGGTTACTACTTGCTAGAGTTGTTGCAATTAGGCAACCGCTTTTTTTAACGAAAAGGAAAAAAAGACCACTTTGAGGGGAGAGAGAGAGAGAGAGAGAGAGAAAGATATATATATATATATAGAGAGAGAAAAGAAACCTAGAAAGAAAGAGTGGGTTCAAAAATAGAGAGAGAGATGAGAAACAGAGTGAAAGAATGAGAAAGTACATGTGAGAAACATGGAGAAAGAAAGAGAGAGAGAGAGAGAGAGAAAAGAGAGAGAGAGAAAGAGAAAAGAGAGAGAGAGAGAAAAGAGAGAGAGATTGTGTGTGAGTGAGAAAGATAAGGAAAGATAAGGAAACTGAAACCGAAAAATTGTGCCTATGATTGATTGGCCCCTGAATTCGAATCGCTGCAAAACCGAAGCCACAAATCTTTGCATCTACTTCAAAATGTCTCTTCCAAAACTGCGCACGCAAAGGTGAAATATTACTGACCAGCCAGATGCATCGATATTCCTGGCAGGTCAGAGGACAGTCGAGTCCCGCCCGGACGATAAGGGTACAAAACTACTGAAAGATGCAGACCACAGCTGGTATGGAGCAGGGTCTGAGTAAAATTGGCAAGATTGATGGACCTGTAATGAATATCCAGAGCTCTCACTTACCAAGCCCTGTGCAGAAGGCGGTTCGACGGAAGACTTGATGCTGAGTTGGCGTATCTTTAAAGGAAAATTAGGCCACTTGAGATGAAAATATCTTTAATTAGAATAACTGAAAAAATTATGAATAATATTTTGCTGATAGCTTGTTTTAAAGTTGCAATTTACTCTGGAGAAATGAAGCATAGTTGCCTCCCCCTGAACCAGTTAACTTTGAATACAAAAGAATCTTCACCTTAATTGAGCAACAGTTAACTTATATTAAATAAACCTTAAGTGAAGCAATTACCTTGTTCGTCTTTTATTACATTGATTGAGCATGATTTAATCTGAGGCGAGTTAGAAGCATTAGTAACTCAGTGATCATCAAGTTCAGTTAAGATGGTGGTGGTGGTGGGGGGGCTCAAGTATCTATTCTAAAGTTGCTTTATATTGCTGTTTGGCTAAAACAATCTTGGAAGCGCAGAATGCATAACATCATTTGATTGGTTTTAAGGATTTATTTTACGTATTTGCCTAACACACACACACACACACACACACACACACACACACACACACACACACATATATATATATATATATATATATATATATATATAATCCACACCCATATACAAATTCCACACAAGTACAAATTATATATACTGGGTGGAACGATAAACTTGTCGTCCTAGAAAAGACGACATGATTCCATTTCCGTTTACTGAAAACCAGTTTTCTTTTTTTTTTTGTTGCAGACCATCTACAAGTTGGCCAGTTGTGTACAAATCCCAAGAGCGATAGAAGCCTTCTATCATGTCTGAAAGTGACACAATGTTCAACGAGCGAGATCGGAGATGCGCCGCTATACAACTCATGCTCTCTACCGATCCAAGTTATGACTACAGGACCATTGCCAGCACCCTCAAAATGCAAATCTGGATTGCCACGAATAACAGGGACGTGCCTATGGGGATGAAAAGAAAGTTTCCGGTAACGGTTATGGTCTTTGGTGTGGTTTCAAGTGAGGGCAACATCATGCCACCTCATATCTTCGAAGTCGGCTTGAAAGTCAACACCAAAGGGTACCTGGATGTGCTGAAGAGTGTGGTGATCCCCTGGTGCAATCAGGTGGCCGGTGGCAGACCATGGGTGTGGCAGTAGGACTCGGCACCGGCCCACAAGTCCAAAGAGACCCTGGCTTGGCTTCAGAAGGAGTGCTACGACTTTGTACCCTTGTGTAACTGGCCCCCTCCTCCCCCGACCTGAACCTGGACTACTTCGTTTGGTCATACGTCAAGAACATCACCAACAAGACCTCCCACAACACCAAAGCCAGCCTGATCGCCGCCATCCGCCGAGTATTCGCCGAGCTCCCGCCGGCGCTTGTGGAAAAGGCATGCTCCCTGTTCCAGTAATTGAGGCTGATGGCGGCTACATTGAATAGATGTCAGCTCTACTAGATAATAAAGTTACCTGAATTGATTTTTTCAATAAAAGTTTTAAAATAAAGCTGTAGTGTTGTTTTCTTTAGGACGACAATTTATCGCTCCACCCTATATATATATATATATATATATATATATATATATATATATATATATATATATATATGATTTGTATGGGTGTGGTTTTTATCAACTAAATTTAAAATGCCTTTTTTATGTTTACCTAAAAAGAAACAATTTCAAATTTCTGTTTAAAAAAGGAAAAAAAGACAACAATTTTGATCTATTATAATGTACGGAAGTGCAGTTAATTGGTTTATTTATGTGCTTTGTTTACATAAATTTGGCTATCTATGGGCTATGACCGTGGAGTATAGAAATTAAAAGAATCCTTCTTATTTGTTCGTTATGAGTCTTTTATATATTTTGCGTTTTATGCTCCCTAAACGGTATTTCTTTTGAATTATGTTAAAAAAACAAGAAAAAAAAAAAACAAAAAACAAAAACAAAGAAAAGCATTCCTAGCAACAAACAAATAAATAAATAGAGAAATAAATTATGAAAATCAAGAAAAGCTGTACAAACATATGATGTACACAGGCAATTGTTTTCAGTTGAAGAAAAACACGTCAATCATTTAATCATCAAAAACATCATTGTCTCTAAAGAGTATGTTTGTAAGGCTTATTGACATCCATACCAAAAATATCATCCCCTCAAAATGAATTGATAAATAGATTAAAATTAAAATTACAATCAAAAACAATAGAGCGAAATCCGTCAATTATAGTTTTTATCATATCAAATATGAGGTTTTATATCAAATGACAAAGTAACTGTAACAAATTAATCTTCGGTTGTCAATTTTATAAAACATCTTCATTAAAAAAAGGTTAACGGGAGGAAAATATTGAGAAGTCATCTTCGTTCTAGTTACTGTAGCTCCCAAATAAAAGAGTAATACATATTTTTCTCTCACCTTTGCTGTTTATTTGAACTATGTTTAACAGTTGTAGTCGTGAAACTTTGAGTAATGCATTTGTAATTTTGATTAGTTTTTCATACTATTATATTTCTCGACTCTGTTCATTAATCACATTTGATTTTTTTAAAACTTTCTTTTCATCTTTCTACAGACATTGACTATAACCTCTAATTTATGCATATATATATATATATATATATATATGTGTGTGTGTGTGTGTGTGTGTGTGTACGTGTGTGTGCGTGCATAAAATCTGAATATGTGGGTAAGTATGTATATAAGTATAAGTTAATTTTTCCCTTATTCTAAATAACAATACACCTGTGTGTCCACACATATATGTATGTGTAAATAGTTTAAACTTGTCATGAGCACTTGCTTATCACCATTGTCAACTTTTAATACATTTTTGTTTTCTTCGCAAGAAGCCGACACATTTTTCTACCTCAATTTATTATGAAATTCAACTGTGGTGGAAAAGGTTTTTAATTTTTATCTTTCAAAATTTTCATTTTTTTCTCTGAAATATAATTTCATCACTGCTGTTGCTGCTACTACAACTACTATTACTACCATTACTACTGCTGCCTTTGCTATTATCATTGCTATTACTATTGGTTCTAATACTAGTAGTTATAATAATGAACTACTTAGAAAAGTCCTCAATAATTAAAGTAAATTTACTGTTTCACAGATGTTAGAGAAAATCTGTTTACATTTGATTTGACAAAATCCCAATGAGTAAAATAAAAACAAAGAAAAAGAAACGTCATAATAGCTAATTATATGAAAAGAAAAAATGTGATTGACTTAATGGTGAGATAACTCCTGTATCATTGAATGCTGCCAATTAGCATTAAAAGAATTCAAGAACAATTATGAGGAAATGCGAAGGTGATCCGCTGGGAATTGTGCCAGAGGTTTAAAATTTGTCTAATGGTATATATACAAACAAGAATCTGTCATAGAAAATCAAATAGTTGAAATTGGCTTTGAGACACAAACACATCCTTCAATCCAGACTGGAATACGAGGCATAATCTAATCAATAAGAAAAAACTTGTCATTTAGTGTTCTGTGTTGTTCTAATAGACCGCAGAGTAAAAATGAAAGAGTGAGAAAACCTCTATAGGTGCCTTGATCTTGCGAGAGCTGAAAAAACTAAGGCATATGAAGGTGACAATTGTAGTTGGGGACAGTGGAAAAATCCCTAAGAATCTGAAGAAGAGGCCTGTTAAATAAGAGATGAGAGATGAAATAAAATTCTACCAAAAAGTTGGGGGAGATGGCACGAAAACATACCAACAACCGGATGCAAGGGACGCTAAAAAATTTTGGAGTATAATATAGCAACCAGGAGAATATAACACAAGAGCCGAATGGATAAGCAATATAGCAAAAGAGGTATAAGGACTTAAAGGAAGCCATAAAGCGAAAATGCACATAGATTCACTCAGAACAATACTAAAAAATATCAAATTGGAAAATGCCAGGCCCTGATGGCATACATGGATTCTGGTAAAAAAAATATTCACCTCCATCCATGACAGACTAGCATTCGAAATAAGTAGATGCCTACAAGAAGCAGACGCACCCGAATGGATAATCGAAACAAAGAACACACTGATCCAAAAAGACCCCTCAAAGGAACCACCCCAAACAACTATAGACCTATAACGTGCCTAGATATAATGTGAAAAATACTTACAGCACAAATAAGACAAGAGACTTACGACTCGCTAACAAGCCGTAGATTGTTCCCCGAGGAAAAGAAAGGATGCTGCAAATGATACAGAGGCACATGAGAGCTACTCTACATTAATCAGCGCATCCTCAACGAGATAAAGATGAGACGGAAAAATCTAGCTATGGTCTGGATTGACTTCAAAAAGGCATATTATATAGACCCGCAAAGCCGGATAAAAAACTGCCTCAAAATGTACAAGATATCAGATGAAGTCATAAAATTTATCGAGAAAACCATGAAAACCTGGAGTGTGGAATTGACAGCAAAAAGGAAAAGCATGACGGAAGCGAAGATCCAAAAAGGTATATTCCAGGGAGATGTACTCTCACAATTACTCGTGGTAATAGCGATGATGCCACTCAACCATTTACAAAGCCGGATACAAACTTAGTAAATCGCAGGAAAAGATCAATTAACTAGAGTGTTCGCCAATGATCCGGGAGATCGGTGTTCAATCCCAGGTCGAATCATACCAAAGACTTAAAAAATGATACTGATATCTCCTTGCTTACACTCAGCAATATAATGTACGTATCGAGGGTAAAGTGGAGCAATCACGGGAAAGGATTAGTGACCTCCCCTACACTTCGGTGTAGTAGCTTCTGAAAAGGAAGCCTTCGGGTTGCCCTCAATTACAGTCGCCAACTTTACTTTACTTACGCCTCGTAAGATATTCGAAACCATTCTTTAAGTATGTTAGAGAAGAACTTAAACAAATGGACCAGAGAACAAGAAAACTAATGACCATTCATATGGCACAACATCCCAGAGATGACGTCGATAGACTGTATGTGCCAAGAGAAGAACGAGGAAGAGGACTTGCCAGCTTCGAAGACAGCTTTGATCCACCGATACAATGACTCGAAGATGACATTGAAAAATGAGAAGGAAGACTGATTACAGCCAGTAGAAACGATAATGGCAACACAAGAACTAACTGAAGGACAATAATCAGGAAACAAAAATGGGAAGAAAAAACAACTTTATGGACGTTTTAAACGACTAATAAGCAACATCTCATACGAGAAACATAGACGTGGCTAAAAAAGGGAAACCTTAAGACAGAGATTGAATAGCGCAAAACAACGATAAAAGGATCATTCATATCAAAGCAAGAATAGATAAGACCAAACAAAACAACAAATGTTGGTGATGTTGTGATAGAGACGAAACGATCAATCACATAATAAGCGAATACAGCAAATTAGCACAGAAAAAGTATAAGACTAGACACAACTGTGTGGGCAAGGTGATCCACTGGGAGTTGTGGAAGAAATCTAAATTTGACCATACGAACAAATGGCATATGGAAAACCCCAGCATCTGTTCTAGAGAATGATACGTAAACGCCTATGGGATTTTGAGATACAAACGGATCACCTAATCTCGACAAGAAACACAGACCTTATGATAATTAACAAAAAAGAGAACTTGCAAAAATATGAAGTTTGCTGTTGCGGCTGACCGCAGAATAAAATTGAGAGAAAGTGAAAAGAAGGATAAATACCTGGACCTTGCTGGGGAATTGAAAAAAGATGTAGAACATGAAAGTGACAATTATACCAAACGTGATTGGTGCTTATGGTGCAGTCACCAAAAAATTGTTAAAAGGACTCTTAGACATGGAAATAAGAGGTCGAGTAGAGAACATCCAAACTAAAGTATTATTGGGAAAGGCCAGAATACTGAGAAGAGTCCAGGAGACATGAGGATACTTGCTGTCACTCAAAGTTCAATGAAAGACCACCAGCTTATGCTAATGTGAAAAACTCTCAAGGAGTAATTATTTATAATAATAATAATAATAATAATAATAATAATAATAAGGAGTAATTGATTTATAATGATAATAATAATAATAAATTGAGAAAACTGTGGAACATGTGAGTGACGTTTATACCGACTGTGATTTGTGCTCTGAGTACAGTCAACGAGGGATTATAATAGGGAAAGAAGGACGTGGGAAAAGCAGGACGAGTGGAGACCACCCAAACTACTACACTATTGAGATCGGCCAGAATACTAAGAAGAGTCCTGGAGACTTAAGGAGACTTGTTGTTACTCAGACCAAAGTAAAAACCTATCTGCTTGCCCTGATGTGAAAAACTCTCAAATGAGTAAAAATAATAAAATGTGACTTGTCGAAGTGACAAGACTTTGATGATACTGATGTTAAATGCATTAACTCGACATCTGTCCCAGAAAATAAACATCACAAAGCCTCTTGGTTCTTTGGTCTAACGGGTCCCTCTATCCAAGCCAGAAGATTAAACAAAGTGGTAAGAAGTAGCTCCCTCCCCAACTACTCGGTGTTGTAGCTAATGAAAAGGGAGCCTTCGGGTCACCCTCGACTACGGTCGCCAACTTTACTCATTACCGAACGGATTTCGCGCTTCCACAGTTCAAAGTTAAAATACTGGCAAAGCAAATAACAAAAGAAAATCATAATTTTGCCAAATAATTAAAAAGGGGACAAAAATCATTGTTAGAACAATCCGCAAGAACCTAGAAAAAAGAATGGATGAACTAGAAATCTAAGGAAAAATAGAGACTGTCTACATCACTACAAGAATCAACAAGCATCTTGTCTTGGAATATTGACTCGCTGTTACTGGGACTCAAGCGAAAACCATAAATAATAACAATAATAATAATAATAATAATAGTAGGATGAGCAATTAGCAGTCCATATAAAATCTATCTTTTACTCAATTGGTTATATTGCGAATTTGTAAACAGAATGTAATAAACCATATATGTTTATGGGCCAGAATTTCACCGGAAATACATTTATGACCTCTAAGTAGCCTTATGTTGGAAATAATTTGATATTTATAAGATTTTTGACACACATAAAAGCGCAGAAAAAAAATGAAACAATGAAAATAGATATAAAGTAATAAATAAAATGGACTGGACAAGGTCAGTTGGAAGAGTTGGAATGGGGGGATTTTGTCTTAATTGAACATATACCTGTGCAAAGATTGCATCATGCATTAATTTTTCGATAAATCAGCCAAATTTAAATCTCAGTAACATTTCAGAAAAAAAAATATGTAAAGAAACTTTTAAAAACTTGAGTTTACCCGCCAATTAAAATTAAGATTAGGCACATTTCTTTTAACCCTGACAATTTGCAAAAATCGCCTCTATCAGTGCGACGTTACATTATAGCATAGATTAAAACCGACATAAAAAAAAATCAACCATAGATAGAAAAAGCAGCGAACAATATTCTGACAAAAGAATGCATTTTATTTTTTATAAAGTTTCTGGATTAACAAAACAATAGCAATATTTCTTATGGGAAAAAATGAAAGATTTTTCCTGTGATCCTAATCTTGAACTATAAGTTACATAGTAAATACATATTTTATTCGGTTTCGACAGGAATAGCGGATTTGAAGTTAAATTGAGCTGTACTATATGGCTTCTTGTGACCTAGAATATCGATACCACCAATATCATATTGATCCTAACGTCAGCTTACCTTTATTGACTAATTTCATCCCCCAGGGTCAAATCATTTGGCCACCGTTAAGATGCCCATAACCAAGGAATCACTTGCCGGTTTAATTAGAATAGATATTTGCAATCGTCACATTGTACGGTATCAAATCGTTTTAGTTGCTCAGTGAGACGAAATACAAGCAACGATTAGACAAGATCAAAGAACAATTATCACGCCGATTACTGGATCTGTTATAATTACTCTGATAATAACAATGTGAATTTGGTCAGCTGTTTAAGATGAATTGTTGAAAAGTCTCACTAACAATTAGTGTGTAAAGTGTAAGAGTTTCTTATTGGATGTTTTACACAACTCAGATAACCTATTAAATATACGGCGTATTAAAAAAGAATTGAGACCGAAGCTGTATTAACCAAAGCAGAAATGAACAGTGAATGAAACGTTAATTTTCCTGAAAATTAGATCTTCCTAATTTAACACACCCGTTGCTGTTTTCTATTAATCGAAGTACATCTAAAACATTTTATGCATGGTTCAAAGATGTCGAAGTTCTTTTCATATTTTCCACGTCTACAGAATATTTCCATAGCTTAAAAACTTCGCGTATATCTGATCCTGGAGATTATTTTGTGTGATGTACTTGCAGAATTCTATGTTTATTGATAAATTCATTTTAAAAGTATGGCAACCCGTCTAGGATCATCTTATCTGCATTTATTGAACTCTCATATTTACATTTTTATTGCGCTAAGTTTTTATTTGCAGACGGTTCTATCGTATATGAATGATTTTTAAGCAGAATAATTTTAACCATTGATGGGACGCCAACAGGTCATACCACTCCGGGTCAAAGTAGAACTGGGTGCAATGGCAATAAAGTGGTACTCTATTCTCTCTTAATCTCCAGAACTGGAGTTTCGCTGTCAGATTAAGTTTAGTGTCATCTTTTTTGTGGGGGGCGGTCTTATCCCTTTGTCAGGGATACAGTTGGCGTATTCTAAGTCCCGCCGCTAAGTCAGAATCTTAGAAAAACGTTAAAAGTATCAAACTATTGATTTAAAAATGATAATTGTCACTGACTGATCGAAGTCTATTTATCTGGACAATAATCTAGGTATCATCAATTCATTATACACAAATTATTCAGCTATAAACATTTCTTCACTTAAACTTTAAACTTTCAATTAAAAATGTTAAAATGAAAGATATCTAAAACTTCTGTTACGATAATTTAAAAAAACATTACAATGTATGTCACAAATATGAAAATCAAGTACAATGATTAAGTTCATATATATGTATAGTCTTGATTGTACATTAATTCGATTAATATTCCTTATGAAATGGAAAGCCTCTGATTTTAGTAGATCAGATCATATACCTCGGTAGCAATATCTCATCTACTATGGAATTGGTATGAACTGCTATTGACACGTTATCTTCTATGTGTGTTTATTAGCCACAGTCTAAAGCAAAGACCAAGAGTATTGGCCAAAAGAAAGTCACAGAAACCCACGCTGCCAAAACACTTTGATGATGGTGATGATGATTACATATTGTGGAGGTTCTAGTTATCTGCACAAAAGAATTTAAATTTCATTGGATGATGTTTACGTAAAGTTTGCACTAAAACTCTTACTATGTGATGGCCAACCAGTCTAGGAGAAACATAATCTTGGATTCCAAGCAAGAATTTCTTGTTCTGAAGTAGTCCGATGTCGTTATCAACTTTGTTTTAGCAACTCCTACGATGACACTGGTCAAGCCACACCAGCTTGACTAAAATTGATGACATTGAAAGTGATGACTCTTCCCTGCAAGCTTTATTAATTCTGCCTTCTGATCAATCGTTTACTGCGATTAATGGCTGCCTTTACATCTTCATGTATGGAGTTTTATAGTAAGATAATAATTATCGTCATTCATATAGGCATATGCATCAAAAGACATTGAATTCATACAAAAATAAGAAATATTGTGTAGAAAAAGTTGGAACTGTCTAGTCAATTGGATACACAATCCTGAAAAGCAATTGTATGCGTCTCCATTCGAAAATAATACCATAAATTTTCCTCCTACATGATTAAAAAATCGAGCCGCATTCAGCCCAGGGGAACGTTTATATTCATCGGAAACAAAGGACATTTGTTATATGGTGGACAGTACATATGTTGGGGGATATGACGATTTGTTGTTTATTATTTGGTTTTAAGGGTTTTGGGTTTAGATATCTGACTCGTGGGTTTTCTTCTAACCCTCTTTAATTTGTTGGCTTCTTCTATGTTTATAGAAAACTGCAAAGAAAGAAAAGGAAAAAGACGAAGATAGGAGATATCTTTTGAGTTTCAACTTTATTTTGAGGCTTTCACACAGCTATTCTGCAGCGAGTAATGTCTTTCTGGTGTATTTGAGTACAGTCGTTTCTCCCAAATAAGGCGTTGAAATACACTTGTCGTTTTCGGTGGTTGATACGTCCAATACGTTGATACGGTGTTTTTATATTGTTGGGTTCGATGGCGTCGGCTCGCTAGCTGGCTTCTAAACCTAATCAACCATGTGTTCGTTATTAGCGGTGGCGTAAAAGAACGTCCATTTTGTACTATCGTGGAGGCTGAAGTGAGATCAAATTTCACTTTTGCGTAGGGACGGTTCCTTTTCCGGGCATGCGTTACCCCCTCTTCCTGTCCGGGGTTTCTGGGAATTTCTGCACTCTTAAACATATTTTATTTTACATATTTTATTGTTATTTTTGCAATCACTATATATATATTCCAGCTGACCAAACAGTAAAACTAAAAAAATAAAGTGAAAATTCGGACCTATATATATATATATATATATATTGAAAAAGAACCAAAAGTATCTACATTATCAATTATGTAAATTTCAAATAATTTCTAATAAAACGGTAAATCAAGGATTGGAAGATTTTATTATTTCTAGTCAAATCAAAGCTGTTATTATTAAGTATCACCAAACTCTGCTGCAAAGAAATTCCGGAAAAATATGATCAGGCAGCAGTTCAAAAAATAATTAAACCCCTTATATATTTGTGCACTTTCATGTTACAAAGATTGAAGAGTTTGCTCATTGATAATACCTATTTCCATCTGGTATATATATATATATATATATGTGTGTGTGTGTGTGTGTGTGTGTGTGCTGTAAATACACAAATATGAATTATTTTTTAATTATATACCAGAGATAAACATATAATCTTTAACATTAAACCTTCATCAAATATGTAATTTTGCATCTGAATTATATGTAATTTCATTTTTGGGATATTTTAAATGAACCGAAAATGATAATTACCCAGACCCGGTTTTATCTTATTTGTACATTTACATAAAATCAGTTTTACTTCTATTTTCAAATATATATATATATATATATATATATATAGTCCAATAATAGACTTAAAGAAATAATCCATACAGAATATACATCAATATATTCTAATTGAGTGCTCAATATATGGCGATTGATATATAAAGATATATTTTAAAAAATTCATATATAGAGCAAATATATCATTAATTGTATCATTAATTTTATCCTTAATATCAATTATATCAAGTAAAATTCAACAGATGTAATCCATTATAAATTTATTTCAAAAATCTTTTTTCTAGATGGCAAACAATTTTTTGACCAAAAAATACATTTTTGAAATAAATTTATAATGGATTACATCTGCTGAATTTTACTTGATATATATATATATATATATATATATATATATGTCTTGTGGCTAGAGTGTTGGCTAATGGTCTGGGAGACCTGGGTTTAATCCCTGGTCACGTCATACGAAAGTCTTTAAAAATGATACTAGATAACTCCTTGCTTAACACTCAGCAATATAAGGTATGTATCAAGGGTAAAGTGGAGCAATCCAGGGAAAAGAGCAGCGCTCTCCCCAACTCCTCGGTGTAGTAGCTATTGAAATGGGAGCCTTCGGGTCGCCCACGACTACGGTTGCTAGCTTAACATTACTTATACATATATATATATATATATGTGTGTGTGTGTGTGTGTGTGTGTGTGTGTGTGTGTGTGTGTGTGTGTGTGTGTGTGTGTTCGTACGTATGTATTTATGTTTGCATAACGAAATGTATATTTCCAGATATCTGACTTTAAAAGTGTGTATATAAATTACACTAGGGAAAAGCTATTGAATTAAAACCCTTCGGTTTAAAATATTTCGTTTTTTTTTTTATTTAGCAGTAAATAAACAAATAACAAAATAAAAGTCAAGCCTTTTTATTTAATAGCTGAACATTCCGGTTGGGCTTTCGAAAATCTTCCTTGAATAAACTTCATATCCATCCATTTAGTTTCAGTGTTTCAATGTACAATTTATTAATGAATTGTGTCCATTAATTTCCTTTTGATCGGATAATATTCCATTATAAATATAATAATCTCCGTAGATTTGGTTTTGAAGAAACTCTACCTTAAATATGAAAAATCCTTGCAGTGTACTTATTTATGGATGATAACATATAGAAAAGAATAAGAGTTTTAACGATTATCATTTTTCGAAGAGACCCATTACGAGTTTGGGATAACCAAGGAAAAATCGAAACCATGCATTATTTGAATCATGTCATATATCAAGGAGACAATCTTACTTGATTTGCACTGAAAACCACAAGTAACTCGTGATGAAAAAAGTCTCTTTTAAAAATGAAAATGAATTGAGATACAGCCAGGGTTCAATTTTGCAATATAAGAGTATTGTAAACCAACCCCACTCTTTTGATCAATTCATTTCCTCTAAAATTGTTTTCCTCTGAAATGAAATTTTGCAAAGAAATGAATATCATTTTTAATCAACAGAAAATAGAAAAAAAGGCATTTTCTTACACAAATATAACGTGCCTGCAAAGGAAATAGGTAGTTTAAAAATTTGTATGGAAAAAAGCAAAAACTGTTGAATTGGTTTCGTTTGGTTTTATGGTATATAAACCAATGTTGGTTAACTAATGCCAAATCCTACGTATATGTTAAATGAATATGTGATTTGTAAACACATTTTGTTGATAACTTTTTAAACGAGCCTAAGCTCATTCTTTTGCGCACAATGTCAATGCACACAAAACAGAATACATGTACTTTAATCAAACAGGTGACATTTCCACACTAGGCAGTAGCTCCATGAAACTAGGAAACTGTGTCTCATCAACCAAAAAAGACATCGACACGCGACTAGCAAATACATGGACAGCTATCGATAGCCTATCGGTCATATGGAAGTCAGACTTGACCGATAAAATGAAACGCGGTCGTGTCGATACTTCTACATGGATGCACTACATGGACGCTGACTAAACGGATGTAGAAAAAGCTTGACGGGAACTACACAAGAATGCTGCGAGCAATTTTGAACAAGTCCGGGAGGTAGCACACCATAAAGCTGCAGCTGTACCGCCACCTACCTCCCATCACGAAAACTATCCAAGTTTGACGAACCAGACATGAAGGACACTGCTGGAGAAGCAGGGACGAGCTCATAAGTGATGTCCTCTTATGGACCCCCTCACATGGCCGAACAAAAGCAGGGCAACCAGCTCAAACGTACCTATAGTAGCTCTCTGAGGATACGGGATGTAGCTCTGAAGACCTGCCAGAAGCGATGAACGATAAGGAAGAGTGGCAAGAGATGGTCAGGGATTTCCGTGCTGGCGGCACGACAAGATGATGATGATGATCATTCATTTAAACATTAGTCATTTGTTTACACACAGTTAAATGATCAAACAGATATATGTCAAACAATTCAGTTTAGTCATTTGTTTGCACACTGTTTAAATGTCAAGCAGTTTTATTTGACCCATAGATATGAACCATTCAAGAGCTACGTCTTCGAGCCAGAGAGAAACCGGAAGCAATGGCAATGAAAGGGTACACAGCATTACCTAAAGCTCTAGCTCTGGAGCCTAACCATTCGATTGTTTAATGTCATATCAAAGACACTTGTTGAAGAGGGTCTTAGCCCTGTGCAGTGATGCAGTCGGTGTATTCTCTAATCCCAGCTGATTAGACACACGTTGTGGGGGTCTTACTCCTGTGCACAGATTTAGTCGGTATATTCTACAGCTCCAACCGGAACTGTTGAAGACATCGGTATTTCTGACAAGATTTTTTAAAGCCCTTTTTTTCTAATGCAAAATACTTTTGCTCGATATGTGTAGGCCTAGTTTTCCGCTTCATATCAAGGAGGTAGAACATTACAAAACTCAAGTGTTGGGTCATAATGGAATATATGGTTTTATTCATATATTTTTTCTTCGATAAACAAAGCGCCCTCATCTTCAGTTGGTACTGTCTTTCGATTCGAAAAAAAAAAAAACAACCTTAATTGCTTGTTACGTGATTACTACGTTTGCTGGAGACAGAAAGTGACCTTGAACAACCTATTTTGACACCGATGAAGAGCCGTGAATGATAACGAGACTTGGTTTGGGGTGTTAAATACGTGGTTCAATCCCAGTTGGCGATTTTATGATTCATTGTTTCAGGTAAATTGTCAGGAATAATAAGAACAATCGATAAAAATAGATTTGAAGTGTTTTCATTCAAAACTCTATTTCACATGTTTTAGTATTTTAAATAGTTTTTATATTCACAACAGATTTTGGAAATTGACAACTTTATTTTTATGCACTCTATTTGCCGATTTTCTAACAAAAACGTCCCCCTAATTCTGACTATCAAAGATATATATTTGACAGCATCTTTTAATTCAACGTGATAGCTTCTTTTTATTCAATGTTATTGATTAAATGAATAATTTGCATTTTTCTCTTCAAAGAGGAAGGTATGGAATAAAGTTTTGAAAATCTGAGTCCCATCTCCAGTCCTTCCTGGAATTCATGAATCCCTACAGTGCGACACAAGATTTCAATTGTAGTACGTATTTATTAAAACTATTTGCCATAGACTAAAGGTTTGTCAGTTGAGTACAATTGGTTTGAATTCAGAGTTTTCTTCCTCCTAACAACTTTCTATATCAAGGTTAAATATCCTAGGGTAGTCTACTATTTACCTGGGGAAAAGCCTCGCTCAGGATTTGAACTTGGATCCATAGCCAACGATGATAACCGCTGCACCACAAGAGCCGCCATGAATAATAGCAAGAAGAATCTTTAACAGAATTTTTTAACCACTTAAACAATCCATACACACGCACACATACACACCCACGGATATATATATATATATATATATATATATATATATATATATATATATATATATATAAGTATATTAACTAGCTATTGAAATTCGTCTCCAGTATTCAGTATGAGTCACACAAACTGTGCAAAGGGATAGATATTCTAATGTATATATTAATATTCTTTTTTACTTACTTTCTTTTGTACTCGTGATTAGTCCTTCATTTCAGAAAGAATAGACTGTAGGAAACGAAGCCTGTTTTCCTCGATATACACGCATGTATATCTTTATTATACTGATTAGCAGAAGAACCGGTTTAATTAATTCTTATCTTACCAGAAATTCACACCAGATAAGATTGAGATGAATTTGCTGAGAAAAAAAAGTCTTGTGTTTGACATCAAACATCAAGATTATTCGCTGCACATTTGTTATTTCGATCTTTCAGTATATTTGCGAATCTTGGATCCTCTCTTCTAACCTCCAGAGACGCATTGAAACTCTTTAGATGATACTGTAAATTCTTGAACCTCTCATACATCACAATGAGGAGGTCAGCAAAAGAATAACTGCAGTCTTTCGGTCACATGACTGCTTTCTTGGCATGGCGAAAAAAGGATAATGTAGTATCGTCATGTGACGAGATCATCAACACTGGCAAAAGCCATCCTTTAAGGCGCAGCTCCGAGACAGATATGAAGAAGCAGAGAGAAGAAGAGATAGGAAAATAACATCGGAATATGAACAGTCCTATCTTTTACCGAAATGAATGATGGCGATTGTCAGAGAATCATCTGCGTTGACTTTGCAACCACCCCTACCTGGGGTTACAAGGCTGATAATTTTGTGGGATTTTACTGAATGAATAATTTTTTCTGATAAAAGCTGATCAATTTAAATGGCTGAAAACTTTCCCTATGATAATAAATGAATAGTCCACACCATTGATTGTACAAGGATTAATGAACATTTTTGAAATATTTTGGTATGTGATTGATTGTGGTGCGTATATAACGTGATAAAGGCAGTTAAAGCCGAGTAAAATACCTGCTGTGGACGATAGTACCGTGATAGTTGGTTCGCTGACAGGTTCTCTCCATGATTGATTTGAAAAACCTACAGATGAACGTGCAGCTTAGTCTAATTCGCAGAAATACGATTTATGAATTTGCACTTGGCCATAATGTCATGTAAACAGCAAAAAAAAAAAAAAATTGTTGTTCAAAAAGTGCAGGCACATCTAATATAATGGCCGATGGATTTCGTTTTATGCCTTTCGTTTTAGTTAGGCTGAAAACCTTTCAGCTCGGTGCATAGATTACTTAAGTGCAACATTAACACAGGTGTTCACGCGCGCGCGCGGAGCGGACATGTCACACAGAGATGTCACAATAGCCCAGATGGGAAACGGGGCTACAGAGTGCAGGTGACATCACGTACTGGAAGCGCGTGGAGGATTTGGTGGATTTTGAAAAAAGTCAGTTAGTTTAGTTGAGTCCTGCCTCGGGAAAAGACGGTTGACTTTCGCTTGCTCGCCGAAGCCAGGCTAGTGGCTTGTAGTGGGTGCCGCACGAGATGAGGGGCATATGAAAAAGCCAGAAAAGAAAGAATGTGTATCTCTCTCCTTCTGTCGAAGAACATTTAAACTCAAAGGTTATAAAAAGTTTCGTACCTGAACTAAGAAGCCGTGTTTTTCGTGTTTCGAGATTCCTCTGTTCTATATATATATATATATATATATATGAACACTATAAGTACGTTTCACACATAGCCGTATCTGGCTATGGTACAGCACAGTTGAACACAGTTCAGTAAATAGATGGTTCCAAAAAATTTGCTCGAGTGGCAAAAACCTTTCTGATCAAGCAAGTTAGGGTATGCCTAAAATTGAGGATTCCGTGACCTTGATCCAAGCCACGAAATCAAATCCAGTACAAATTACTATGGAAGTATCTGGGTAATTCGACATCTCACAGTCCAGTGTGGTTCGTCACCTTCATGATCTCGGCAAAAACATCCTGAGAAACTGAATTGCGCCTGACGTTACGAAAATATTGGAAAACGTTTGTCCCACCCAGGTAATTTTTAGTTCAGAAACCTTGCGACATAGTCTGGAACGAGCAGCTGAAGGCATAGGCCTCCATGTCAATGCACACAAGACGGAATATATGTGCTTTAATCAAAGAGGCGACATATCCACAATAAACGGATGCACTCTGAAACTAATAGACAAGTTCACCTACCTTGAAAACAGTGTCTCATCAACCGAGACAGGCATCAATACGCGACTAGCAAAGTCGTAGGCAGCTTACGATAGGCTATCGGTCATATGGAAGTCAGACCTGACTGATTAAATGAACACATAGTTTTTTCTAAGCAGCAGTTGTGTCGATACTGCTTTATGGATGTACTACATGGGCATATATGAAACGTTTGGAGTAAAAACTTGACGGCAGCTACTCAGGAATGCTCCGAGCAATATTGAACAAGTCATGGAGGCTGCACCCTACAAAGCAGCAGCTGTACGGCCACTTACCACTCACCACGAGAACTATCCTAGTCAGACAAAGCAGACATTCAGGACACTGCTCGAGAAGTAGGGACAAGCTCATAATTGACCAACTCCAGTGTACTCCTTCACAAGGACGTTCAAAGGCAGGACAACCAGCTAGAACCTACATACAACAGTTCTGTGCCAATACAGGATGTAGCCTTGAAGACCTGCTAGAAGTGACAGACGATAGAAAAGGGTGGCGGGAGAGGGTCAGGGATATCAGTGCTGATGGTGCGACATGATGATGATGATGATGATGGATACCTATAGCAAAACACTGTCAAATATAACTACTTGTGTTCCTTTATTTTCGTTCCTTTGGTCTGTTCGTATCAGTTTAATCAACAAAAGAAAACGTCTTCATTCTAACTCTCTAGTTTCTATTTACATATTTGACTCTTTCATATCATTGCCAATATAAACAACGTCCTTGTTATTATGTTTAATACAAGTATAAAAAACAACAAAGTTATCTTCCCCCAAACATTAATACTATTTTGATTTAATAATTTTCTTTTCAGTAAAGCAATTATTCTGATCCCCTTTGAGGCCTTTCAATCACCAGGAGGGGTGTCTTCATAGCCTAGTGGCTAAAATGATGTGCCGCAGTCACAAAGTAAGCGAGTTCGAATTCCAGTCAAGCTATTCCGTTCAATTTCGGATTAATTGCCTATAAAAAGGTATGAATCCCCCCCCTAGACCCCCCAGCTATCTGTTAAATAGTTTCACTGCTGGTCTTCCGCAAAGAAGGCTTTCGCAGTCAATGACCCACGAAAATTGATATGCCATGAAACAGAAGAAACTAAACCATACACTCATTATATATCTATCTATCTATGAGTTAGACAGGCAAATCAGCACACATCCGCACACACACACACACACACATATATATATATATATATATATATATATATATATATATCATCATGTCGTGCAACTAGGACGGATATCCCTGACCCTCTCTCGCCACTTTTCCCTATCGTTCATTGCCTCTGGCTGGTCTTCAGGGCTACATCCCGTATCCTCACATAGCAGCTGTATGTTCTAGCTGGTCGTCATGCTTTTGCTCGACCATATGTGGGGTCCATAGGAGTACATCCCTTCTGAGCTCGTTTCTGCTTCTTCAGCAGTGTCCTGCGTGTCTGGTTTGTCTAACATGGATAGTTTTCGTGATGGGAGGCAGGTGGCCGTATTGTTGGTTCTTTGTGGGGTATTGCCGCCAGGACTTATTAAGTATTGCTCGCAACATTCTTGTGTAATTGCTGTCTAGCTTCGTTAGCCGCGAGTCGATGTCTTTTTCGGTTGATGAGACACTGCTTCCCAGGTAGGTGAATTCGTCTACCAGTTTCAGAGAGGTTCCCTCTAGCGTGGAGATGTCGCCTGCTTGATTAAAGCACATATATTCAGTTTTGTGTGCATTGACATGGAGGCATGTTTCAAACTATGCAGTAGTGCTTCGGCTTGGTATTTGCCAGTATCACTATGTCATCGGCGTAGTCGGCGTCAGTAATTGTTTTTGCGGAGTACCTTCTGCTTCTCTTCTTTGTCAGCTCGAAGCTGTTTTCTCTGATTTTATCGATCGATGTTCTAAACACGTAATCTTGACAAATGATAAAGAGGTATGGGGCTAGCGTATCTTCTTGTAGTACGGCTGCTACAATGTCAAAGTATTCTGTGTCTCCATCCGGTGAACGTACTATCACTTTGGTGTTTCTATAGAGAATCGTTATTGCTGCTACGGTTTCTTTTGGTAGGCCGTATGCTAGTAGGATTTGTTCCATCTTTCCTCTGTGAATGGAATAGCAGGCCTTGGTAAAGTCGATAAATAGTAATGTCGCCAGTAGGTTTTTTGTCCGTACGCCATCAAGGATTCTACGGATGGTCAATATTTGTGAGGTCGTGGATCTATTTGCTCGGGAGCCATTTTGGTTTTTCCTAAGAATGTTGTCGATTTTGGGTTCTATGCGGTTTCGTAGTAAGGCATTGTAAATTTTGGCTGCTATGGATATAAGTGTTATACCTTGGTAGTCCTTCGCTAATCCGAGGTCACCTTTTTTAGGGAAGGGGAGTATGCATCCCTTCATTCATCTGTCTATCGGATTTTGATTATAGACCGTTGCAGTGTCGGAGCAGTATGTCGTCGAATTGTCTGGTCTTCCACACTTCTGGGGGAATCACGTCAAGCCCTGCAGCATTCCTATTTTTAATTCTTTTAAGAACAGTGTCGAGTTCTTCTTGAGTGAACGGTCCTAGTTTAATGTCCCATTGTTTACTAATAATTCTGGTGATTGGTTCATGCGTAACTTTCGGTGGGTTTCCTAGTAGATTTTCGAAATGTTGTTTCCACAGTTTTATTCTTTCCTGTTGGTTTTCAGCTTTCAATTTTGCTTTGGTTGTGGACTTCTTTTTACTCACTTCGTTTATTGTTTGCCAGGCTATCCTAGATTGACTATCTTCTACTGAGTCTCTAATCTTATCTATCTGATTTTGTATGTATTCTGTCTGTTCTTTTAGATATATGCCTGTTAATTGATATTGTGCCTTTTTTAGTTTTATGGCAATTGTGTTTGTTGGGTTCTTCCTATAGCTTTGGAGGCAGTTTTCACATGTGCACGTTTTTCTCTAACCGCTAACGTTTCCCATGGGAGTCTATATTTAGTTCTAGGTTTTGTTGGAATACACTTTGCTGCCGCCTCAATATATATATATATATATATTTCAAATGTAAAAATTTTATAAGGTTTAATACAGAATAAACTCACATTACTCTGAGTTTCATGATTTCAATTTTTGGTTGCGCTAGTATTCCTGAGTTTTTTTTCTAAGAATCGACAACACATTACTCAGAGTTTTAATTTTTACACTTTGAATATATTTTGATATCACTCGAAATTGTGATGCATTGGGCACTATACATATTTTACGGATTAAAATGCTTTTCATCTTTATACATGTGTGTGTGTGTGTGTGTGTGTTTGTGTGTGTGTGTGCGTGCGTGTTTTTGTGTGGATAGGGGTGTAAAATGAATGAATAAAAATCCAATCTACAACTTTATAATTTTTACTTCTTTTGATTGAGTGAAAAGTTTTCTGAAAAACCTAAGTACAAGATCTTTTCTCGTGAGCAAAGATGATATTTGTCAGAGCATATATATTTTTGATATATATAGTTAAGATTCGTACAATGGATTATAGCAGTAACTACTAGCGCAAAATAAAAAGACATGTAACAAAGCTTTGTATGGTAGTGTGATTATGTAGAGAGAAATGTATTTATGCTTAAACGTATATGCGAACTGCTGATGACGAATGAATATTTTCAATGCATATATGGATAAAAGTAAGTAAGTAAAGTTGGCGACTGTAGTCGAGGGCAACCCGAATGCTCACTTTTCACAAGCTACTACACCGAGGTGTAGGGGAGGGCACAACTCCTTTTCCTAGATTGCTCCACTTTACCCTTGAAACGTACCTTATAATGCTGAGTGTAAAGCAAGGAGGTATCAAGTACCATTTTTTTAAGTCTTTGGTATGACACGACGTGGGATTTAACCCCGGTCTCCCGAACCATTGGCAAACACTCTACCCACTGGCCCAATGAGCCGGTAAAAAAATTTTTAACAAAAATTAAACGAGTTGAAGTAAAACGAATTTTTAAAAAAAGAAATAAATCAAAAGATACTTGATTAAGTTCATTACTTGTCGACTGACGAGTAAATATAGACAATTCCATACTTACTGAAGAAGTATTTGTTCCTTCTCTCATTTATATTTTTAGATAGGCTCGAAATTAACTAAATAGTTGTTGATTTATTTATGAATCTTATTGGCTAAGAAAAGATATTTTTAATATTTTTGAAGAGGAAAGAATTCTAAAATTATTTTTGGTTTTAATCTTTCAAATTTTTCGGGAAAGTATCTCGAAATTTACAAACTAACTCAAATGTACCGATTTGTCGATCAATGTAAAAATACAGACACAGAAATGACAGCTTCTAGAACAGAACTTGTTGATTCTTCCTCTGATGTCCAATTCATTCAGAACCATTATCAGACTGTGGGAACTGTCTCAAGTGTACTAAAAAAACAATTGGTATCACCATCACTCTCACTTTCCTCCACTTTCTAGTTCTTTGACAAGTTTTCTCTCTGATTCTCTCTCTCTCTCTCTTTTATGGTTAATTATACCAAGGTCTTGTCGTCAGTCTGGAATTAAATGATCATTTGTATCTCAAAATTCTAAAGATTTCTTTGAATCTCGTCCTCTACGACAAATTCTGGTTTGTGGTTGTACCTTATGGCAGTATGGTCAAAATTCAATCTCTTGCACAATTCTTAGTGGATCACCTGTCCCACCCACTTGTGTTTATTTTGTACAACTTTTGTGCTTGTTGTCTACATTCGTTTTCTATGTTATTGTTTTATCTTTTTCACTCATAATCCATACTTTCCATAATTGTTCATTATGGCGCATTTGTGCTGCTATTTCTAAATATTCTCCTTTTTTAAACCCAGGTTGAGCCTTCTGACCGGGATTTAAGAATTCTATGTCTTGTTCTTCTGGTTTGTGCCTATACTATTTGATAGCATTGTCACATTTTACCTTTTTCTTACGCACTCATGCCAAGTCCTGTACTCCTTTTGTACTAGTTTTCTGTATTCATTTATCATATAATTAACCGTTTTATATCTTCCTACTCATTACCTACACTTGCTGTTGTGCATTATCAGTTTTCGCTTTCGGTCCTCATGACATTGTTTCGTGTTGTTATTGCAACAGATTCAGTTTCTTCGTTCATGTTTCTTTTCTTTTTTCTTACCTTGTTCAAGTCTACTCATGTGCAATCTCTCGCTGTTTATCACTTGAAGTATCTATTCAGTTATTTCTCTTCCCATTTCGGTTTCTTAGTCTGTCAATGTCATGTATCGGATGTAAAACGTTGTGCATAGTCATCAACATCTTTGTTCTGATAGTCGATTTGTCCTAGAACCTCCTTTGTCCATTTTAAGAATGGTCCCGAGTATCTTGCTAGGGAAACAGCTCCGGTATTTATCCCTTTGATGAGGTTCTGCTGCCGAGCTTGGATTTGATAAGTCTTCTTGTTCTTCTGAGTACACTTTTTTTTTATTTTGCATTTCATCTCTTTTCGTTGCCAATATTCCCACGTACTTGCAATTTTCCTTTTCTCCAAGTGTTCTCATGCTTTTTTGATTTGCAGTTATATAGGTTCTATTTTTTTCCTGTCCCACTTTTTCTTTATTATTATTATTATTATTTGTTTCGTAAAATAACAAAATAAAATAAAAAACAATCGAGAAAATAAATGTGTACGTGTGTGTGTGTGTGTGTGTGTGACATATAGAGAAACATGACTTTTCAAAACAGAATTATTTCATTTCCATTTTCTAAACTTCAAAGTATATTTATCCTTTTATATTTCTGTGTATAAAAAAATATATATTAACGTGTCTATGTATATGCACGTGGAGATACGCACACATATGTATCAATTTCTAGATGTTTTGATTTTGTTTATATGATGAAACTATTTGGAACACTGCATAGACATTATTGTATATCTGTCAGTGTGAATGTATGTATGGGTGTATGTATGTATATTTCTGCTCATCTTTCATTTCAGCCCCTCTCTTTCTCGCTGTCTAGCTTTGTTCCACTTTCTCTTATCTACCTTATCCTCTTAAAAACTTGGTACTGTAAAGAAACTACACTCAAATACACACTAACACACATAAATAATATATATATATATATATATATACGTAAATAGATTTATATTCATTAAATACACGCACTTACCCACAGATTTCTATATAACATACACACACGCATACGTATATATTCTTTTCATCGGTACATTCATTTGTGTCTTACCAAGTCTGCATCAATGAACCAAAAATCTTCAAAATAATGATTCAGTTTCTTGCAAGCTTTTACTCCACCATCACCCTCATCTTTTATTTCTTGTCAAAACACCACCATCGCCACCAACACGGTAGATTAATCATCATCATCCTAAAATTTATTGCAATATTTCTTTTTGTCCCCGGAGGGAGGGACTAATTAGTGTTGGTTGGTTAATTGAGGAGGGATATTTTTTTCTCTCCTTCAGTCATTATTACATTTTTTTTAATAAAAATGCCGCAATTTCATTTCCCGCCTTTGATAGACTCGAGACACGTTTTCTTTCAACGCCATTTTCGTAATTACTAATCTTGTCAGAAAGTATTTCGCAATTAGAGCCTCTCCAGATAATACGTATGGATGAAATGATAATCACAAGTTATTTTCACTAATAGAAATTATTACCACGATGTTCGTATATACTTAACTTGTTATTTTATGTAATAAGGAACTAATACAAAAAATGTTTTAAAAGTTAATATATATATATATATATATATATATATGTATATATTTGTGTGTGTGTGTGTGCGTGTGTGATAATGTGTGTGTATTTGTGTGCGTTTACATACGTATTCGAGAATGTATGTATGCATGTATGCTGTGTGTATATTTGTATTTGCGCATGCGTGTTTAAACAAGCATGTGTACGTTTTTTTTGTTTTTTTTGAATGGGCTCATATGATATATTATTTTGTATAAATATTGTTTTGTATATATATATATATATATATATATATATGTGTGTGTGTGTGTGTGCATGCGTGTGTGTGTGTGTGTGTGTGTGTGTGTGTGTGTGTGTATTTTCACACGTATGTGTGTGCGCATGTGTGTGTATGTGTTTGTGTGTTCGTGTGGACGCACGTACAAGCACATATGTTGGGATTTTTTTGTTTCTTCTTTAGCTTCTATGGCATATTCATAAACACACACACACACACACACACACACACACACACACACACACAGATATATATATGTATATATATATGGGTGGGGTGTTTCTACGGATATGTCCGTCTGCGTTTATGCTTGCTTAAACATGTGTGCCATTTTTTTTTTGTTTCTGCATGTGCTCATATGACATTTATATGGGTACAGATATCCTTTTTTTTTATGTATGAGGGAATATATATATATATATATATATATATATATAAGTTTTTGGTTGGTTGGTTGGTTGTGTTTATGGCATATCAGCTTTTGTATGTTATTTAATGCCAAATCCATTTTTATACAAATAAACAGTTCTATAAAAATTTCAATAGAACATATGTAAACAGTTTAATTGTCAAAAACATTTCTATTTCAAGCGATTCAATTTAGTCAAACAGTTCTTATGAAAACCGTTCAGTTTAGTATAAGAATAGTTTTGCTTTAAACATAGTTAAATGTCTAAACAGTTCTATTTGAATTTGAATTTAAAGAACAGTTCCCTTTCAAACAATTCAGTTTAGTTCACAAAAACAATTCTATTTCACGTAATTCAGTTTAGTATAAGTACTCAGTTTAGTTCTATTTGACAAATAGATAGGACTTTATCAGGTGCTACCACTCCAGGCCAGAGTAGACCTGGCAGCGAAGGGAATGAAGGGGTACTCCACATTCCCTAAAACTTCAGTATTACTGGAACCTTACCATCAGTTTGTTTAGTTTCATACCCAGGACACTCTTGGGAGGGGATCTTCCCCTTCTGCAGAAAAACAGTCGGTGTATTCTGCAGCCACTGCCAACGCGCAATATATATATATATATATATATATATATATATATATATATATATATATATATATATATATGTGTGTGTGTGTGTGTGTGTGTGTGTGTGTGTGTGTGTGTATATGCACATACATTTAAAGATCAATTATTTTTCTTGGGATGGCTTTTTTAGTGAAGCAGTATACTCAATGTTGGATATCAATCACATAGACGAACATTTTTGTGTGAAAATTTTCTAATCACTTGCGATAATAAAAAATAAATAAATGAAAATAAAATAAAAATATAAGGAAATCCTTGCGTTCTATTATCGTTAATAACATTGTATTTCAAAATGTATGTGACGTAATTAGTGTTCGAGTTTTTTTCTTTGTTATCTTTTCTTTGTATCCTATGTTGAGTGTGATAAAAACCATTCTAATGAAACTAAAATCGACCAAAACTTTATTTATGAACCCATTAAAGATTTCAAATTCAGTTATGATAGACATGTATTACTAAATCAAAAAGATTTTGAAATGTTAGTCAATGCACATAATAAACAATACTGAAAAATTGTTGAATTCTTCATTTTTAAAAATCCAAATTCAATCGAACAAAGGTACAGATCTTCCAATTTATCTCTTTATTTAGTTAAATTAGTTCTAAATAGTTACAATATCCCTTATTTAAATTAGGTTTTATTAATCATTATTAGATTACAATTACTTTTAATAGTTTCTATGTGATTTCTAAACAAGATATTTTCTTATTGAGATTTTTATAACAAACGACGGCAAATACATCATTTTAGTTATTATGAGAAGAAAAAAACATCCCAATGAAATATAAATGAAAAATTTTTAAAAATCTAAACTACCTACGGAGACGATATTTTTTTAAGAATTGAAAAAAAATCTCATTTACGTTCTAAAATAAAAAAAAAAATCCAGAGCAAATGCATTAATCTTTCACAAAAAAAGAAAAAGAAAAAAGACAATAAAATAAAACAAAGCAGAAATAAATTTTCGAAAATTAAGAACGTCATATTCATTTTGAAAAAGAACGTTATTCTCAGTTACAGAACGCTAAACATTTTCAAATTTTTTCTTTTAAAGATAGTTTTCGGGTGTGACATTACCTTACTAACGTGGCATCGAAGATAGTTTAATAAAAAATAAGAAATAAAAGATGAAAAAAAAAAAAATACAACGCTAACATTTGTATATCATTCATATATGAATAAATACATTCTCTGAATATGTTATTTTTTCATATTTTATATTTTCATATCAACGGATTTATTTAAATTTTTCTCATTTATATATATATATATATATATATATATACAATCATGTATTTATATGTATACATGCACGCGGATATAATCCCATATGCATATATCTCCCCCTCTCTCTCTCTCTCTCTCTCTCCCTCTCGCTTTCCTCCTCCTCTCTCTCTCTTTATATATATATATATATATATATATATATTAACACAGACAATACTATATATAAATAAAACTGTTAATGTCCACATCGTTTTCAAGTATGTTCCATACACTTTTGTATAAATACTTTGTTTCCCTTGTGAGACATCTGATTTTAAAATATCTCCCATATAATAAAGAAGTGTCTGGATATTCTTGTCTAGCTGGAATATTAGAAAAATCATCCAATTTTAAACAAATATATTTAATGCGACTCATTTTACTTCTTGGATTAGGCATATATCTATAATTAAAAATACCCAAATACACTATCTACCTATCAGTCTATCTTCTTAGCTATTGGTGTATGCAAAATTTACAATTGTCATCTTTTTCTATACGAAGGATTGAATGGACCGCGAAAAACCGTTTCATTTCTGAAAAATTAAATCGATGGGACTCACTAATACGCCCACACATATATTAGCACAGTCAGCTGGAATGTTGAATACACTGATTGCATCTCTTCAGAGGGGTAAGACAACCCTCAACGACTGTCCTAAATATGACACAAAACAACTGATGGTGTTGCTCCAGTAAAGCGGGATCTGTGGGGAATGCGGAGTACCCCTTCATTGCTATCACTCCCAGATTCACTCAAATCCAGAGTGGTAATACATGATAGGATTTTATCTATGGTTCAAATTGACGTGTTTGACAGATAAACTGAGTACAAACAAATGATTGAATCGTTTCAAATAGAACTGTTTGATCATTCAACTATGTGTATCTACAAATTGTGTTTCCAAATCATGTATTTAATGTATATGTAAAAACAGGATTTTGGTATTAAATATCCAACAATTGTGGATATGGCATAAAACCAAACCATATATCATCATCATCATGTCGTGCTGGTAGCACGGATATCCCTGAACCCCTCTCGCCACTTCTCCCTATCGTTCATCGCCTCTGGCAGGTCTTCAGGGCTACATCCTGTATCCTCACACAGCTGATGAATGTATGTTCGGGGTGGTCGTCCTGCTTTTGCTCGGCCATATGTGGAGGTCCATAGGAGTAAATCACTCATGAGCTCGTCCGTGCTTCTCCAGCAGTGTCCTGCATATCTGGTTCGTCTAACTTGGATTGTTTTCATGATGGGAGGCAGGTGGCCGTATAGTTGGTTCTTTGTGGGGTGTTGCCACCAGGACTTGTTCATTATTGTTCGCAGCATTCTTGCGTAATTGCCGTCTAGCTTTTTCTTCAGCCGTTTAGTTAGCGTCCAAGTAGTGCATCCATACAGCAGTATCGATACGACCGCTGCCTGGAAGAAATTTACGGTTTATGTATGATGTTTGAGTGTGGGTTATGGTTATCTTTCGATGGCTGTTTTTATTCTCATCTATAGAAGCCACTCTTATAGATGAGCAGCAGTAGTTCCCCGATCGAACTGATGATCCTGAACGTTACCAAATATATGAGTACAACACTACCATTAATTTTGATAAAAAGTGAATTTTATTCTAAACCAAACACACCTGGACTTTGTTTTTTTGTGTGATGAGATGACATATTAAATATTATTTATTACTATTTTATATAATTCATCGATAATACTTTATATAATTTATTAGAAATATTTTATATAATTTTATCATCACGTTGCATATTCAAATCCTGTATTCTAAAAAAGAATTTCACACACACACACACACACACACACACACACACACACACACACACACACACACACACACACACATATATATATATATATATATATATATATAAAGATTTATTTATTCATGGCCTGCTACATATTTTTTTAGTTAATGTGTAATACATAATAAGGACATTGTTGTTATAATCTACGTATTGCTCGACTGATTTTTATTGATATTATATTCTTAATTAGCTTTTATCTTTGTGTTCTATTTTCAAAATCTTATTCACCCTCTGACCTACTTCTGGTGATGTCATATGTACTCAGCTGGTGGTAACTAGTGTCTAATATTTATAATAATATTCTAAAACATTTGAAAATTGTTTAATTGAACAATAGCAGATCTCTGTGACAACGACGAACAAGAATCACGTTCACATATAATCATTTTCAGGGAAAGATGGAATTAGGCTAAAAAATACACAGGAAGACACACTGACGAAGAAACCGTCTCAAGTAATCTGCATAATATTCTTGTTTGACTCCATCAGTAAACTGAGTACGGATATAGACAACACTTAGGATTATTTACATTTTTCGGACTATTTTCCTCATCTTTGTCACCATGTTTATCACAACGCTTCGGCCGTTGTACGCTCCGGCCTTCTTCAGCTGGTTGGAATGTTGAACTTAACCCTTTATTTCGCTTACCAGTGTAACTGACATCCATTAAACATGGCATGTGTAACTAGAACAGTCTACCCCGGTAAGCGAAATAAAGGGTTAAGTTCGGCATTCCAGCCACCTGAAGAAGGCGGGAGCATACAACGGCCTAAACGTTGTGATAAACATAGTGACAAAGATGAGGATAATAGTCCGAAAAATTAAATAATTTACATAATACCTCATCTCAGAAATATAGACAACACTTAGGATATGTTATTTAAACCTGTTTGTTCAAGGAAACGATAGCATGTGAATGTAATTCCCGTTCGTCGTCGCTGTCATGAAGACTCGACAGCGTCTAGTTTAACAATTTTTAAATGCTTAAAAAAGTGCTATCTTATTTAAATTCTAATAAATTTAAATTAAGTGGATATGATATACCCAACGATGGCCAGAGGATAATCAACTGAAATCTGTTAAATGATTTGATTGATTGGTTTTAACGGCATATCGAATGGTCTAGGATTATTTTATGCCAAAAGTTTAAGCCCCAAATTCATATTTGTAAGTTAATTTTTAAATTTTTTTACAGTTGTTGATCGGCAGGCCAGTAACCCACTTAAATAAAAACAGATGGGAAATAGTCCTACTAGAAAAAATATGAAGAACGTTAGAATAATTACCAGAAAGAAAAACTAAAATACGAAAATATAATTGATATGATTGATAATATATAAAAGGTTATTTAATAAACTTGTTGTTTATTTAATGCCAAAACCAGTTTATACATATATATTAAAGATAATTGATTTGTAAACACATTTTGGTGATGACATTTTTAAACGAGTTTGAGCACATTTCTTTCACACCGATAAATATTTTCAAGTATTTCTATCTAACACGTATAATTCTACTGACTATTAATCAATGGTTTGTACACAGTTGAACGGTTTCAATTATTGCTATATTGCACCAAAAATTCTATTCAACATTAATCATATATTTGCAGACAGTGAAATGGTTACAATCTGCTTTGTAACATTGATTGTTCTACTTGCACTCAGATAAATGGTTCTTAGTATTGCAATGGAATAGCAATGATTCAGTTTAGACACAAAGTTAAAGAGTTTCAAGTATTTCTATTCATCACTAATAATTCTATTCAACATTACTCATTCTTTTGCACACAGTTAAATGGTTACAAGTATTGATATGTATCATATACAATTCATTCAATCAGTCATTTGTTCACACACAGTCAAATGATCACACAGTTCTATTACTAACAATTCAAGTTTACATAAACCATTTGTTTATAAAAAGTTTGGATGTTAAACAGTTCTATTTGACCCGTTGATAGGACCCTATCAGGGGCTATCACTCTAGGTCAGAGTGGACCAGGGTGGAATGGCAATTAAAGGATACTACACATTCACAAAAGCTCTAGAAGTGGATCCTCGTCATCAGATTGTTCAATGTCATATCAAGGACATTCACAGGAGCGGGTGTTCTACAACCACAGCAGACTAGGCTGAATGTTAAATTGAACCGAAAATGCTGGACTGATGTCATGAAATGACTTCTTCACTAATTTACCGGGTGTGATGAACATTCACATAGGAATGATTGACAGATGGCAGGTCAAGGTTCCTTTAGTAGCCATAACAAAGTATGTGGTGAATAAAAAAAGGACAGAAGATGGAAGAATTGTAGACGCCAAAGCATGCAGATGTATATTTTGGCGCTGAAAAAAAACACCTGGTATCTTCCCGTTCATGAAATTCATCTCAAATGAACTTGTAAAATTCTAAATGAATGTGTTTGGGATTTTGCAACAAAGTGGTTATCTATTCTTTCATTAGCAAAACCAAGTGACAACCTCTTTGTCATCTTTTTAAGACTTCAACCTTTGCAAGATCTTAGCGATAAAACACAAATAAAGTGTCTTAACCCGTCAAGATTTATACATTAAGAGTATATAAATCTCTAGCATATTCATTTTCACGCTATGTATCATATCAACAAATTATGAATATTGATAATACTAGAAATCCTAATGGCGTAATTGTTATTGTCAAAGAATATGAACTCGTCACGCAAAGTTCAAATCCTGGGTGAAGCAGTTTGCGTTTCATTTCCGCCTAATATCTTTGGGAAAGTCGTATGTCCATACGCTATTCCCTTGCAACGGATAAAATAATATCTCGGACAGATTTCGATTGGTTTGGTCGAAAGTTTGGTCTCGGAAATGATAAACTCGGTCTTTGTTCGGAGAAGATGTGATACACTGATGCACTATTTTTCTGTTATCAGCTCATCCAAAAACGTGTTGCTGACTCTTCAGAAGCCTCCACCAGTGTAAGATCATTACCAGCGTAGTCATTTACTGAATTAAATTCGATCCTGACCAGCCGTTTAGGTAAAACTGGGGCAGATTCGCTCTTGGCCATGTAGGAATTAATTTCACCTTTAGGAACAGGACTCTTCTTGTATCTTTGATTCGTTTCTCATCTTTCGTTGACACGAACCTTTGTCTCTTCGTACCGAAATGGACTTACCAAAACAGAAAAAGAGACAGAATCATGAAATCCGTGATCCCCCCTATATATATATGTGCCCAGCGGGATTGCAGGGCGCTGTTCGTTCCCTTCAAGTCTACCAGTTAACGCAGGGCACAGACGTTGGCTGTGGTTTGCTGAACGCTATTTAATGTTACAGATATGCCCAACTCCCTAAAGGAAGCACATTTTAAAGCCACTAGGCGAGTTATAAGTGAATTATTAAAAGTCAAAATAGCTAACTGGATAGCTTTCCCCCTTAAATATAAGGTCTTCGACAAATACAATTTTTCCTCAACAAAAATAAAGGACTCTGAACTGCCGTGTCGGGGTTAACAAGATTAATAACAATATTCTTTTGTTGAATAAAAGAAAGAAACAAAGAAAAAAAACAATTCAGGTAAAGTTCAGGAGCGAGAAAGTCTTTCTGCATCTCGGGATAGCCTCAATTAAAATATCCGTGTCCCGGACGCCGACCCCATTTAATATCTGTTAATGGCCGAAGGTGAGAATGTAGTTCGACAACGGCAGACACGTTCTGCTTTCCTTCGGGATTCGGGATTTAATCGTAGAGCTCGTGCTCTAAATCTTAAGTTTATCATTGGGGAAATATTTCCTCTTTTCTCCTCTATCTTAGAGCTATTCTTTCCTCCGTAATTTGTCTTTTATTCCCGTCAGCGAGGATGCAGCAAGATAAATTTGAATATACTTAAATTGTATGTTCACTTACTTTGGATCTTTTGGAGTTTATTCTCTTCCTTTTTCTCCTCGTTATTGGGTTTCCATAACACGTTGGTAGAAGGATACACGTCTTATTTCAGATAAGACCAAGATTAATTATCGTCTTTTTTTTCGTGGACTAGTCTTTTCTTTAGGCATTAGTTTAATGAGGCTCACCATACCTCGGAGTTTGAGTTTATTCAAAGAAGGAGTTTTTTTTTTCTTTTCTCTCAATGTTCTCCGCGCAGCGTGACTTTGGATTTAGGGTTTCTTCCATATCCCAAATTCTGTTCTTAATTTTTCAACGAACAACAGGTAACTCCATATGTGTCTTCCTCCTTCGACAACTAAAACGGCAACACATTATGTGTTTGATGAATATACGGCAACTAACTTGTTTCCGTAGTTTGAAAATTCACCACGTGTTCGCTTTTTGACTGTTTCTTCCTCTGTACCAATCATGGTCACAGGTTTGCTTCTCCTCTGACGCATACATTACTAATAGGGAGTGAGGTTCTTCTATGCCCATATCAGCTTGTACTAAAGAGAGGGTTGTGGAGAAACACCTCTCCCTCCATTATTCTGCTTACTTCTATAGTCTGCTGAGTCTTGCTTGCTAACGAGCCACTCCTCCTTCCCCCAGAAACCGGATAATGTATTAGGGTGTCATATTTCTTCGTGACAATGTATATATATATATATATATATATATATACATTGACGGTTTACAGTAAACATCAACACAACTTTTGCCTCGGATAGGTAACAACGCCCGACACGGGGTAATAGATCAAGCATATGTTATTACGCTTAATGATCAGTAAATGATTCTGAACTTTGTCAATTTGTCTTTCTTTACCTTGCTAGATTTTTTTTTGATAATTTATCTATTCGTATTCTGGTATGAAAAGCTTTCAATGGTTGTTTTTATTCTCATCTACAGAAGCCACACTTATAGATGAGCAGCAGTAGATCCCCGATCAAACTAATCGATCCTGGCCGTTGAACCATAGGGTTCATACGCTCAGGACCTGGTTAGGTATTGCGTTGAGTCGTCAGTGGGTATATCCGCTTGCCTTTACGTCTACCATGCTGCATTTCATGGCTTTCGAAAAAAATGTTTTTTCTTCTTTTTTTTTTATTTCCTCCGTTTTTCATTAGGTTTTAACTTAGTTAAATTCCACGATTAATTTAATTTTTTTTTTTTTGTTAAATTCATTAGAGTACTTTTTAAAAACACTTCTAAGCATCCTTATAGGCATTCTAGTTTACGTTTACTTTGGTTTTTGGGTTCTAATAAGTCCAGTAGTGTCAGTTTCTTTTGACAAAGTCCAAATTTTAATTTGAAATTACAGTAAAATCGTCTTTGCATTTAAGACACAGAGAGTATACAGCAGTGATTTTAAAAGAAAAAAATCTAGAACATCCATTGATAAAATCAAAGAAAACGGATTCAAGCTAACAAAGAAAAGAAGCAGAAGGTACACCGCAAAAAAAAAAAAAAAAAAAATTACCAACTATTGATAAAAGAAAATGGATTCAAGCTAACAAAGAAAAGAAGCAGAAGGTACCCAGAAAAAATGAAAAATTACCAACTATTGATAAAATCAAAGAAAACAGATTCAAGCTAACAAACAAAAGAAGCAGAAGGTACCCCACAAAAAAAAAAAAAAAAAAAATTACCAACTATTGATAAAATCAAAGAAAACGGATTAGGGCTAATAAAGAAAATAAGCGGAAGGTACCCCTGAAAAAAAAAAAAAAATTACCAACTAATGATAAATTCAAAGAAAACGGATTCAAGCTAACAAAGAAAAGAAGCAGAAGGTACCCCGCAGAAATAAAAAAAATAAAAAATTACCAACTATTGATAAAATCAAAGAAAACAGATTCAAGCTAACAAAGTAAAGAAGCAGAAGGTAGACCGCAAAAAAAAAAAAAATTACCGACTATTGATGAAATCAAAGAAAACGGATTCAAGCTAACAAAGAAAAGAGGCAGAAGGTACCCCGCAAAAAAAAAAAAAAAAAAAAAAATTCCAACTATTGATAAAATCAAAGAAAACGGATTCAAGCTAACAAAGAAAAGAGAAAGAAGGTACACCGCAAAAGAAAAAAAAAAAATTACCAACTATTGATAAAAGAAAACGGATTCAAGCTAACAAAGAAAAGAAGCAGAAGGTATCCAACAAAAAATAAAAAATTACCAACTATTGATAAAAACAAAGAAAACGGATTCAAGCTATCAAAGAAAAGAAGCAGAAGGTACCCCGCAAAAAAAAAAAAATTACCAACTATTGATAAAAACAAAGAAAACGGATTCAAGCTATCAAAGAAAAGAAGCAAAAGGTACCCCGCAAAAAAAAACAAAAAAAAAACAAATTAGCAACTATTGATAAAATCAAAGAAAACGGATTCAAGCTAACAAAGAAAAAAAGGAGAAGGTACCCCGCAAAAAATAAAAAATTACCAACTATTGATAAAATCAAAGAAAACGGATTCAAGCTAACAAAGAAAAGAGAAAGAAGGTACCCCGCAAAAAAAAAAAAAAAAAATTACCAACTATTGATAAAAGAAAACAGATTCAAGCTAACAAAGAAAAGAAGCACAAGGTACCCCGCAAAAAATAAAAAATTACCAACTATTGATAAAATCAAAGAAAACGGATTCAAGCTAACAAAGAAAAGAGAAAGAAGGTACCCCGCAAAAAAAAAAAAAAAAAAAATTACCAACTATTGATAAAAGAAAACAGATTCAAGCTAACAAAGAAAAGAAGCACAAGGGACCCCGCAAAAAATAAAAAATTACCAACTATTGATAAAATCAAAGAAAACGAATTCAAGCTAACAAAGAAAAGAGAAAGAAGGTACCCCGCAAAAAAAAAAAAAAAAAAAATTACCAACTATTGATAAAAGAAAACAGATTCAAGCTAACAAAGAAAAGAAGCAGAAGGTACCCCACAAAAAAAAAAAAAAAAAATTACCAACTATTGATAAAATCAAAGAAAACGGATTCAAGCTAACAAAGAAAAGAGAAAGAAGGTACCCCGCAAAAAAAAAAAAAAAAAAAATTACCAACTATTGATAAAAGAAAACAGATTCAAGCTAACAAAGAAAAGAAGCAGAAGGTACTCCGCAAAAAATAAAAAATTACCAACTATTGATAAAATCAAAGAAAACGGATTCAAGCTAACAAAGAAAAGAGAAAGAAGGTACCCCGCAAAAAAAAAAAAAAAAAATTACCAACTATTGATAAAAGAAAACAGATTCAAGCTAACAAAGAAAAGAAGCACAAGGTACCCCGCAAAAAATAAAAAATTACCAACTATTGATAAAATCAAAGAAAACGGATTCAAGCTAACAAAGAAAAGAGAAAGAAGGTACCCCGCAAAAAAAAAAAAAAATTACCAACTATTGATAAAAGAAAACAGATTCAAGCTAACAAAGAAAAGAAGCAGAAGGTACCCCACAAAAAAAAAAAAAAAATTACCAACTATTGATAAAATCAAAGAAAACGGATTCAAGCTAACAAAGAAAAGAAGAAGGTACCCCACCAAAAAAAAAAAAAAAAAATACCAACTATTGATGAAGTCAAAGAAAACGGATTCAAACTAACAAAGAAAAGAAGAAGAAGGTACCCCCCCCAAAAAAAAATTACGAACTATTGATAAAAACAAAGAAAACGGATTCAAGCTAACAAAGAAAAGAAGCAAAAGGTACCCCGCAAAAAAAAAAAACAAAAAAACAAATTAGCAACTATTGATAAAATCAAAGAAAACGGATTCAAGCTATCAAAGAAAAAAGGGAGAAGGTACCCCGCAAAATAAAAAAAAAAAAATTACCAACTATTGATAAAATCAAAGAAAACGGATTCAAGCTAGCAAAGAAAAGAAGCACAAGGTACCCCGCAAAAAATAAAAAATTACCAACTATTGATAAAATCAAAGAAAACGGATTCAAGCTAACAAAGAAAAGAGAAAGAAGGTACCCCACAAAAAAAAAAAAATTACCAACTAATGATAAAATAAAAGAAAACGGACTGAAGCTAACAAAGAGAAGAAAAAGAAGGTACCCCGCAAAAAAAAAAAAAAAAAAAAAAAAAAAAAATTACCAACTATTGATAAAATCAAAGAAAACGGATTCAAGCTAACAAAGAAAAGAGAAAGAAGGTACCCCGCAAAAAAAAAAAAAAAAATTACCAACTATTGATAAAAGAAAACAGATTCAAGCTAACAAAGAAAAGAAGCACAAGGTACCCCGCAAAAAATAAAAAATTACCAACTATTGATAAAATCAAAGAAAACGGATTCAAGCTAACAAAGAAAAGAGAAAGAAGGTACCCCGCAAAAAAAAAAAAAAAAAAAAATTACCAACTATTGATAAAAGAAAACAGATTCAAGCTAACAAAGAAAAGAAGCAGAAGGTACCCCACAAAAAAAAAAAAAAAAATTACCAACTATTGATAAAAGAAAACAGATTCAAGCTAACAAAGAAAAGAAGCAGAAGGTACCCCACAAAAAAAAAAAAAAAATTACCAACTATTGATAAAAGAAAACAGATTCAAGCTAACAAAGAAAAGAAGCAGAAGGTACCCCACAAAAAAAAAAAAAAAAAATTACCAACTATTGATAAAAGAAAACAGATTCAAGCTAACAAAGAAAAGAAGCAGAAGGTACCCCACAAAAAAAAAAAAAAAAAATTACCAACTATTGATAAAATCAAAGAAAACGGATTTAAGCTAACAAAGAAAAGAAGCAGAAGGTACCCTGCAAAAAAAAAAAAAAAAAAAAATACCAACTATTGATAAAATGAAAGAAAACGGATTCAAGCTAACAAAGAAAAGAGGCAGAAGGTACCCATAAAAAAAAAAAAAAAATTACCAACTATTGATAAAATCAAAGAAAACGGATTCAAGCTAACAAAAAAAGAGGCAGAAGGTACCCCGCAAAAAAGGAAAATTACCAACTATTGATAAAATCAAAGAAAATGGATTTAAGCTAACAAAGAAAAGAAGCAAAAGGTACCCTGAGAAAAAAAATTACCAACTATTGATGAAATCAAAGAAAACGGATTCAAGCTAACAAAGAAAAGAAGAAGAAGGTACCCCGCAAAAAAAAAAAAAAATTACCAACTATTGATGAAATCAAAGAAAACGGATTCAAGCTAACAAAGAAAAGAGGCAGAAGGTACCCCGCAAAAAAAAAAAAAATTACCAACCATTGATAAAATCAAAGAAAACGGATTCAAGCTAAAAAAGAAAAATGGCAGAAGGTACCCCGCAAAAAAAAAAAAAAAAAATTTCCAACTATTGATAAAATCAAAGAAAACAGATTCAAGCTAGCAAAGAAAAGAAGCACAAGGTACCCCGCAAAAAATAAAAAATTACCAACTATTGATAAAATCACAGAAAACGGATTCAAGCTAACAAAGAAAAGAGAAAGAAGGTACCCCACAAAAAAAAAAAATTACCAACTAATGATAAAATAAAAGAAAACGGATTCAAGCTAACAAAGAAAAGAAGCAGAAGGTACCCAACAAAAAAAAAAATTACCAACTATTGATGAAATCAAACTAAACGGATTTTAACTAAAAAAGAAAAGAAGCAGAAGGTACCCCACAAAAAAAAAAAAAATTACCAACTATTGATAAAATCAAAGAAAACGGATTTAAGCTAACAGAGAAAAGAAGCAGAAGGTACCCGGAAAAAAAAACAAAAAAAAACCAACTATTGATAAAATCAAAGAAAACTGATTTAAGCTAACAAAGAAAAGAAGCAGAAGGTACCCTAAAAAAAAAAAAATTACCAACTATTGATAAAATCAAAGAAAACGGATTTAAGCTAACAGAGAAAAGAAGCAGAAGGTACCCCACAAAAAAAAAAAAAAAAAAATACCAACTATTGATAAAATCAAAGAAAAAGGATTCAAGCTAACAAAGAGAAGAGAAAGGAGGTACCCATAAAAATAAAAATAAAAAATTACCAACTATTGACAAAATCAATGAAAACGGATTCAAGCTAACAAAGAAAAGAGGCAGAAGGTACCCCGAAAAAAAAAAAAAATTACCAACTATTGATGAAATTAAAGAAAACGGATTCAAGCTAACAAAGAAAAGAAGCAGAAGGTGCCCAGCAAAAAAAAAAAAAATTACCAACTATTGATGAAATTAAAGAAAACGCATACAAGCTAACAAAGAAAAGAGGAAGAAGGTACCCCGCAAAAAAAAAAAAAAATTACCAACTATTGATAAAATAAAGAAAACGGATTCAAGCTAACAAAGAAAAGAGGAAGAAGGTACCCCGCAAAAAAAAAAAAAAATTACCAACTATTGATAAAATCAAACAAAACGGATTTAAACTAAAAAAGAAAAGAAGCAGAAGGTACCCCGCAAAAAAAAAAAAAAAATTACCAACTATTGATAAAATCAAAGAAAACGGATTCAAACTAACAAAGAAAAGAAGCAGAAGGTACCCCGCAAAAAAAAAAAAAAAAATTACGAACTATTGATAAAATCAAAGAAAACGGAATCAAACTAACAAAGAAAAGAAGCAGAAGGTACCCCACAAAAAAAAAAAAAAATACCCACTATTGATAAATTCAAAGAAAACGGATTCAAGCTAAAAAAGAAAAGAGGAAGAAGGTACCCCGCAAATATAAAAAATAAAAAAAAAATTACCAACTATTGATAAAATCAAAGAAAACGGATTCAAGCTCACAAAGAAAAGAAGCAGAAGGTACCCCGCAAAAAAAAAAAAAAAATTACCAACTATTGATAAAATCAAAGAAAACGGAATCAAACTAACAAAGAAAAGAAGCACAAGGTACCCCGCAAAAAATAAAAAATTACCAACTATTGATAAAATCAAAGAAAACGGATTCAAGCTCACAAAGAAAAGAAGCAGAAGTTACCCCGCAAAAAAAAAAAAAAAAAAAAATTACAAACTATTGATAAAATCAAAGAAAACGGATTCAAGCCAACAAAGAAAGGAAGCAGAAGGTACCCTGCAAAAAAAAAAAAAAAATTACCAACTATTGATAAAATCAAAGAAAACGGATTCAAGCTAACAAACAAAAGAAGCAGAAGGTACCAAAAAAAAAAAAAAAATTACCAACTGTTGATAAAATCAAAGAAAACGCATTCAAGCTAACAAAGAAAAGAGAAAGAAGGTACCCATAAAAAAAAAAAAAAATTACCAACTATTGACAAAATCAATGAAAACGGATTCAAGCTAACAAAGAAAAGAAGAAGGTACCCCGCAAAAAAAAAAAAATTACCAACTATTGATAAAATCAAAGAAAACGGATTTAAGCTAACAAAGAAAAGAAGCAGAAGGTACCCCGCAAAAAAAAAAAATTACCAACTATTGATAAAATCAAAGAAAACAGATTCAAACTAACAAAGAAAAGAAGCAGAAGGTACCTCACAAAAAAAAAAAAAAAATTACCCACTATTGATAAATTCAAAGAAAACGGATTCAAGCTAAAAAAGAAAAGAGGAAGAAGGTACCCCGAAAAAAAAAGAAAAAAAAATTACCAACTATTTATAAAATCAAAGAAAACGGATTCAAGCTAACAAAGAAAAGAAGCAGAAGGTACCCTGCAAAAAAAAAAAAAATACCAACTATTGATAAAATCAAAGAAAACGGATTCAAGCCAACAAAGAAAGGAAGCAGAAGGTACCCTGCAAAAAAAAAAAAATTACCAACGCCGACTGCGCCGATTACATAGCGTATCTTGCAAATGTACTAGCGCTAGCCGAAAACCTACTACATAGTCTGGAACGAGCCGCCGGTGGCATAGAACTGCATGTCAATGCACACAAGACGGAATATACGTGCTTTAATCAAATAGGCGACACCACACTAAAGGGTAGCTCTCTGAAACTAGTAGCCAACTTCACCTACCTAGGAAGCTTTATCTCATCAACCGAGAGAGACATCGACGCGCGACTAGCAAAGGCATGGACAGCTATCGATAGGCTATCGGTCATATGTATGTCAGACCTGACCGATAAAATAAAACGCAGTTTCTTCAAAGCAGCGGTCGTGTCGATAATGCTATATGGATGCACTACATGGACGCTAAGTAAACGTATGGAGAAAAAGCTTGCCGGCAACTACGGAAGAATGCTACGAACAATAGTGAGCAAGTCCTGGAGGCAGCACCCCACAAAGCAGCAGCTGTACGGTGACCGACCACCCATCACGAAAACTATCAAAATTTGACGAACCAGACATGCGGGACACTGCTGGAGAAGTAGGGACGAGCACATAAGTGATGTACTCGTGTGTGAAAGCAGGACGACCTGCTCGAACCTACATTCAGCAGCTCTGTGTCGATACGGGATGTAGTCCTGAAGACCAGCCGGAAGCAATAGACGATAGGGAGGGATGTCATGAGAGGGTCAGGGATATCCATGCTGATGGCGTGACATGATGATGATGATGATGATGATCCTAGTATCTTTTGTTTACAATGTTACAAGCATCCCATTCCTTGGTACGCAATTCATTTTATTTTAATAAACAAGCATATTTTTCAATTCTTCGAAACAAAGAAAATTTTGTACAACTAAAACGAATGAACCCAATGTCGTCAGCTGAATTGGATTCAGTTTAACTCTGAACTTGCGATCAGACAGCAATTCGCTTATCTCGAATGAAGTGAAAATGTCTATTTTTGGGTTATTTTTCTCTGCACCAAATTTTATTGGTAGAGGAATCAGCAATCATCGTGTGCATAGTTTTAAAGAGTTCTTCATAACACCAAATTTAAACTGTCGAGGTGAAAGAAGGATATCAGTGTCATATGCAGTACAAAATCGTGACGTGTTTTTATCAGCATATTTCATATTGCTGATAAAAACATACATTTAGTCAATTTATAATTTATGGTATTCAGTGACATACTGTAATTATCACTGTCATTTGTCTTGTGATCGGGTTAAGTCGTGGAAGTGGTACTCATGTAGCGTGTAATGGGTAGATATACCCTGGCGGAGCACATTCCTCTCCAGGTCTACAAGTGGTTTAAATTCCGGGTTCCCCTTTTCCAAGACCAACTGCTAATCAAGGTTAAAGAACCCAGTCTTCCCGACTATTCACCCATTGCTGGAAGGTGAATGTTTGAATTAATTCCTTTTCCAAATATGAAATGCAAACAGGTTCGTCCCGGATTTGAACACGGATAGCCAAGTCCATTTCCTACGTCAAGAGCGCTTATCTTAAATTCCTCAAAATCAACGTCCCTCCACTTTGAAGTGTTTATTTCGAGTGTACTCTGAAGAAATTCTAAAATAGCATAAAATAATTTTGTAATCTTCAATAAAACTTCAGAACTATGGGCAGAAATAGACTCATCTAATTACAACCAGAAAAAATTTAATAACTAAATGACAATTTTATGATAAAAATCCCTCAAATATAGTAAAGATTATATAATTTCTCTCTGAAGAACGAAGCAGTAAAGCATGATATTGACACCAACGGTAAATGAATATATCAAAACCAATTGTTTTAAATTCCTTATATTGAGTGTTATTCGAAGTTTTATATTATCTGGATTTTATTTTTTTAATAATTGGAATTAATCTTGTCCTTCAGCTAATAGTAAAAGAAATCCTGTACCTGATATAAGAAAGGCTGGAGGTACCAAGAAAAGAGTCCATGAAAAAGGACAAAACGAGCCAAGTTCAAATTTTAGGTGACGCTGTTTGTATTTTATTTCACGCTATTGCCTTTGGCATTACATGGACCCATTCCTTCTACCTCAAGTAATGGCAATACTTATTTACCCCCGTACAGGTCTGGAAAGTAACATAAGATTGGATTAAAGAGAGGAACCATAGGAATTTAGTTTCCCATGAGGCTGAATCCAAATTAATCGAAATTTTCATTTTGAGGCGCCACAGGCGCCGGCCAATAAACAAAGACCTTACCCGTTTAGACGAAGGCCAGGTGAGACAATTCTATTTTACACTGCCAAACACATGTTCGTATCGAAGAAATAGTTGACTAAATTTGGCTTTCTTTACTAAATGGTAATCATACATACCTAGGAGAAGAAAAAAAAACTCTGTAAACGAGGGAATGAGGCGAGCAAATTCATTAATAAAAACAAAACCACACGTTCCTGAAACTGCTGCACTATCATGGAAATGTTTAAGCTGTGACCTTACTCTCTTTAAGAAGTATTCAGAATCAGAGTTTATGAAGGATTCTCCAAAAGTAAAACCTATTTATTTCCTCAGAAGCTGCGAACTAAAAAAGCAGCAAAATTCCATCATTGGATAGACCAGGTTTTCATCTTTAAAATTCTTGTTTTTACTTATTACTTCCAGTGGGTTTTTGACTTCGATGAACAAGAATCTGCAGAGAACCCTCGGAAGAGGCTGATCAAAATGTAATGTTAATCATTTTTGTATGTTGTCCCAAAGGATCTTCATCATCAGTAAATTATATTGAGTAAAATTTCCATTCACAAGGCATTGTTTCTTCTTGATATTGATAGCAGCCCAGTGGTTTTCTGACAAAAATGCATTTTACATGAAAATCGAAACGAGTCACTGAAATTCACTACAGTGAAAATTTGCACGCGCAAACAATCGATGCCTTTTTACATATGAAGGTAAAGCTGTTGATCTGATCAAAGCCCGGAGTTGGATAATGCGTTTCAGTCATGACGACAACAATAAATAACGAGTCACTTTCAACACAGCTGTCGTTGAAAGATCGATACGCATGAAGAATTATCCTGGCTATGATGCTGTCAATGTTGCCTTGAAATATATTGGTGTCCAGGTTGTAGAATATTTCTACCCAGCCTAACACGCTGGCTCTAGTTCGTTCCTTGTGAAATTGGGGTGATTATATTTTCTTTTTAAAACGGGATTTCTTCCAAGCTGTAGCCGTGTCATTAGTACTATATAGTACACCACTTGAAATCTAACTTAACATAAACAAAAAGGTTGATGGGGATTAAACAAGAATGTATCATAAAAGCAGCACCCTACAAATCAACTGCTGTACGGCATTCAAATAAAACGAGCAAGACATGGTAGGCAATGCTGGGAAAGTGAGTGTAGTTCTCTTATGGCTTCCTACACATCGATACACAAGTGTAAACCGACCAGCAAAAATTTACTTTCATCAGCTCTCTGCGGACACAGAGTGTCACCTAAAAGACTTATCAAGAACGATGACCGATACTAGCGGATGGTGAGAGATAAAGTCTAGGGAGTCCATGCTGTCGGCACACTTTGATGATGCAAAAGATGATATAGGAAAATTGTGTATTATAGCAGAAAACCTGCTCTTTCCCACACTGTTACTTTTCTATCTGTATCTATTGTCATTTCCGTGGAAATAAATAGATGACATTACTTTTAGGGTGATCATTGTAATCCTTTTGTTCACAGACAATAATTTACCAGAAGAAAGTTCCTGATAGGTAAGATTCTTTTTTTTAAATCTTCATTAAAAGTAAAGTTCTTGGACAAAGGATTGATTGTTTGCTTGTTGTCATCAGAAGCCATTCTGAGCAGTCTTCTCCAGTCTTTTCTTTTGAGTGACTTTTTTCATTCTGATTCGATTTTCTCGGCATCTGATCCTCTTTGGTAATTTTAGTGGACAATTCTGCGATGGGTGATCAATGAAATACCCAGAATCTTCCTTTCACCTTTTTATGATAGTCGTTAAGCTTTATCACAAAGTGAGAGAATCTTTACTTTCATGGAGAGAAGTAAATCATTTCTCTATTGTCCAATAAGGATTTGGTTTACTTTCTTAGTTTAATGGCACATCAACCTTTGATGATTATTTAATACCAAATGTATTCTTGTAGAAGAACAGTAATGGTACTATTTAACCCACCGCTGGGAGTAGATGAGATGGTTCGGCTATTTCCCAGGTTTATTCTGCTTAGAATAATAGCGTGACTGGTGTTCGAACCCGTTTATGTAACGGTGTTGCGTTTTAGCCAGTACATCGCAGGAACTTCCCCGTAACCACATGAGTTTACAAAATGACAAAGGCCTGAATTCTATTAAGGAAAAATCGATGAATACGAGGAATTCGGATCGGGGTTTCAAAATTAATGTGGCCAAAAATTAGGTCACTTGACTCATACAGAGTACGGTATCTTTTGCAGAGGAGTAAGACCCAACTCCAGAAAGGATGTCCTGAGTATGATAGTAAACTCTATCTAGTAGTGAGGTTTTTGCTCTTCTGTTCAGATAAGTGAGGAGCGCCCCGGTTTTGCCGTTACTCCTAGGTCCACTTTGAAGTGGCAATACCTGTTAGGGTCTCATCAATAGGTGAAATATTGTTCAAAATTATTTGTGTTCGATTGGAATACTTAAAACTCCATGACAGTGGGCAAAAACAATGTTAAATAGAATTATATTAATGTTGAGGGGTAGTATCCGTGATGTTGTGGCTAATGTGCAGGACTGCAACACCGTAGTAAGTGAGTTCGAACTCTAGTCGTGGTATTATGTGCCCTTCTCTGTCTGAGACCTTTGGGGAAGGTATGAGGTTATCTTTTTCTTCCGCAATTGGATTCAATCGTACCATTACTATTCTTCTAACAAAATGAATTTAGCATTAAATCAACCTAAAAGGTTGATATGCCATTAAACGAAAAGAAAAGAAACTAAACCAATATTGATATTAGATATAGACACTTGAAACCATTTAACTGTATGTAGATTATTTGTATTAAAACGTTGCCTGAAGCTAAAATTCTTTATAAAGGATTATATAGTGTAGAAGTTCACCTATCTCGGAAGCAGCATCTCGTCTACGGAATATGACATCAATACGTGACGAGCGAATGTATGGACAGCTATCGATAGGCTATCGGTCATATGGAAGTTTCACTTATCCGATAAAATAAAACGCAGTTTTTTACAAGCAGTAATCGTGTCCATACTACTATATGGATATACCACATGGACGTTGAGTTAGCGTATGGAGAAAAAGCTTGACGGGAATTGCGCAAGAATGCTACGAACTGTATTGAGGCAACATTCCACAAAACAACAGCTCTACGGCCACCTACCGTCCATCCCGAAAACCATCCAAAGAAGACGAACAAGACCTGCGGGACTCTGCTGGAGAAGTAAGAATAAACTCACAAACGATGTCCTCCTGTGGACCCCTTCACACAGACGAGCAAGGGTTGGGCGACCAGGTAGAACCTGTCAACAACAGCTCTGTATGGAAGACTTGCCAGAAGCGATGTACGATAGAGACGAATAGTGGGAGAGAGTCAGAGAAATCTATGGAAGCGACATGGAAGGATTATTATTATTATTATTATTGTTAGTTACTTGAAACTATATAACTGCTTTCAAATTATTGGCGTTAGAGTGGAATACTTGAAATTATATCTCCAATAGTCGGGAATTAGAATACGCTGCATTCCCTACTGACGCTCAAGTCACCCCAAAAGCGGTGTCCGGGGTCAATTAGTCTATGAGAAGGGGATTCTGAAACCAAAATTAGGGTCCATAAGCACTACCTTTAATAGATTAACGATTAAAACAAATTAAAATCAAGTAAGAAAAAACAAACTATAGCCTATCTACTCTAATGCAAACTCCTATTAATGACTGGGGTCAAGCAAAATGCTGAAAGTCGGTGAACAATAGTTCAGCTGTGTAAAGGCAGATCCTGCTGATGATAACCTGTGTACCGTGAAAAGCAATTTATTTTTTTATTTCTTATATGTTTCTTCATAAATACTGTCGCATTGTTGACCACGGATTGTATCCCCGAAAAAAGTATAAGAGCCTCCAAAAAAGTTGGTGTCCTTGGTATAATACTAAAGAGGAAATGTTTGTGAGTCCGCAGTCCTCGTGATTTAGAGAGTTTACCTTTCAGTAAAAATATTTCCAGGTTCACTCCTACCTTACTATACAAGTTCGACGAACCAGACACGCAGGACACTGCTGGAGAAGCAAGGACGAGCTCATAAGCGATGTACTCCTGTGGACCCCCACTCATGGATGTGCAAGAGTGGGACGACCAACACGAACTTACATACAGCAGCTATGTGAGGACACGGGTTGTAATCCTGAAGACCTGCCGGAGGCGATGAATGATAGGGAGAAATGGCGAGAGACGGTCAGGGATATCCGCGCAGGCGGCGCGACATGATGATGATGATAGTGCCTGTTAGGATCTCATCTTGTAGTGTTATGGTTATCGTCGTAGAAAATGGACACGGCTACTTGATTTAAAATTCTGGATTCGGCTGGTTGCATTTCACATAGTGCTAATACCCTTTGGAAAAGTATGAATCAAATTATTTCCCCTTCAATAGTGGGTAAATAGTGGGGCAGACCGGGCTCTTTAATCTCTGTATATCAAACAGTATAGGAGAAAGAAAACTCTGAATTCAATCCGCAAAAGTGACCTTGGGTTGCTGGGCAGGGGTAGCTGAATATATACAACGAAAGCAGTACGCTAACATCTACGCAAAAAAATAATCCTTGACAGATTGAAATGCTGTTAAAATCAATCAATCAACCATTAAAATCGTATTACTGTGCAAACAAATGATATTTGATTGGATTCGTTTCTTTTTACCATTTTATTGTGTATGAATTATAAATATTTGATAATAATACTTGAAAGCAAACTGATGTGTCCAAACATTATTGACAAAAAAGTACAACTACAAAAGCAATAAAAAATTAAAAAAAAACTATGGAACATCGAATATATAATTATTATAATTTCCACATAAATAACCCATAAGGGGTTGATATGCCATTAAACAAGCACCCCAACCAAAAACAACGAAAGCAAAAACAAAACAAAAAAAACAAAAACAAAACAAACAAAACAAAAACAAAAAACAATCTAGCTAACAAATAAGGATCAAACAAAGCAATCATGTCAATAAGCCCATGACGAAGAACCTAAAAAATATTAATTATTAGTAAGTCTTTAGTTTTAGTGCATATAATCCAGTAGAAAGTATTTACCCTACCAATTACCGAGTATAACTATTTCCAAATTCCTTTTGTTGTACAGATATTGATTAATTTCATGCCAATATCTGTTTTCCAGTTTGTATTGGGGAATTTTGCAGTGATGCTGTACCAAATTGGATAATTGTTATATATTTTTTTTATTATTGCTATATAATCATGAGGAGATAATTCATTCATGTAACATTGTACTGATCAGGTTCGCTAACGAATCATGTACGATTTAGACTAAGAATTGAGTGAATTCAGCTTTTATGAAGTCGTTTTTAATCTCGATGATTTAGATTAAGATGATGCACACAGTCAAGAGGATTTGCGAGGGGACCAAAACTAACGACAACAAATATGGTTATAAAACCAGAAAATAGCCAGTAAATGATTCGTTAGAAAGAGATTGTTTGGTTAATTTTACTGCATGTCTACCCTTATCAGGTTATCTAATTCTAAGGTCCCATTCCTTTTGCAATCAACTTTAGTAACTAATGATAAGCAGTTAGAACTTCAAATAAGTATATTTATATTTATAATATGGACGCAATTATATGGTCTCAAGTATTCTTATCTATGACGAATAATTTGTATTCCGTCATATGGCTCCAGAATCCTTAGGAAACAATTATAAATTCAAGTTACCATTAATCTTGGAAATGATTTACATAGTTTCATGGTTTCAAGGATTCTAATCATATACTAATAATTTTCAATACGCTCTTTTTTCCCATAGACGATATGTTACATATTGACCCTTGACCGAGCCGTCAATCAGAGATGCACCAGCGTAAATAAGTGGAAAAAGATCATGTAATCGAAAGTAAATGGGCATTATGATGCCTGCGGCAGTAGAGTCATTTGGAGGCAGTGAGAGCCAATTTGCCGTCACTGAGAGTACACCCACTGGGGCCAGTGGCCTATACCAGGCCTCCGGTTGAGCAACCCCGGCCGAGAATCAAATGACGTGCTAAGTGGGTCTTGAAGATAACACAGTGTGCTATGGTCAAGAGAAGAAGTTATGGGTTAATATAGCAATCTGACTTGTCTCTCCTCGCCGGTCTGTCCCCAAAACCACAGAAGCTTCAACTCCTTTCGAAAGAATAAAAAGACGTATATATTCTTGGGAAGAAGTGTTGTCCTTCATTACTTCAACCGCTATACAACAGATACCTTAACACCTACTGGGAGTAATGGAAGAAAAGGAGTAACTCCACACAGTCCAGAAATGAAACCTCACAATAGGGTTCATTTTACAATCATAAGGATATCTTTTTGGGGCGGTGGCTGCTAATTTTCAGACAAATCTCTTTGACCTATTGATGAAACTCAAGCTTGTTCTACCACTCCAGGTCCGAGGGACTCAACACACGACTTAGCTCCAGAATAAGAGCATCACTACCTGATACATTTTAGTGTAAGACATCGTTTTTTTTTTTTGGTTGTCTTTCCTCTTTGCAGACTATACAGTCTGTTTATTCTAATTCCCATCAAAAGGATCGGCTAAAACGAAATGACCACAAGAGAAATAAAGAAATATATAAAGTAATTTTCAACCCATTGTGGAATCGATTTTCTATCCGGAACAGTATTCTTCTAATGTAACATAAAATGAGCATGAAATGCTCTCTATGTTGCAAATTACAGATTCACTAATCTTAAAACATATTTTCCAACGCATAGTGTGTCCCGGTCCCGGCAACATTCATAACAGATCGAACCTAAAAAAACAATGGTATGACAATAACTAGATCGAACTCCCATTATCACCGGTATAAGTTCACTTGCACCACAGTTTGCAATGTGGGAAATATATCTGTGGTAATTTATATTTTGAATTGGTAAAGACATCTCCAAAAGAAGAACTCTAAATATCATCAATTTATGATACTAATTGTTTACCTCTGCTCATATCTTCATTTAAATTAAAATTTTTAAATATAAAAAAAGATTAAAGATTCAAAGCTGATACTTTTTTTTATCATACCCTGCATATCACTCAGTTTCATTCCAACTCTCTCAGCAAATGTTCGACTCAAGTGGTCATCGTTTCACTGTTCTTTTATTTCAGATGCTATGACAACCAATGTCACACCACTTACCTTCAAGAAAGAATAAACCTGATTGTATAAGTTGAAAAACTCTCTTCCTATTTTGTTGCGTGTGGTATTCACACTGGCTTTCGTAAAAACTCATAAAAAAGAAACCATTCTATAACTTTTAAAAGGGTAAATATTATTTTTATAATCAACTTTGGTTTTATGAATAAGTAGATAATGTTTTATGTTTGTTCATTTCTATCTGTGATTTTTGTGGAGATAGGGACCCCAAAATACATATTTTTTGACAGGGTATGACAGCTTGTATTTAAAAAAATAGATTAAAAATATCAATGTTTATCTTAATTTTTTCTTTATTTGTTTTTCCAACAATACAATAAGAACCAAAAATGACTTGTTCATAGTTCAGTTTCTGTGTTTTGCTTACATTACTTTGGAAATAAACTGGCTGAAAAAGTCTATAATTCTAAGAGCTTTTTGAAGTACTGATTCGCGGGTGTTATAATTTTTATTGCGTTTTGTGTATGTTTGAGAATTATGCCCCCTAAACGGTATATATTCAGAATTTAAAAAAAAATTACCAAAAACAAATAAACACTCTTTTATGAAAAAAAAAAATATGTGAAAATGAATAAGAAAAACTCAAAAATAAAGTTTGTGTTGGAGGCTGTAAGATATATATTTTAACATTTCATTCATATTTATTTATGTTGTTCTATTTAAATCAGAAAAACTGTCTTTTACATAAAGTGAAAAAAAAAAACAAAAAAACAAATTGTCAATTTGGAAAACATCTTTAAAAGGTAAAACGAAGATAACTTTTTTCTTTTTAGTGATTGTACACCTAGCAACAATATTAAAAAACAACAACAGCAAAAAACAAAACAAAACACAACACAACAAAAACAAACAAACAAAAAAGAATAGTGAAAAGTTGCTTTTGAAGAGCAATGTTTACTCTAATTTTCCTCACCCGAAATTGAGGATTCCATTTATGAAAAATCACTATTTTTTTTACTTATTTTTGAAAGAATAAAAACAAATTATCCTTCAACATAATATGGTGAAGTCAAACATACCTGTATCCCTCTCCTAGATCAGTTCACTAAATATACTAAAGAATCTTAACCTTAATTGGACCACAGATTGAATACAGCTTAAGCAAAACAATTACTTTATCCGTCTTTTATTACTCATAATATTAAATTTAAAAGAAATTTTCACCGGAGTTTGATAAGTGAAAAATAAAAAAGTAACGACTAAAAAACAAACGAAACAAAATAATAAAACAATTTGCAAAATACTTGTTCACTCCAAAATGTTAAATGGAAATTTATTTAAAATAAACCTTGTTTTGTATTACTTAAGTAATGAAAAATGCTAATTTTGGATTATTTGTCAAATTTTAATGAATTTTTGAATCAGCCTTTTATAATTATTTACTGAGGTGTGATTATTTGTTATTACCCAGTAATACTTAAAGTCATTAGTAATGGTTAGCTAGTCTAGTTTTCTAAATATTACATCAGGCAAAATGTCCAAATCGGCCTTTTATAGGTGTGGAAAATGTGGTTTTTTTTGTTTATAGCTATTTGTAAGCTGATCGCTTTCTATACCAAAACATATGAACTTTTATACTGTAATGAATTACAGCGCACAGATACATTAATAATGCGGTGCAACTAGAAAGGATAAAATACTTTCATTATTCTCTATACGACCATTTAAGAACATTTGGCTCTTTACATTTATGGTGCTTAGAGGTGCAGACCTCCTGCCAAATGGAAAAACCAAAAATATATCAAGATATTTTTTCAAAACAAACCTCTAATTCTGTTGACTTTATTTAAATTCACGATATAGTGGGGCTTAGAATACGCTGACGGTATCCTCTGTAGAAGGGGAGAGGTCCCATATGATCAAATTTTTAAAGTGAAGTAGAGATGTTTCGAATTCAGAGTTTTCCTTCTTCATGGTAGGTTGTTTATCAAGGCTAGAGAACCTAATCTGCCCTACTACAACATTTAGTAGGATAGGAGTGATGAACTCATACCTTTCCCAAAGGTGTGTAATGTAACGCAAATACATTTGTCCAAAATTTGAGCTCAAGTCGTCGATTTTATTTCCCACAATAACACTTCTTCAGGTTGTTATAATTTCACAAATTCAGCTTGAGTCACCCACTATATATATATGTGTGTGTGTGTGTGTTCGGAAACACTCTGTTTTTTACAAGTGTTATCACAATTTTGAAACACCCAATGTATATATATATATATATATATATATATATATATCGGGTGTTTCAAAAGCTTGGTGTCACTTGGAAAGTACAACATGCTTCAGAAAACTTAATATTTCAAAATTTAATAACTTTACCAATCCTCGTTCAAAAAATCTCAAATTTTAATTGTACGTTTAGAAACAGCAAAAAATTATATAATTGTGGTGTTCTGTCCGATGAGATTATATTCTTTTTCGTGTCCCGTGATATCATTTTTATTGATGAAATGAAAAACAATAAACATGAACCATAAAACAGAATTTTTAGTTGTTTTTTCACATGCTGTTAAATTTTGTGATCATTTGGACGAGAATTGGTCAAATTATCACATAATAAAATGATAACACTTATAAAAGAAGGCACAGACCAAGTGAAATGTTACAAGTCATGAAATTGGATATTCAAAACTCCGAAAAAAGGAGCCCGAGGCAGAGGTGAATAAACTGTCGTAGAAGAAGATTCGAAATGAAACATAACTTGATTTCAGTCTTTATAACAAAATCTCTAAAAGAAAATAAAGATTAAAAGAAACATCAACGACCCTTTGTTTAATGAAAGATTTATTTTTTGATTCGCTTTCTTACGATCACCTGAACGGTTTTTTTGCATTTTCTTATGATCTCATCGAACGGAACACCACAATTTTGCCCCAAAAGCGATGTTAACGTCCACATAGGTAAAGTGGTTGTTTTATTTTAAGGCGTATCAACCATTTCGGGTCATCTAATGTCGAATTATGTCATTTCGATAAAAGTTTCACAAATTCAATTTAGTTTGAGTTCAGTTTTGTTTACACACACTTAAATGCCAAAACAGTTAATTCATCCATTTTATATATATATATAAACAGTACTATTACAAAGAAATCAGTTTTGTATAAGTATAGTTTGTTTTTTGTTTATCACAGTTAAATTTCAAAATAGTTCTATTTCAAACAATTCAGTTTAGCATAAGTACAGTTTACTTCTATATGACCGATACATAGGTCACAATCAGGTGCTACCATTATGAGCCAGAGTGGAACTGGGAGCGATGGCCATGAATGGGTATTCCGCATTCAAAAAAGCTCCATCATTACAGAAACCTCACCATCATATTTTTTAGTGCCATATCCAGAGCCCTCGTTGGGGGATCTTACTCCTCAGCAGAGAAGCAGTTGGTGTATTCTACAAGCCCAGCCCACTGAGTAATACACAGAGTTAAATGCAAAAGCAATTTTATTTCAAACTATTCAGTTTAGCATAAGTACGCAGTTTAAATATTAGACCAGTTCTATTTAAAGCAATTCAGTTTTGCATAAATACGAATTTTAAACGTCAAAACAATACCATCTCAAATAATTCAGTTTAGCTTAAGTACACTGTGCAGTCCATTAAACCCATAGATAGGTCCTTATTAGGTGCTACCACGCCGGCAAGAGTTGACCTGGGTGCGATGGCAATGTAGGGGTACTCTGCATTTCCCAAAACTCCAGCATTGCCTCACCATCGGATTGTTTAGTGTCATAAACAGGACACTCGTTGCGGGGTCTTACCCCTGTGCAGAGGAGCAGTTGGTGTATTCTGTTGCCCCAGCCCACCCTGGCCAGCGTTGGGGGACACTTACTCCTCTGCAGAGAAGCAGTCGGTTTTTTCTACAGCACCACCCCAGCTGACTGGGCATCCTACATAGATAAGTCATCGAATGCTATTGACAGCTTGTTGACAATGTCAAAATCAAATCCCACTAATAGGATAAAACGGGAATTCTGCCAAGCTGTAGCAGTTTTAGTATTATTGTATGGCTGCACCTCTTGGAATCTTATGAAATGCTTGGGTAAAAAGCTAGATAGGAGCAACTGAACGATAATGTGCGTTCTCTTAAAGAAATCTTGAAAGCAGTACCCTATAAAATAGCAGTTTTACGGCTACTCTACTCCTATCATAGAAACCATTCGAACAAGACAAACAAGACATGCTGGGCACTGCTAAAAAATCAAGGACAATTTCATGTGACATTCTCCATGAGCTGAATTGCAAAAACTTACATTTATCACAGCTCTGACACTGGAGCGATGACTAGTAGAGACAGATGACGAGAGAGGGTCAGGGAAATCTGTGCTGTAAAGCATGCCTGGATGAGATTGATTGCATTTCACATAGCACTAATACCCTTGGGAAAGGTATGAATCCAATTATTCTCCCTCCAGCTATGGGTAAATAGTAGGACAGACTAGGTTCTTCAGCCTTTGTTAGGCAACTAGTCTAGGAGAAGGAAAACTCTGAATTCAAACCTGTTAAACTCCGCTTAAAAATTGACCTTGTGTCATATCCTGCCCGAGCGGAGGGGTTGGTAAATAGGGTAAAGCATGCCTTGATGATGATGATGATGATATATGTTATGAAATCCGTTATTCTTGAGAGATTATACAAGTGCCTTCATATCTCCACTCAGATGTGTGCAGGTTTGCATAAAAGATTGACAATTTTCGAAGGGAAAGTCAAATACCTTTAAAAGCAAAGGTACCCTCCGAGCGGCCAAAATCAGATTGAAGATGACGACTGTCATAAGGGATTCCAGCTCATGGTTTCTAATTCGGCGTTTTTCTATCGCCTAGAACATTTGCGCTACCGAGATCAGAGAGCCCAGCCTACGCTGCTTTATTACCTATGCTATATACGAATTTCAATATTACGATATTTTTAGTCAGAAACATAGAATATTAATCGATCAGTTGAGAAGCTGATCTGACCAGTGAAGTCGGCTCGGGAAAGCTGAACGAATTTCGCGCAGACGAAACCAGAAACGAAAGCGTTGAACTGAATGATGAGCAATCGAGCTGTATGATAGGAGGCTCCCAAACCATTATCCAAATCAAGAGAAAGACCGAAGTTTGAATCTACTGAAAAAGAGACTTACAGTGACAGAGGGGCACTGGGCCAGACCTGCAGCCACAGAAAGGTAATTGGAGATATTGAGGCTAAGAAACGGTCTATTGATTATCGATCAGACCACTCCAAAGCTGATATCGATCTGCCCAGCATTTGCAAACAAGGCGGGAAACTTTGGCGGGTGAATGAAAATGCCCGACGCCATGCTCTAATTAGTTGCCAAGTCGATAAGGATTTCGAAGGTTTTCTCTTAGTTTTTGTTTTGTTTTGCAATTCAATGAATTTAGTGCGCATATCTATTTATCAATCTGTGTGTTTGTGTATGCATGCATGTTTGTGGACATGTGTGCGTATATTTGGGTACATACGTATGGTGTGTGTGTGTGTGTGTGTGTGTGTGCGGGAAATTTTGCCGCTTCGTAATATTTATATTTATGTATACATTTCTACATTCACTCACTTACAACTACGTGCCTGCGTATATATATATATATATATATATACGATTTCTAAGTTTAAAACTTACTTATCAAAAATCTGCAAAACACACACACACACACACACACACACACACACACACACACACACACACACACACACACACATATATATATATATATATATATATATATATGTTTCCATCGTTACAAGTATGAATGTCATGTAAATAGTTATTTGCTTATATCTGTTGTAAAACCTGAAACAAGAAATCGATTTCTGAATGTCATTTCTATCTCAATATCTAAGTGGTTATTTGTTGACGGTGATAGTTACACATCTGTCTACACTGCTTTTAGTTGGCATTCAATACATTTTCCTTCATTCAGTTATTTCTTATGAAAATGTAGAAAAAGTCAAAATAAAAAAAAAGGTATCTTAATAAGTCGAAAGGATCCCAATCGTTGATACTTTCTCTAACATCCGTATACAAATGTTATTTCGAGCTATCATTATAAAAGCATGCATTGCTTCTCGAATAATCGAACTATTTTATAATATCATTCGATCAGTCCATCGATAGTGAAGATAAACCTCTTATTTCCCGAGGAAATGAAGGATATTTGCACAAAAGGCGAGATTACAGCGGTGGCTGAATTAAGAAAATAATTTTACCTTAAACAGTCGATCTGCCGTGAAAGGCCATTACATGCAGCAGCATTTTGCTGCATTGCAGCTACTAGTTTGATTCTTGATTGATTGATCTTAATGGTATTTCAACCTGTTGGGGGTTATTTTATTCCTAGAGATTCGGAAATCGCATTCATTGTACGTTCATATTTATATTTTTGCGTTGTTGTTTCTTAAAAGTTCTTTTAGTACACCGACCTGTCAATAGAACTAGCTCTTAACATCATCCCGAAGAGTAAACATAAGAAATTTATAATATTTTCAGACTCACTCTCTGTCTTGCTATCATTTAGAAATAAAAAATTCAGAACCCTCTTATCATTGAATTGTTGAGTAGATTAGACTCAATGTCAAACAGAAAAGAAATAATTATATGCTAGACCCCAAGTCACATTGGAGTGAGAGGGAATGAAAGAGCAGACTCGGCAGCCAAATCGGTCTTAGATCTGACACCCGATAAATCCAGGATTCCATATACTGACCTGAAACCAACAATTGATAAATTCCTTCACTCAAAATGGCAACAACGATGGAGCAATAACATCCACAATAAATGTTTCCAAATTCAGCCAACCTTGGGAGAGTGGAGACCAGCATCGAGAAAATCAAGAAGAGAATAAGTCGTTATATCCCGATTGCGAATTGGTCATACAAGGCTTACTCACTCTTTTATTCTGAAACAGGAACGACGACCTCAGTGTTTGACCTGTCAGACAACTTGCACGGTTAAACACATTCTTATAGAATGCAGAACTTTCGCTGTTATCAGAAAGCGATTTTTCAAAGTAAATAGTTTAACCGATCCGTTCGATGACGTCCTGTCCTTCTTGAGAGATACAGAGTTGTACCAAAAATATAACGAATTAAAACTGGTTAATCTTGTGCAAACAAATGAAATCCTGCTTATAGAAAATTTCACCTACCTAAGTATTCGCGTAGAAACCTTTGGTTGAATATGTTAATATATATGTATAAACAGCATTTAGCGTTAAAAAAAACCTTCAAGGGTTGATATGCCATAGAACCCAAACGGTCAACCAACCAACCAACCAACCGACCTGTCGAATAGGAATACTTTCTAAACAGATCTGTTTCACCAACATATGAGACTCTGACAGCTACTAACAGTCCAGTTCAGAGAGCATTTGGGAGTGGCGGCAATGAAGGTGCATTCTATACTTCCCAGATCTCCAGTAAAAAAATCACCATTTAAGACTGGTGAGAAAAGCTAATAATGATAATAATAATAATGGTATATGTAAATCGTGAAGAACACACTCAAAGACTGCTCCCAAAGCAAATTGAAGCACAAACTTTTGAAAACCAAATAACCCACTGAAACTAAAAACAGAACAATATTAATCCCCAAAATTGGAAGAATGTAGAATTAATAAAAAACAAGTCATTAGGGAACAGAAGGAATCAATATATGAAAAAAATCGAGAGACCGGAAAAGTAAAAGTCTTGAAACATATCCCAACGGATAACATCACCGACCGAGTTGCAGGAGCAAAGTATCCCATAATAAAATAGGTATGTCCCAAAGGAATCCAAACAAAAATACAAACCTGGATGGGAAATGAGGTTAGAAGGATAAAGAAAGAAACTGTGACAACAAGCGAAACTACATCGGAAGATGAAGCATACAGCAACCTAACGGACCCCCCCCAAAAAAAACCCAACTGGAGACAGATCGGACACCATCAAACGAAAGGAAATGAAAGAAGAAATATAGAAAGTGTTCCTTAGAAGAATTAGAAAGCTTCTCGAAACTAACCTTTGCAGCAGAAATCAACGGAATAAACATCGGGGAAGTACTCCTTGTCAGATTCTCAGAAACATTCTTAAAATGAACAAAGGAGGATCTCAGACAAATGCACCAAATAACCTAAAATTGAAAAATACGCACAAGACATTACATCTGAGATATGACGCTGACAGACTCCTTCCTTCTTTTCTACATACATACAAGGAGCATACGATAAGTTTCCAGACTTTTTCGTTATGGCATTTAAAATTGGCATAGACTCTTGGAAAATCAGTATGTTATTGCTATGCATCGTATGAGATGACTGACCAATTTTTATGATTTCAGATTCAAATGAACAGCTACAGCAGCAATTGGAATACACCCTACTAAAACCTGATTGTCACAGCTGGTGAATTTCAAAAATGCAATCTGACAATTTAGAAGAACGACATGCAATAAAATTCTGTTTTAAACGTGGAAAAAACGCGATAGAAACGAATGGAATGCTTCTGACTGCTTTTCGACCATCTTGCATGAATCAAGCATCAGTTTTTGAGTGGCATAAGAGATTCAAGGAAGGCAGCGAGTCTGTAAGGGATGATGAGAGGCATGGGAGGAGTAAGGAAGTCTATACACCAGAGTTGATTGGCCAAACGGTTAGGGTTACTATGTTGAAGTTTTAAGGGAATTCAGGAAGAGATTCCGTCAGAAGAGGCCAACAATCTTCAAATCGGGTCAGTAGCATTTCCACCAGGACAATGCACCAGTCCACAACTCCATCCTTGTCATAGACTATTTGACCAAGATGGGCATCAAGACAGTTCCTTAGCCTCCCTATTGTCCAGACCTTGCTCCCGATATTTGTCGCTGCCTCCCACCAGACACGACTTGACACAAGGTCAAAAGCCCGAAGGCCAATTAAAGTGGGGATAAAGGGGAGGGGAAGGTCGGGAACGAGCCGAGAAGGCTGTTGTTCTGAGACAATTGAGGAGATGAAAGAGGTTGTGACGTAGGTCATTGACATGCTCAAACAAGAGAACTTTCATGGGGCGTTCAAGAAGTTGTTGGAACGGTACAACAAGTACATTGCAGCTGGAGGACATTTCTTCGAAGGGGACAAGAGTTTCATGTGAGTACTATCAATAAAAGTGCCTACACAAAAAAAGTCTGGAAACTTATCGTATGCACCACGTACGTGTCAAGAAAGTAAGGAAGAATGAGGATTATGGAGATGCATCAATACAAAAACTCGTGGATGATGATAAGAAAAGCAAAGAGAGATTATTTACACCAGCCGATTGCAGTTGTGACAACAAAAGTAAAGGTAGAAAAACAAGAAAAAAACAGAAATGCGAAGAAAATAAACTCTATGGATATTTCAAACGACAAACAGGCGGCATTGCTCACGAGATCTGGACATGGCTACGAAAGGAAAATCTCAAGGTAAGAGCTATTATGATAGGAGAAAAAAATAACGCCAAAAGGACCAATTTTATGAAAGTGAAAATCTATAATGCACAAACAAACAAGGATTACAAGACTAGGCACGACGGGGTGGGAAAGGTGATCCTCTTAGAATTGTACAAAAGACTGGATTTTGACCATACTACCAAACAGTATATACAAAAAACAGAATTTTTCATAGAAAAAGAGACACAGAAAATCGTCTGATATTTTTGGAAGAAAAAATCCCTCATACCAGCCAAGAACTAGTAATAATTACCAACAAAATGAAACAAAACGATAACTTGTCTTTGATTGGAGTTTGCTTTTCCAGCAGCCCACAAAGTTAAAATAAAATTTTAAAAAAAGACAATTACTTGAACCTTGCCAGAAAAAAAGAAACTTTGATGTTAATTGTAGTTGGCACGGTTGGAACAGTACCCGAAGAATTGAAAATAAGTTTAGAACAGTTGGAAATCGGAGAAAGAATCGAGACTAATTCAGACAGCAACGGTTTTTAAAACGACCAGAATACTTATAAGAGTCCTAGAGACTAATAATAAGCAAATGCAGCAAATTAGCACAGAAAGAATATAAGGCGAGATACGACTGGGTCGGCAAGGGGATCCACTGGGAAATGTGCAAGAAATTTAAATTTGACCATACTAACAAATGGTATAAGCTCAATCCAGCACCTGTCCTAGAAAATGATACACATAAACTCCTATGGGACTTTAACATACAAACGGATCACCCGATCCCGACCAGATGACCAGACCTAATAATAATCAACCAAAAAAAGAAAATTTGCAAAATTGTCGACTTTGCTGTCCCGGTGGACCACAGAATAAATCTGAAGGAATGAGCAAAGAAGGATAAGTACCTCGACCTTGCTAGAGAATTGTAAAAGCTGTGGAACATGAAAGTGACGATTGAACCAATTGTGATTGGTGCATTTGGCACAATAACTAAAGGATTATTAAAAAGCCTGGAGGACTTGAAAGTTGGCGGACGGGTAGAGACTATCCAAATAACAGCATTGCTAAGAACGGCCAGAATCATGAGACGAGTCCTGGAGACTTGAGGAGACTTGCTGTCACTCAAACTCCAGTGAAAAGCTATCAGCTAATACTGATGTGAAAAACTCTAAACGAGTAAATAATTTTAATAATAACCTTTTTTGGCAATAAACAAACGATTTAAATAGACTTAAAACAAATAAAGCAAAAAAAGGGAGCCGGAAGATACACTTACTTCAAGGCAGCAGTGTAGGGATTTAGCCATTACGCCATGGAGACCCCCTCCCGAAAAAAGAGAACCAACCAATCAGTACAGCAGGAAAATGCTTGCAGAAAAAGAAACTTATAAATACCTGTGTAGATTCGTAGCGTAGACCATAAAAACAGAAGGAAAAATAAGAAATTGGAAACTTTGACGAACAGAGAAACTGCTGAAAACCAAACACTGCAACAGGAAATCAATCAAATAAATACCAAGTCAGTCTCTCTAATAATTTACTCAGGATTCTTCGAAAACTGGACAATGTAGGTGCTCAGAACCATTAATCACAAAAGGAGAAAATTGAAGACGCATGATATTTCGCGGATAATCGATATGTTAAAAGAAAAGAAGCAGGAAATGTTCACCTGTATTGATATGGCAATTTAGGGACTTGAAGAATATTTTAAAAAAAGGAAAGAATATAGAAACAATTGCAGCAACCAAAAACTGCAACAAGAAAATTACAGAAAGTCAAACAGGACAATATGAAGTGGGCGAAATTATGCAGAGATAATGTAAGAGAAAAATTAAATCACTGTTAATAGAAGCCCATAATAATAGCAAAAGAGTCAAGCTAGAACTGGAAAGATTTGGGAGAATTGAAAAAACTATGGGGGCAGATAGATGCGAAACAAACAACCTTATAATCAGCGAATGAAGCACACTTTCACCAAGAGTCCAGTGACAAGAACAAGTTGGGAAGCTGGTTCACTGGGAATTGTGCAAGCTACAAATGGTATATTCATAGACCAGAATCTGTCTACAATTTGAGATACAGACGCATTCTCCAATTCCAGTCAAGTATCAGACTTGGTTCAATTTAACAAAAAGGAAAAACATGTGAACTAAAGAGCTTTACCTTTCGAAAAGATCTCAGAGTAAGAGTAAAGAAATGAAAAAAAGCTTGAATAAATACCTCAATCTTGTTAAAGAGCTGAATAATGGATAATGGATGTGACAGTGGTACCAATGGTATGTGGAGCCCTTGGAATAACCCGAAGAAGCTGGAAAAGAGACTAAAAAAACTGAAGATCTGCATGGGAACTCAGACTGTGTAGACCATAGCAATAAATAGAATATTGAGAAGAACCCTTGGAAACTGCAGAGATTTGATGTCACTTGGAATTCAGTAAAGACCACCAGATAAAACTAATGGGAAAACTTGCAAAGAGTATGAAAGTGACAGTGATAACAGTTATAATTGGATGCTCTTGGTACAGTCACTAAAGGATTGGTACAAGACCTGGAGGACTTGGAAATAACGGAACGAGTGGAGACTATCCAATCTACAGCTTTAATGAGAGCACTTAGAATACTGAGAAGAGTCTTGGAGTCTTGAGTAGGCTTTCTGTCACTCAAACTCCGGTCAACTACACTCAGCTATCGTGAAAATCTCCCTTGTGGTAGAATAATAATAAAATGGACCAATACCACATCTGAAAACGAGTCTTTATAACGCATTCTGCATCGGTCTTTTCGCAGATAAAACATACACCGTGTCTTTCAGTGATGAACAAGGTTGGGATTGAAAATTCAGCAAGTGAACAAAATCCTCTTCTCATCCTGGTAGTCATTAGAACTGGAATAATCTCTGCCTTGACCAACCAAGATCTTTACAACAACTAATACAAAATAAATACATAAGGAAAAATGGTCCAAAAAGCATTTTAAGAAAGTATTATATGCCTGGTTTTATGCAATTCACAACCCATCCGGCGGAAATGCTACAAACATCATATTGCAAGGATGAACTGATACACACGTGGATCTTAATAAATTAGTGAATGTGAGAAGATATATCCTTTAAAGCAATCGCTTAAGAAAGTCTGAAAAAAGAATATCATTGGACAGGTAGTTGTTTATGTAGAAAAGAATGAAAGTGATAACAATTATCAAGCTTTATTTGAGAAATTTAGACAAAGAAAAGAAAATGAAAGAGTAGAATTTGAAATAAATGCAGTTTATAATGATAGCGATTCAAACAACCAAGAAATGATTTTATGAAAACTCAAGTAACAGAATATAAATAAAAGAAATAAGAAAATAGTCAACTTGACATAGAAAAACCAGACTACAAAGAAATAAGATTAAAATCGACGTAATGAAAGAAAATAGAACCAGAGAAATCGCCAATATTGATAGAAAAGATTACATCTATAAACAGATAATAGAATTTAAAAAAAAAAAAAACAAGTTAATGCAGTTAGCAAACTACGCCATGAGAGATCTTTTAGAAGACTTTAGACCTAATATTACGTTTTAAAGGAAATAATATATGCGACTGCTATAGTAATACGCCCGGTACATAAAGAAAATTGCTATAAGCCATTCGAATAGAAATTAAAGGATATAAAAGGAAATAGAGGAATACAGAAGAGAAATATCTTGATGATATGAGTCGGGTGCCAAAGTGAAATCTTGGAAATCAAGAAAAATGTTTGAAAAATATGAGATAACACCAATCGATAAGATCCCCGATAATAAAAGAAATGCTGAAGTAAAAAATACAACTAAAGACACACCTATTAGAAGATATGAAAAGCGAAGAAATTTTTTTTAGATACAACAAAATATCTTAAGAAGAACTGGAAAAAGTCTTTCAAGAAACAGGAAAAGAGATAAATGTATCGGTAATCCCCACAATGGGAGAACTGAAAACATCTTAAAATAATATACGTAGCCATAAGTAATCATATAATGAAAAAGGGGGTTGATTGGAAATATAAAAGATACTTTTTAAAATAATGAACCATGAGTGTATAAAGTGATTTTAATAGAAGAGAGTTTACACTTAGACGCACAAATAAATGGAAATCACCTGGAATATATAAAATGATATTTTGGCGGCAAAACTTGTCATTTACAAATCTTCTAATGACAAAACTTATTTCAGAAGTCATTAAAGTACCAAGACAATAGGTGATTGGTTTAAAGAAGGAGTAAGTCATTAAAGTACCAAGGAGTAAGTCATTAAAGTACCAAGGAGTAAGTCATTAAAGTACCAAGACAATAGGTGATTGGTTTAAAGAAGGAGTAAGTCATTAAAGTACCAAGGAGTAAGTCATTAAAGTACCAAGGAGTAAGTCATTAAAGTACCAAGGAGTAAGTCATTAAAGTACCAAGACAATAGGTGATTGGTTTAAAGAAGGAGTAAGTCATTAAAGTACCAAGGAGTAAGTCATTAAAGTACCAAGACAATAGGTGATTGGTTTAAAGAAGGAGTAAGTCATTAAAGTACCAAGGAGTAAGTCATTAAAGTACCAAGGAGTAAGTCATTAAAGTACCAAGACAACAGGTGATTGGTTTAAAGAAGGAGTAAGTCATTAAAGTACCAAGGAGTAAGTCATTAAAGTACCAAGGCGTAAGTCATTAAAGTACCAAGACAATAGGTGATTGGTTTAAAGAAGGAGTAAGTCATTAAAGTACCAAGGAGTAAGTCATTAAAGTACCAAGGAGTAAGTCATTAAAGTACCAAGACAATAGGTGATTGGTTTAAAGAAGGAGTAATATACAAACAACCAAAAACAAAAGAAGTAGTAAATGCAAAAAACTAACGACCCATAACATGCGTTCCCTCAACATATAAAATATTCACATCGATTCAAAAGGAGAAAATAATCAAATTCAAAGAATCTAAGGACATCTTTCCTTTAGAAAAGAAAAAGGATGCAAAAAATATATGGCTGCAAAGATTAGCACCTCATAAACAAGATAACTATGGGTAATTGTTGACCCAAAAGGTGAAAATCTCAGTATGACTTGGATTGACTAAACAAAGGTTCTGATAACTTACCCAACGATTTGATTCTAAGAGTTTTAAACACTTTAAAGATATTCCCAATTATATTAACATTTTTAAAATACAAGATTGAAAGTTGTCCAACTAACTTTCAATTAATCCATGAAAGAAACATGCTCCCGACTAATGACCTGAACATTAATAATGGAAGTTTCTGAAGAGATCCACTTTATTCTACACTTTTTCGTGTAACTCTAATGTCTCTCTCCATATAACTTAAAACGCAGACATTAACCATTTGTTTAATATGTATATGTATTTACCAAATCCCCGCGTATGCAGGATGTGACACAAGGTCAGTTTTTAAGCAGAGTTTAACAGGTTTTTATTCTGAAGTTTCCTTCTCCTAGACTGGTTGCCTAAGCAAAGCTAAAGAACCCAGTCTGCCCTACTATTTACCCTTAGCTAGAGTGAGAATAATCATTGGATGCATACCTTTCCGAAGGGTATTAGTGGTATGTGAATGCAATCAGCCTCGTACAGGGTTTGAACACGTGTCACCGTGTCCATTTCCTACTACTATAACCACTACATCACGGTCTACTGTATATGTATGTTTAAAAGTTATAAGCAATAAATTACGACACCATAGAAGGTATTTTAAGCTCTGTGAAAAGACTTTGTGATGACATAGGGATGTTATTTAGTCTGGATGAATGTGCAATTATAATATTTAGGAATGACTCGTTTGTAAAATCGAAAAAGATCACTGCATGATAAACACTCGAACTGATATAGTTAAAACTCAGTAAAGCCTATAAATACCAAGGAACTCATGAAACAAGTGATACCAATCATGCTATACATAAAAGGAAAATAAGAAAATAATACTATAGGATTATGAAAACCAGACTGTGAACAGAATTGAATACGAAAAATAAAGTTATAGCCATTAAAACCTTGACAAAACTAGTAGTTATGTACCGCTTTAACTAGGCGTAAGTTAACATAAAAAAGATAGACACTAAAGTTAGGAAAGTAATAACCTATCAGAGAATGCATGACGCAAAAACAGGAATAGAACATAAAGAAAAAAAATGGCCACCAAAAACAGAAAATAATTTAGCAAAGAAAGTAATACATTTAATGAATAGATGAATTTCATACCGAGAGAAATAGGCAAGAAAGATAAAATTATTAAAGAAGCAAAACCATAAAGCAAAGAGAAAACGCTTAAGGAATAAATCAATTAAACATGGGAACGAAAAGCCAAACATGGACGATATGCAAAAAGAATTACAAATGCCTAAATAAATATATAAAAAACAAATCGATAGATTCAAAGTGCTGCAGTGAATACGAAGATAGAAGGGTTAATAATAACAGTACAAGACTTGAGTAGCAGAAACAAAAACACCTTAAAAAAACGGATCAAATTCAATATGTAGAATGTGCTATCAAAAAACTGCAAATTTTGAATCATTTGACTCTTCAATGTCTGGTTGCCCCATTATAACAATAATAAAATATAAAGATATGATAAAATAAGACAGAATCTTCATTAGAAAATATGTAAATACTATGGATGCTGAAATGTGAAATATTGAATAAAAACCGACCACAACGAATAACAGAAGCCAAAAAGGCAACTATTCTCAGGAACTTAGCTATCCAAACTGATCGAAAAATAAAGAGTAACAGACCAGCTATCATGGGAAATTACAATAAAAGAAAATCTTGTTTTTTAATTGAGATGTCTTTGTCAGCAGATAATAACATATGAGTCATAGTGTAAAACAAATTAAGTAAATATAATGAGCTGGAAACCGAAATTGAAAAAAGTGGCATCTTTAAACTTCCACTGTGTTCGTAATAGTGCGGACCCTGTGTATAATCAAGAAAAGGACAGATAAGCACATTAAGAAAATACCTCACAGTTTCAGCCTTTAGGAAGAGCGAAAAATTACTTTGAGAAAATTCTCATCTCCTTAGGAGAATATCCTCAATGTTACTGAAAAAATAGCCGCCCTAAAAGGCAGCAAAAATATAAAATCATAGCATGCATATAATTCCTGCCTTGCTTTATCCTAATTTTTGCGTAAAAATCTGGTGAAGGATTTTAAGAAATAAAATGTAAAGATGGAAATTAATCAATTACTATTATTACAATTACCAATAATAATAATAATAATAACATGCAGAAGAATACGAAGTGTAGACGATGTGGTTAGAGAGATGAAGCTGTTAATCACATTAAAAGAGAATTCAGTAAACTAGCGCATAAGAAACACAACACTTGGCAAGATTGGGAGGGAAGCTGATCCACGAGAAATCGTGTCAGAGATAAAAAAAAAAAAAAAAAAAATTGACAATATAGTGAGATGGTATGTGCACAAACCAGAGTATTCCCAAGAAAATAAGACCCATATAATACTTTTAAGTTAAGTAGATACCGAGGGATAAGGAGAAGTGCTGCTGGCATTAAGAATCACAGTGAATTGGTTGAAGTATCACTGACTCATATAGTTCAAGTTGTGCAATATGCATCACAGGTTACGAAGAGAAGCTCTACTGACTCATATCATTTTAGTTTCATACTAAGCATCATAGGAAATAGGGAAAAGTGTCGTTGGCCCTTATTGTTCAAGCTCGAGGCATTACAAGAAATGAGATGTGCTGCTGACCTATTCATATTGTTTCTTCAATGTCCCATAGCTCATGATTTGTGGCTCTGTATTGGTTCACTACCAGCGTATATGGGTGATTGACATAATAAATTACATTGCTCTTTCCTCGGAACAGTCGAATAGCATTTTTCATTCAAATCATTTTCATTACGTTATAACTAATCTTACTATGAATTCTATCGTAGCATCAGCTTGCGTAAAAGCGGACACAATGTTAGTCACTTTGTTAGTAAGGCTTAAAATACACCCTCTCCATCTTCAGTTTGACCAAAGGATTCCCTGGAAATAAAACTAAGCAGCATCATAGGACAATGCTTCAGTTCTGCAGTTCTGTGCATTCCGTTTCCATTAATTCCAGTTCTACTCTGACCCGTGTGATAGTATACATTAGGGTTCCATTAAATGATCGAATAGATCCGTTGGAAAATGATTAGTACATTGAAAATCTATTCATCATCATCATCATGTCGTGCTGGTAGCACGGATATCCCTGAGCCTCTCTCGCCACTTTTCCCTATCGTTCATCGCCCTAGGCAGGTCTTCAGGACAACATCCCATATCCTCAAATAGTGGCTGAATGTATGTTCGTGCTGGTCGTCCTGCTTTTGCACGGCCATGTGTGGGGTCAATAAGGGTACATCACTTATGAGTTCGTCCCTGCTTCTCCAGCAGTGTCCTGCATGTCTGGTTCGTCTAACTTGAATAGTTTTCGTGATAGTAGGCAGGTGGCCGTACAGTTGGTGTCTTGTGGGGTGTTGCCGCCAGGACTTGTTCAAGAAGAATGCTGCGAACAATCTTGAAAATCTATTAGAAATATTTGAAACCTTTTGATTGTGGAAACAAATGATAATTATCAAATAGGTGTAGTTTTTGAATCTATACAATTATTTGAAAAAGGACTAACTTCAACATGAAATAATCACAGTTTAATAGCGTGATTTAATCTCCAGATATTCATTTCAAGATCATTGTAGTTAGTTAGTTTGTTGTTTGGGTTTTATGGCATATCAACCTTTATAGGTTATTTAACGCCAAATCCATTTTTATACAAATAATCAGTTCTATTTCAATGAATACAGTTCAATTGTCAAAAACATTTCTATTTAAAGCTATTCAGTTTATTAAAATAGTTCTAAATTAAACAATTCAGTCTAGTGTAAGTACAGTTTAGATGTCAAAAACAGTTCCATTTCCAGCAATTCAGGTTGGTTGTTGATTGTTTGGGTTTCATGGCATATCAACTATTGTAGGTTATTTATCGCTAAATCCATTTTTATGTAAATAATCTGTTCTATTTCAAACAATTCAGTTTAGCATAAGTACACAGTTTAATTATCAAAAACATTTCTGTTTCAACCTATTTAGTTTATTCAAACAGTTCTAATCCAGCTAATTCAGTTTAGTATAAGGACAGATTTTGTTTACACTGTTAAATGTCAAAATAGTTCTATATCAAACAATTCAGTTTAGTGTAAGTACAGCTTCAATGTCAAAAACATTTCTATTTCAAGTTATTCAGTTTAGTCAAACAGTTCTAATTCAAAAAATTCAGTTTTAGCATAAGTATACAGTTAGTTCTATCTAACCCATTGACAGAACCTGGGAGTAATAGCAATGAAGGGGTGCTCCGCTTTCCCCAAAGCCCCAGCATCACTGGAAACTCACCATCCGAATGTTTGGTATCATATCCTGGACACTCATTGGGGTGGTGTGTTACCTCTCTGTAGAGGTGCAGTCGGTGTATTCTACAGCCTCGGCCGACTAGGCAATCAAGATCATTGTAAACTGAACCATAACTCAACTGTCAATCCACTCCATCCCACTTTTAAAGTTTTATATTTTCATAACTTAAATATTACTGAAAGAAGTGAAAATCATTTACAGAAGAAAAATATTTTTTCGATGAAGTGGTAAATGGACATGAAATCAGGATCCCGTTTGAACTCAATTTACACGGACAATTGAAAATTTCCTGTCATAGAATTGGACACAAAATCAATATAAGATTACATATCAGTTGGAAATTAAACTTCCTTTTTATGGCCACCTCACTTGACCCAACTTTAAAGGTTAATTTTTTCTCAAAAATGAAAAACACCTGAAATGATAGTCATTTATAAACACATTAATTTCAAAATAAAACAAAAGCACAAAAATATTTTTAAACAAAATTAAGGTATGTAGATTATCATAATAAACAAAATTCTTAGACATTTTCTATAAAATTGCTTTAATATCCTTGGTAATAGATGCCTGTTTCTAAACTGGTTATTATTGTCCAACTTTTTCAGACAAAGTTTTCTTCATGACATTCGATAAAAAAAAAAAAAACAATAAAAAAAGTTTTCCTATTCTTATTTGCTTACTCGGTAAAGCTGATTAGATTTTTCTTTCAGTCCTCATCGACAGACTCTTATACGGCAGTAACCTCTCAAACAACTAAAAAATGAAGCTGCCGTATTTTTTGTTGTTGTTAAAAGAACTACAACCCATACATCTCCATAGACTCTGTTAAAAAATGTCAGGACTTGAACCATCGATATAGAACTAAATAGGAAACATTCTATGTGCAGTTTATAATCTAAATACGTGCCTTCAACCTGTTACGCTCTTTCAAAACCAAGAAAGAAATCTTGGCAGAAGTTTTATACAATTCAAACTTAATCTTGTATGATCGCTGTCATGCAACAGTGACCCAACTCTGCCGAGGTTAATCGAAAACGGTGCAGCCATCTATATCATGACAGATTTGAAATACTTGAATGTGTCGAAGAGATGTTAACTGCAACAGATCGCCTTAACCTCTGACATTTCCTCCTCTTTATTGTCGGCCATTTGTTGCATCTGTTCTTGTTCTGGAAACTTTTTTAATGCCCCCGTATTTTTTTCTTTTTTGATTGGGGGAGGGGCATTTGGTTATTATCCCTATCTTTAGAAGAATCCGTTTGATTCTGGTCGGGATATTTTCATTCTTTTGTTTGTTATTTTCTTTTTTCCTTTCTTCCTTTTTTTTGCGATCTTGTTCGGCAGTGTCGTCTGATTCATCAGTTTCGTTACAATCGTTTCATCTCTTTCACTGCACTTCTTTGTCTCCATTTTCTTTTATTCAACATTTTTTCGTTACTTCTACCATTATCTTCATCCTCTTTTTCTTTTCATTTTTTTTATTTTCGTCTCTACATTATATTCGTTTTTTTTCTATTACTTTTTTGACTTTTTCTTTACTTGTCTCCTCCACTACCTTCCCCTTTTCTCTCCTTATCATTATTTCTCTTATCAACATCTTCCTTTTACACTGTACCCTTCTTATTTTTTCTTTTCTTCATTTTATCTTCCTCCGATTAGTTTTTTCTCAGCTTTTTCTCCTTTGCCTTTAACCCTTCAATTTCTTCTTTCTCTTCATTATTCTTCTCTTTATTCCTTTGTTAAAACTTGGTCTCTCCATTTTCTTCAAAGCAATTTTCTTCATTTTAATTCTTCTTTACATTTTCTATTGTTTATTTTTCTTCTTGTCTGCTTTACTTTCTCTTCTCTATCCATTCCTCTTCATCATGTCTTCTCTATTTTTTTCTTTCAGGTCGTTTTTTTGTATTTTTGTTCCTTCAATTTTGCCTCATTATGTATCTTCTGTAGGCTTGCTTTCTTTTGCTTTTTTTTCTATTCTTCAGTTTCCTTACATTCTATTCAGCATTTATTAAAAATCTCAGTGGAAATTTACGGTGTAATAATAATAATAATTATTATTATTATTATTATCATTATTATTATTATTATTATTTACTCATTAGAGTTTTTCACATCAGCGATAGCTGATGATTTTCACTGGAGTTTGAGTGACAGCAAGTCTCCTCAAGTCTCCAGGACTCGTCTCAGTATTCTGACCGTTCTCAATAATGTAGTAGTTTGGATGGTCTCCATTCGTCCGCCAACTTCCAAGTCCTCCAGTCCCTTTAGTAATCCTTTGGTTAATGTTCCAAACGCACCAATTACTATTGGTATAATTGTCATCTGCATGTTCAATAGTTTTTTGATTCCCTAGCAAGGTCGAGGTACTTATGCTTCTTTTCAAATTCTTCCTGTTTTATTCTGTGGTAAGCCGGGACAGCAAAGTCAACAATTTTGCAAGTTCTCTTTTTTTTTGTTGATTATTATCAGGTCTGGCCTTTTGGCCGAGATTAGGTGATCCGTGTGTATATCAAAGTCTCATCGGAGTTTATGAGTGTTATTTTCTAGGACAGGTGCTGGGTTGTGCAAATACCATTTGTTTGTATGGTCAAATTTCAATTTCTTGCACATTTCCCTGTGGATCACCTTGCCGACCCAGTCATGTCTAGTTTTATATTCCTTCGGTGCTAATTTGCTGCATTCACTTATTATGTGATTGATAGTTTCATCTCTGTCATCACATTGCCTACATTTGCTATTTTGTTGCATCTTATCTATTCTTGCTTTGATATGATTAGTTCTTATGACGTTGTTTTGTGCTGCTATTAGGAGAGATTCTGTTTCTGTCTTAAGGTTTCCTTTTCTTATGCTGGCCAGTCCTCTTCCTCCCTCTTTTCTTGAAACATATAGTCTGTCAACGTCTCTGGGATGTAATGCCTTATGCATTGTCATTAGTTTTCTTGTTCTTTGGTCCATTTGTTTAAGTTCATCTCTGGTCCACTTGAGAAAGGATCCGAAATATCTAACGAGTGGTACAGCCCAGGTATCTATTCTTTTGATAAGGTTTCGGCTAGAAAATTATGTCTCGAGTAGTTTTCTAGATTTCCTGAGATATTCTTTTTGAATTTTGTCTTTCACTTCCACTTGTTTCATGGTGTCAGCCTCCAAAACGCCTAAGTATTTGCAGGTTTCGTTTTCTGCGAGCGTTCTAATCTTGTCTTTATTTGGTAGTTCCATTCCGTCAGTTAAAAATTCTTAGCCACTTTTCATTACAAGCATTGCGCATTTTTCTATGCCAAATTCCATTCCTATGTCCGGACTGTATATTCTAACTGCGTGTATTAGAGTTTCCAGTTCTTTTTCATTTTTTGCAAATAGTTCGATGTCATCAATGTACATTAAATCATTGACTTTTTTCCTGCGATCTACTAAGTTTGTATCCGGCTGTGCATTTTCTGAGGGTGTGGTTAAGTGGCATCATGGTAATTATGAATAGAAAGGATGATAGAGCATCTCCTTGGAAAATACCTCTTTGGATCTTTGCTTCAGGTAAGCTTCTTCCTCCTGCTGTCAATTCCACTCTCCAGGTTTTCATGGTTTTGTCGATAAAGTTTATGACTTCATGTGATAATTTGTACATTTTGTGGCTGTTTATTAACCAGCTACGCGGAACCATATGATATGTCTTTTTGTTGTCAATCCAGGCCATAGCTAGATTTTTCCGTCTGCTTTTGCTTTCATTTTCCACATCATTGGTTGGCAAGTTATGGTTCTGTAATTGTTTCGGTCAGTTCCTTTGTTTGGGTTCTTTTGTATCAATGTGGTCCTTCCTTTGGTCATCCATTCGGATACGTGTGCTCTTTGTAGGCATTTATTCATTTCTAGTGCTCGTCTGTCGTGAATGGAGGTGAATTTCTTGAACCAGAAACCACGTATTCCATCATGGACTGGCGTTTTCCAGCTTGATATCTTTTTAAGTGTCGTTTTGAGTAAATCGGTGTGTATTTCCGCTTTCGGGCCTTCTTCTTCTTCTTCTTCTTCTTCTTCTTCTTCTTCTTCTTCTTCTTCTTCTTCTTCTTCTTCTTCTTCTTCTTTATTATTACTACTATTATTATTATTGTTTTTGTTGTTGTTCTTCTTCTTGTGAGTTTTTCACGCCAACTATAACTGATTTTTTTTTATTTTTTTTTTTTTACTGGAGTCTGATTAACAGCAAGTCTCCTTAGGCCTCTAGTACTCTTACAAGAATTCTTGTCGATTTTATTATTACTGTGGTCTAAATAGTTTTAAGTCTTCCTCTACCGATCATTGAATCTCTTTTCCAGATTCTCGGGGACTTTAAGAAAAGCCACAACTCCAATTGATATTTTTGTCAACTTAAAGCTTTATAAGTTCTCTGGTAACATCTTTGTATTTGTCCAGCATTTCATTTTTTTACTTTCATTATACAGTCAACTGGCATGGTAAATATTTCACTATAGAACTGGTTGTTTTGTAATTGATAATTAAAACTCGGCGTGGTCTCCTGGCCTGGATTGAGTGATCTGTTTGTATTTCAAAGTGTCAGGCAATTATTACACTGGATAACAATTCTTTACTTTTTGAATGTTGTCTAATTTTCGACACTGATTTAGTGTAATATTATGGACGGGCGCTGTCGTCACTCAGTGAAGGTGTCACGAGACAAGCGCGAGCGGGCAGAATGACCAGCAAAGTTAGACGTAATTTTAAAATTATCACAGATGTATTATCACGTGTTTCACTTGTGACGTCAAACATTCGAGCATCTTCGATTTGTTCCCCAAAATCTCTATATAAGAAAACAAGTAATGAGATTTTGGCAGAGTTGAAGGCAGTTGCCAAAACGGGTGCGTTAAAGGTTCCGGAGGCCCCGACCCGTCCTACCCACGTCTGCTACGACCTATCTGCTATGACGGGCGTTTGTCAAACAGCCAGCTCTCACCCACACCCCGTCACCACCGAGAGGAAGGGAGAAGAAGGATGCGACTAAAATGAACTTTTCGAGTTGCAGCGATCATAGCTGAATAAAAACGACTGCTATATTTTCTCCCCTTACCTTCGAGTTTGAGTATTTCTTTTTCTGCGGACTTCTTTCTTTACTGCACAAAACGTTGGTCCTATGGTACATAAGGGTAATTTTGCACCGCTGAATTAGGAAATGGCATCCGTTTCTCTCCATCAGTTCAGGTTTTTGTGATAAATTTATTTGAAAAAATTAGATCTTTTGACAAAATTGATTACATTTTTTGTGGCATTTTCAGCTAACTTTTATCAACACATATCATCCTAAATATGTTTTTAAGAAAAAAATAAATATTTTGACAACAACTTATATTGATTACCTGATAAAAACATCGATTACTGTAAACTGAATGGTGGGCATTGATAAAAATAAGTACACGTAAACTGCATGTTGCTTCACTATTGTTCAAACTTCAGGGCTTGAACTCCCGTTTCTTCGAACTCCTGGAATGCTTAGCGGCAGGGAAGTCTCTCTTCAGATTCCAACAGTAGTCAGCCATTATGACTGCGTCCCAGCGACCCTGATATCTGGTCTCCATCTCTTTCCTACTCTCTAAGCCATGGCTGTCGGAGATAATAGAGGCTTTATTAGTGACTTTAGAATCATCGAATATGTTCTCTGATGAAATTTTCATTATTAGCCTATAATATATTAAGCAACTTTGTGCAATTAAGTCTTCTGCAAGATCAACATTAAAACATATACTCAATATGTTGTTATCGGGTTTAAATACGATGTACAATATTTTCTTTGTCTCCTCTTCCTGTTTCTCATAATCTTTCTATCTTTCAGCGAGTTTCATCTTTTCTTACATTTCCTTATAATTTCTTTCTGATTTTTTTTTTTTTTACCTCCACTCACAACAAAAGTGACAATAAGCAATCAATGCAGCAGGACACAGAAAATTGTTTCTATTATCGAAATTCAAAGTTTCTGGGACGAATGTCTCGCTTTTTACCCTAATTATTATTACACCCATTGAATTCTCATGACAATGGTTACTGTTCATGCGTAAATTGATGGCTTTCATTGAGATTTTTTTCTTTTTCTTTTTCTTTTTCTTTTTCTTTTTCTTTTACTTGTTGATCTGTCACAACAGCGACAGTTATTACTTGACAAATTCTTTGGATCAGTTCGACTGAAAGGTCCAGTCTTTTATCTGATCTTATATGAGAGATTCTTATTTGTGAATATACAGTTCAGCTCCATGGTTAAAATTCTATCGTTTTTACAGTTCCCAGTTGATCCATTTTCTTAACCAGTCATTCTTGCCTTGCACTAGGAGGATTTGCATATATTTATTCAGTGAGTTTTTTCCCATTAGCGTTAACCGGTGTTTTCACTAGAGCCTTAATGACAGCAAGACACCTCCAGGACTCTTCACAGTATTCTGTTTGATCTCTGCAACGGTGTAGTGTTAATGGTTTCGATTATTCTTCTGGTTTCCAATTCATACAGTTTTTTTCTCTAAGATTTTTGGAATCGTTCCGAGTACACCAACTACAACTGATATTAAGTTTACCCTCATGTTCTATAGATTTTTAAAATTCTTTAGGAAGGTCCAAGTATTTTTCTATCTTTTTCTTTCTTTTATTTTCAGTCTTTGATACGCCAGAACGGCAAAACCCACTGACGGCAAGTTCTTCGTTTTGTTGTTGTTCTGATTTTCTATCCAAGATTAGATGATCCGTCGGCATCTCAAAATCCATATGAGTTTTATGCTCCTCATTCGTTGGGATGATTTCTGGTTTGCGCATTTACCATTTTGTATTAGTTGGAATTTTTTAGATGAGACTCGATAATTTATTTAAATTTACAGTATTCTAACTATTGTCTTCATCTTTATTGTTATATGTACAACTTTTCGATTGATGTGTCCTGTGAATTACTTTAGATGCTTCTTATCGAATTCGGGAGGCCTTAAATCGTACCTTCATAGAACTTAGAACCGAAACCTTTATTTAATCCACTGGAGTATATTATTGTAATTCCGTTAATCATGATTGGATACAAGTATTAAGCCGTTTTAAATATTCTTTGTTATTTTCGCCTGTAACTCAAAAATACCTGCAACCTCCAGTAGAAACCGTGGTGTGACGGATATAGACATTCACTTTACACAGTTTTACGAAGTGAAATTATTTGAAGGTTCCTGAGTTCGACATCCATCGAGGCGTTGTGTATATAACAACAAAGATGACGACAATAGTTAGAATACTTTACGTAATATAAACCAAATTTTAGTCCGTTGCACAATTCCAAATGGATAACCTTTCCCACTCAATCATGTCTGCTTTGTATTGCTTTTGTTCTAGTTTATTGCATCGGTTTATCATGAGATTAACCGTTTCGTCTCTTTCTCCAGATAATCTCCCCTAGATATTCGGTTGCCTATTATCAATTTTCGCTTTTATATAACGACTCTGTATGACGTTGTTTTGTGCTGCTGTTACAAGAGATTCAGTTTCATTCTGGATGTTTCCTTTAATAGCCATGTCCACGTATTCTTGAGTGCAATCTCGCCAATTTTTTCGGTTGATACCTCCATACAGTTGTTTCTCTTCCTCTTTCTTTTTCCAAGTTTTTCTTGTTCATAGGTTATCAGGTTTCGTGTCTAGTTTCATGTAGTCAATGCTGGATGCTGTAATTAGTCTAACGATTCCTTTGAACTTTGTTTTCATCATATTTATTATCCATTCGACTTTTCCGTTATGGTCTTTTTGTTCTCATATTTTCCTCCAAAATTATTTTAGATCCGTTTGTTGGTTTGTCTTTGTGCATTTCCACCAACTTGTTAGAAGGGTTTTCTTTCGTTATTTAGTTACCCAATCGGCTGGGGCTGTAGAATACGCACCGACTGAACCTCTACAGTGGGGTAAGACCTCGCTCAACGAGTGTCCTGCACATGACAAACTAATCTGATGGTGAGGTACTAGTAATGTTTGAGCTTTGGGAAATGAGAAGCATCCCTTCATTGCCATCGTTCCCAGGTCCACTCTGGCCTGAAATGGTAGCACCTGATAAGACCCTATCTATGGCTTAAATTGAACTAAACTGCATACTTATGCTAAACTGATTTGTTTGAAATAGATCAGTTTGATTAACTGAATAGCTTGAAATAGAAATGTTTTTGACAATTAAACTCTGTACTTACATTTAAACTGTGTACTTATGCTAAACTGAATTGTTTGAAATGGAACTGTTTTTGATATTGAAACTGTACTAAACTGAATTGTTTAATATAGAACTGTTTTGACATTTAACCGTGAGTAAACAAAATTCATACTCATGCTAAACTGAATTATTTTAATTAGAACTGTTTGAATAAACTGAATAGCTTTAAATAGATATGTTTTAGGCAATTAAACTATATAATCATGCTAAACTGAATTGTTTGAAATAGGACAAAATATTTGTATAAAAATGGATTTGGCATTAAATAACCTACAAAGATTGATATGCCATAAACCCAACCAACAACAACCAACCTTTTTTATTTTGGAAGGTCCTGTTTTGTATTGTTTGACCCTATTTTTGTACATTTTGAGTCTTCCTTTAGTCACCAATATCTTCATTTTTCCAGATCTATTGTCAGACATTTCTGCTGTTTTGTTTGGGTCTTTTCATTACAACGTACACTTGTGTGTGTGTGTGTGTGTGTGTGTGTGTGTGTGTGTGTGTGTGTGTGTGTGTGTTGTTTTTCCGTATTACTTTTGTTTGTTCTCTCATTTTTCTTTATTCGTCTTTCTTGCCTAATTTAACATCCAGCTCTTGCATTTCTGGTCGGTTTCCTCAAGGTGATACCTACTTTGTCAGTGATTAGTTTTACTCCTGCGTAAATTAGCTCATTGAATTCAGTGTTGTTGTCCATTGGAATATTATCTTTATCATTATCGTTATCATTATTATTTTATTCATTGCGAGTTTTTTTCTTGGTTGTTGTCTTTCACTGGAATCTAATAGATAGCAAGTGTCCTTGGTTTTCCAGAACTCTTCTCGGTATTCTGACTAATCTCAATGATGCTGTAGTCTTGATGGTCTTGATTCTTTCTCCGATTTCAAATTCCTCCTGTATTTTTCGAATCGTTTAGGGATCGTTACAAGTGCACAAAGTCTAATTGGTATCACCATCACCCTCATATCGTATAGCTATTTTTAAATCTTTGGTAATGTTCAAATATTTGTCAATCTTTTTTCTTTCTTTTATTTTTACTTTATGGGCTTGATGGACAGCAAAATTCCCAAAGCAGTAAATTTCTTTTTTTTGTTAATTAACACAAGGACTGGTCTTCTAATAAGGATTAATTGATACGTTTTATCTCAAAAACCTAAAGCATTTTATGCATCTCATTCTCTTGGAATAATTCTGTTTTTTTTTTTTTCATTTATCATTTAGTAGTATGGTCAAATTTCAATCTTTTTACAATCCCCAGTGTATTAGACTTCCTACCGGGTCATACCTGGTCTTACACTCTTTTTGCGTTAGTTTTCAACATTTGTGTATTCGGTGGCAAATTGTTTCATCTTTTTCTCCGCATTACCTACATTTGCTATTCTGTTGCCTCTTATCGCTTTTCGCTTTAATATAAATGTTTGTTTTTTTATAACGGTATTTTGTGCTGCTATTAAAAGAGATTCAGTTTCTCTCTTGAGTTTTCTCTTTCAAAGCCATGTCCAGTTCTTTTCGTGTATAATCTCACAAGTCTCTCGATTGAAACCTCTACACTGTTCTTTTTCTTCTGTTTTTTAGATTTTCTTTTTCTGTCTGATGTTATGTTGCCAATACTGATACAGTCTACTTTAATTAGACTTTTTTATTCTTTTTCCTCGAGTCCCTGTATTGATTCCTCAACACAATACTCAATACAGGTGAGTTCTTTTCCTTCTTAACACATTCAGTCTATGTCATTTCTCGTATGTAAAGACTTGTGCATCGATATAAGTTTTTTTCTTCTGGTTCATTTCTCTGAGGTTTCCTCCTTGTCCATTCCCTGAATGATTCTTAGTATCTTACAAAGATGACTGTTCAAAAGAGTTCCTTACTTTAGTTATTTTTTTCTTTCATCTCTTTTTGTTTGCGAGTATTTCACACCAGTTTCAAGTCGTCATTTTTAACCGGATTATGAATAACAGTAAATTTCTTCAGGCTTCCAGAACCCTTCAGAATCATCTAGCCAATCTTAACAATGCAGACGTTTTGCATGGTCCTGATTCTTCTTCTGATTTTCCTCAAGTCATATTTCCAAGCTTTGAAGACCGTTCGACGTAGAAGAATTACAAATATATATATATATATCACCGTCACTATCAGGATGTTTTTTCAGCTCTCTAGGAATATCCAAGTTATTATGATCTTATTCCTTGTGACATTTTCACACTTGCGTTATCTGTTGGTTATTCACTGCAAGTCTCCTCAGATCCTCAGGTCGTTCACTGCAAGTCTCTTCAGATCCTCAGGTCTTTCACTGCAAGTCTCTTCAGGTCTTCAGGACTCTTCTCAATATTCTGGCTGATTTCAACAATGCTGTTGTTTAGATGGTCTCGATTCCTCCTCCAATTTGCAACTCTTCCCGTTTCTTTTCCAAACATTTGGGGATCGTTCCAAGCACGCCGATTAGATTTAGTATCACCGTCATCTTCTTGTTCCATTGCTTTCTTAGTTCTCTAGCAAGGTCTGAGTACTTGTTTCTCTTTTCGTTTTCTTTGATTTTTTGTCTGTCATCCCCTGAGACAGCAAAGTCCATTAGACGGTAATTTCTACTTTTCATTTAAATTCCTTATTACTAGGCCTGGTCTTTTGGCAGGGATTATTATTATTATTATAATCATCATCACCATCATCGTTGTTATTATTATTATTATTACTGGGTTAACTGGTGTCATCAAGCCTATTCTGTACCCTACTACTTCTCTGTGTATCCCACTTGATTTCGGTGACTGGATTGTCTAGATCAATCTTCATTCTTTCCTAGGTCACCAGTAGTTCTAGCCTTCTTACAAGTCTCATTGTGATCATCATCAACGATCCAACAACGATTACCTTCCCAGCTCTAATCACATTTATCTGACTTCTTTCGCAAAAGTCAGAGTTTTTTCCAGATTTTCAGTTTCCTTGAATTTTACCCTGTAGTCTGCGGTGTAACGTTGTCATCAACGACTTCTTTGTCTGAGATGACTAATCGTCAGCCTACGGGAGAGAGGCAAACAAACATAATTCGTTTTAGCGTCGTTTCTCTCTCTCTCTCTCTCTCTCTCTCTCTCTCTCTCTCTCTCTGTTCAGTCTCAAAGACCATTAAAATTACTTTCTTCGTTCTTTTAAAAACCATCTCTTCACGTAATATTGATTCGTTCTCATATTCCGTTCATTTGCTTGCACACCAACCACCAAAAGAGCAGAAAACAGACCACATCTACATATATAAATATATATATATATATATATATATATATATATATATATATATATATATATTAAGAGTATATGTAAACAAAAGAAAAGTGATAGATACGCGTTAAATCTCTTCGCTTACGCTGAGGATGCTGATGGCTATTCGATAAGATATTCAATTGGTGTAAAGTCAGCCGGGTTCGATCCTAGCTTGAAGCATCTCGCGTGTCTAGCCACACCGATGAGCTGTGATATAACGAAACAGTTTGTAATGGATTAGTATATATATATATATATATATATATATATAATGAGAAGTTAACAGATTTCCATACCAAAAAGTGTAAATATTTGTACAAAAGAAAAAAATAAGTTCGAGAAGCTGTAATTTTTGTATTTCTATTTTTGCATTTATCGACTAAACGGCGCGTTTCCTCAAGTTTTTACATTTCCAGATACTTCACAGACGACAATATTTGAGTTGACACGAAAAATTTGAAGGACTAAAACCCAAAATAATTCAAGAAATATTTTCCTTTCAAGAATATTAAAAATACAATTTTTAACCAATTAGATTCATAGATAAATTATCACCATTTTTTAATTTAATTTCAAGCCTACCTTACTTGTATAGATAAGCCAACTAAATATTTCTTGAATAAATAGGATTTATGTCAGGCTAAGTCATTCTTTCGATTTCGTTCTATTTAGTGAAGATCTACATTTTTTTTATTAAGAATTCATTTCATTTCAACTTCATTTGATTTTTCTTGAATTGAAACGATGCTTGCTTACATAAAGGTTATAAATACTGATATTATAGAGCAAGTTTGCTGAAGAAAATATCAACAGCTGCCACATGTTAAGACATATATAGATTTCTTTCTCAAATTGTGACATAGACAAAAAATTATTACATACACCAAATACGTCCTTTTAGTTTAAGTAAACGATTACTGCTATGTTTCATTTGCGAATCTTAAGAATTTCTATTGAAAATATTTTCGCTCTGACTAATATTATCCTTGTAATAAGAAAATATTTTGTAATTTTTTTCAGCAAAATTTTCACTCAATTTAAAGAAATGGAATTTATAAATTTGTAGAACAGATTTTTATTCATGCATTATCTCATTTTTCAACCACACACACACACACATATATATATAGGTGCTCACCGGATACTCAACCCCCACTTGCAACACGAATAGGTAACATCTTCCGACCTTGTCACCATTTAGACCAGATGACATCGTCCTGGAATGATTGATCAAGAATAACTTCTCACACTTCACTCACTGGAATAGGTTCTGACCACTTTCAATTCATACTTTTTTGATGACTCATTTATTTAAGCCCATTTAGTATTGGCTTAAAATTTCCTTGAAGAGCAACATCTACCGTTTGAATTTAAAAAAAAATCCTTGTTTACATCGGGTGACCAGTTTGAATGTCTTGGCATCTTTATTTCTTATTTTCTATGGAATATTGTGGTTTGTATGTTTGGTTTGTATAGACAAATCCTTAGAGAATCATTCGCTTTACTCACTCATGAATATTTTTATACCTTTTCTGAACCTATTAGCACTATTTGCCTACTACTACTACTACTACTACTACTACTCATGTAACTGCTGCTGCTGCTGCTGCTACTATAATAATTATTACTGGTGAGTTTATAAACTAGTCTGTGTAAAAATGAATCCCTATTATTAAATAAGAATAAATATTTAAACCATATAATTCAGCATAAATTATTAGGTTTTGTCTTCTTTGTTTAATGACATATCAACCTTTTTGTGTTTTATTGAACAAGAAATGCTTTGGACAATTTAGATTATAGCTAAGTTTAAAATCAAGCATTTAAAAATCAGTCAAATTGAATAACCCACAAATAAGACAAACAAAACGGAATAAAAAGTATTTCATGTTAAAAAAATTTATGTTAAATAAATTTTCAAATAGGTCGTTTAGGTTTTACACGCGTTCGGAATGACAAAAATTATTATTATTGTTATTATTATTATACTTCACGCGTGTATTCCCTCCAGTGTTAGCTGATAGGCTTTTACTGAAGACTGAATTACATCAAGTCTCCTAAGTTCTTCAGGCCTCTTCTCAGAATTTTGAATGATCTCAACAACGCCGTTGTCTGGATTGTTTCGAATTATCTTCTGATTTCCAAATCTTCCCGCCTTTTTCCCAAGCCTTTAGAGAACGTTCCAAGTGTGACAATTACAATTGGTATTACCGTCACCCTTACGTTCCACAACTTTTTTTTTAGATCTCTGGCAAATTGTCTCTTTTCGCTTTCTTTGATTTTAATCTGTGGTACTATTTACCAACCCCTCCGCTCGGGCAGGATATGACACAAGGTCAATTTTTAAGCGGAGTTTAACAGGTTTGAATTCAGAGTTTTCCTTCTCCTAGAAGGCTGAAGAACCTAGTCCGTCCTACTATTTACCCATAGCTGGAGGGAGAATAAGGGGGTTCATACCTTTCCCAAGGGTATTTGCCCGAAAGTGAACATAATAGCGCGACTGGAGTACGAACTCGCGTACTACGATTCCGCAGTTCATCGCTTTAACCATTACACCACGAGGACACCCTTAATCTGTGGTTGGGTGGGATAACAAAATATACTTGGCAGCAAGTTTTCTTTTCTTGATAATGATCACGAGGTTCTTTGGTCTTCTGGGCGATTTTAATTGATCCTTTTGTATCTCAAAATCCCAGAGAGTTTTATGTGTCTCATTCATAAGAATGAATTTTTGTTTTTGCATATACTATTTGGTAGTTACGTTCAAATCTAAATTTCCTGTACAATTCTCCGTTGATCAAATTCCCCTCCAAATGGTGTCTCGTCTTATACTCCCTTTTGGATAGTTTGCAGAATTCGTTCTTGTGATTAGTCGTTTCGTCTCTATCACCATATAATATGCATTTGGTATTCTGTTGAGTCTTAGCTATTTTTGCTTTAACTCAGTTGGTTCTAATGGTGTTGTTTTGTGCTTCCATTAGAAGAGATTCACATTGTTTCTCAAGGTTTGCCTTTTGTAGCCAAGTCTAGAACTTGCCGTGTGGGATTTTTTCAGTTTGTCACAAGAAATATCCGAGGAATTTCTTCCTTCCTGTTTCTGTTTCCTAATTTTTGCTGTTGTATTTTTCCTTATGTTATCAGATCTTTTTGATGTAGTATTGATGTATACGTATATATTCTAATGCTAGGAGCCCACTTCTTTCTTTTAAAAAGATATATCGCCTGTCTATGTCATCTCACGGATGTAAGGCCTTATCTATCTTCAAATTTCTTGTCTTTTGTCTTTTGGTCCATTTGTCTGAGTTTCCGTCTTGTATATTTTAAGAATAGTCCCGAGTATCTTACAAAGGGGACTGCCCAAGTTTTTATGTCTTTGATAAGTTTTCTGCAAACAAAGCTTGATTTGATTTCAAAAAGCTTTCTGGTTCGTTTGAATTATTCTTTTCTTTCTTTCTTCACCTCGCAGGTTTGATGGCGTCCGCTTCCAGCATTCCCAAGTACTCGTAATTTTCTTTTCTCCAAACACTCTGATTATTTCTTGATCTTACACTCCTTTGTCTTCCATTGTTCCTCTTTTTCGGCTTTTCATTATGAACAGGGTGCATTTTTCTTTACCTATTTCTGTATTTATATCCTGGTTGTATATTCGCTTTTTTGTCTTCAATTCTTTTTTTTTTTTTTTGCAAATAGCATGATGTCTTGTATGTAATACATTTTTTCTTGTTATATTGTAATTTTTTCGCCCCTCTTACATTTCTTAAGTATATCTATGAGTGGCATCATTGCAATTACAAATGGCGAAAGCAAATCTCCCTGGAAGATGTTTCTCTGGAATTTAGTGTCTACTAAAATTTTTCCTCCTGGTGTTAATTCCACTTTCCAATTCTTCATTTCATGACTTTCGTCAGATATCTTGTTCTTTTTTAGATAATCTACGATCCAGGGTTGCGGGACCGATTATATTTAGTCCATACGACATCCAAATTTTCCCGCCATGCTTTGTTCTTTTTGAGAAGGCATCAGTGTACAGTAAATTACCTGTAACCCTTGTTCCCGTGTGTGATCCTTTCTCTTCTTCGGAAAACAGGCTGTGGCTTTCTAGCAACTAATAGATCTCCTCTCTTATCTGTACTGTTATGGTTTTCCTCATCATAGGTAGACATGTTATCGGTCTATAATTGCTAGGGATGTTTCCTTTTTTTGTGGGGATGGGTTCAGGATTAGGATATTCAGGTATTCTAGTTTCTTCTGGATGTCTACTCAGAAGTGCCAGTCTGTCATTGATGAATTGATTTTAAAAATTAGAATCTAAATATAACATTATGACATAGCTTCCTTTGAATCTGTTTGTTGATATATCCTCGTGCAATCTCTTCCAATTATGTCAGAATTCTTTTTTTTACACAGGAAGGTCCTGTCTTATTTGAATTTCTTGAACCTGTTTCGGTGTCTTGTAAGTCTTGCCTTTTCGCTAATATCTTTTAATATATCTTTGTAAGTTGTATTGTTTTTTGCTTATTTTATTAGTTCTTTTCATCCCAAAATATTTTTGTGTATTTTTCCTCCTTTAACAGCTTTGCTTTATCGTTGCAATTTCTTTAACAATACTTCAAGACTAATTTCCCGTCAAGGTTTTGTAATTCTGTCCGGTTTCCTTTGGGAAACACTGATTTTATCACAAACTAGTTTCACTTCTGCATAAATTTGCTCATTTAGTTCAGTGATATTACCCGTACAGTTATTTGGTAATATTTTGTTTAGCAAAAAAGCAATTTTTTTAGTCTTAATTCCTGAAGAATGGTAATGTAGTTTTCGTTTCAAGTAGGATTTTCTTCATCAATTCTATATTTATTTTGCCGTTTTATGTTAACATATACTTTGTTCTTTTAGGGTCTTTGGTGCTTCGGTTTTTGGTATTTTGTGTTTTTGGTTTGGGAACTTTGACTTTTTAGTATTTCGTCTTTCGATTCGTGTCATGGGATCTTGTTTATATTCTTTCTTATTTAATTGTCCACATATTTATTGTATTTTAAGGTCAGAAAATTAACCCTTCTTTAATATCATTCGAGCTTGATCCCAAACAATTGGCTTGTATTACATCTTGTTGATTCTGTCTGAATTTATATCATTATTTTTCTATAACCTCTTTATGTTCAATTGATCTGAAAATAAATTAAGAAGATAAAAATTTAGAAAGTTCGAGACATGTTCTTACCTCATATTTTGTGTATTCACTTATGTTTCATTGTCTTCCAAACTATTTTAGAAATTATAATTATCAATATTATTATTGTTACTCCTTGAGTCTTTTTCATACGAGTGCCAGGTGATTGTTTCTCACATGAGTAAATGTCAGCAAGTGTCTTCAAGTCGCCAGGAATCTTCTCAGTATTGTGATCGATCTTAATAATACAGTAGACAGAATGGTCTCTACTTATCCTCTTCATTTTTATGTCTTCTTGTCCTTTTATCAATTTTTGGGGGATGGTTCTATGTACACCAATTACAACTGGTATCACCGTCACCTTCACGTTCCATAGTTTTTTTAGTTCTCTACCAAGGTCTAGGTACTTATCTCTCTTTTCGCTTGCTTTTTATTTACTCTGTGGTCTGCCGGGACAGCAAAGTCCACTGTTTGGCATTTTTTCTTGACTATCACTAAGTATGGTCGTCTGGCCGAGATGAGGAGATCCGTTTGTATCTCAAAATCACAGAGAAATTTGTGCATTTCATTCTCTTGGACGGATTCCGTGTTGTGCATCTACCACTTTGAGTGAACAGCACTTACTTAAATAAATAAAATATTAAGGGTAAACGGAGCAGTAATATTGATAATGTTAAGCATTCACATTATTATTTTAATTGTTAATCATTCATAATTTGGAATTATTTTGAATCCTTTATAACATTCTTTTATTATTCTTTATTAAAGGTAAATGCGTACTTTATTATTTTTTTAGTATTAACGCTTACAATATGCTTTCTTATATGAAATACGATTTGAATTCAAAAACAAAAATATTTTTGCTACACAAATGAAAGATGGTTAGTTTACATTTTTTTGTCATAAACTTTTTAATGCTTTTTGACTTGTAATTCCCTTTTTCCAGTTTTATTTTTCTTTCTCTTATTCTTAATTCTTTGACTTCGAGATTTCTTTCATATTTCTTTCATATTTCTCTTCTTTTTATTAGTTGAGTTCTGCGTTCACTTAAGCGAGTTTATTATTGAGCCTGCCCAGTAACGTCTGTACATATAACAAAGGGAAATATTTACTATAAATGTTTTCTTCTTTCAATTTATTGTTACATTTCTGTTTGTGGTAATTTCTTCTCAACTTGGAAAATGAATTCTCAATATAGTTTCATGTTCAGACCGATTAAGTACCACCCATGAAACGTGTAAGCAATAAACTTGCAAGAACTGCCATATTTTTCTTTAGCTTTCTTCATAAAACCGTAATAGCTTAATAAAGGCATAAAAAGAGTCATTCTTATTGATATATATTCTGAGCTCAAGGGGGAAATTATTCTTTTTTTCGTTCAATTGTAATTGCCTGTTGCTTAGAAGGCTAAACTTGCCAGTCATTACAGCTGAATTATTAGTACAGCGCTCCTTTATTTTGTCCTTGTATCAGAAAACCGAAATAACAAACCACAGATAAAGAAAGTAACAAAAATGTCCTCGGACCAAAAATTAGTGTTTTACAAACTTATCTAAAATAAGCATTTATAAAAGCGAGCAAAAAAAAAAATCCAACCCAAAACAATTTGCTAAAGGTTGTTTATAATCAAAATCAGTTTGGAATATCTGTCTATATTTCTGAGATTAGGTATTATGTACATTATTTACATTTTTCGGACTATTTTCCTCATCTTTGTTGCCATGTTTATCGCAACACTTCGGCGGTTGTACGCTGCGGCCTTCTTCAGGTGGTTGGAATGTCGAACTTAACCCTTTATTTCGCTTACTGGGGTAAACTTTTCTAGTTCCACGAGCCATATTTTATGGATGTCAGTTATCAGTTATCTCCTGTTAGTTTCCCCTCTGAAAGTTCTCCACTGCCTTCACCGGGTATTGAACTCACACTCTTTGGGTATGTTACTGGATCTAACCAATGCCTTTATCCACTGTAACTTATGTCCTTGTAGACATCTGTGAATGGATTTCAGGGTATAAGTTTTGAAGGTCAAAACTAGAATGTTCCAAAATATAGTCTTGGACAATGTGTAGCGTTGTCCCCGATGGCTACTACGTTCATAATGCTGATGATTGGTCGTTTCATGGTTGAGGGAAAACACAATTCAACATAGATACTAGATCTTTCGTTGTTTATTTTCTTTACATCGTTGAGAGTTGCGTAGTTATGATAACGTTTATCGTTAAAGAAAATGTATTTGGTGACCTTGGATTCAAATTAGAGACGAAACTTTCTCTATTCTTGTTAATGCTAATACTCTGGAGAAAAAAATTTATTCATTGGTTCAATATGTTTCCTCTTGTTGGTACGGGTTAAAGTAGGACGGATTTTTTTGTTTAGCCTTGGTAAGGCAACCAGTCAAGAAGAATGAAAATTTGGAATTAAAAATAGCTTCACCTGTTTCAAAATGGATCTTCTGTTACATCCTGCTTGTGGTGGTGGTGGTGGGGCGTAAGTACATATGTCGTTCTGATATGGTAGCTGTGAAAATATGTAGAAACGGGTGATATGTTATATACTCATCTACATCATAACAACGACACAATAATTAAACAGACGCAATGATAAACGACGCAGTAATAAACGACGTAGGAAGACTTCTTTAACAAAAGATTACCTCTGACTTTATTGCAAGGGTTCGAAAAGGTTGTGTGGGGGTTTTACTGTGAGAAGGTGCTGGAGACCGAACATAAACTGTAATATTTTGACCCCACTGTTATGACCGTCACGTTGTGTCTTTCTTGTTCTATAGGGCTGCTCAACCGGAGCCCTGGGGTCCACTCGGCTGGTTGATGGCTTCCTTTACTGCATCTTATCAACATCTTCTTTGGACCCCAAACTCCATCGGGTTTCCCGAGGGCCCCCTCGGTCGGATGTGGCTTTCCCTACCACATCTCTACTCCAACTGGCTGGAACTCTACTGGCAACTGCACTGGCCCCCTGGGCGTCGAACTCAAATGGAACCGGAACTCAATTTAACTGGCTCGTCGAACTCAACTGAGTTATATAACCGTTCGACGCCCACTCGATCTTTGAAATCGAATGTTTAATCGTCATCAAGCGGAAATAACTGTCATTCAGTTCAGAGGTCACTCTCTTCCGGTGCATCAGTCTATGAGTGTACCATGGGAATTTTTTTTTTGCTCGTCCCATTTCATCAGTCAATTACCGCTCACGCGATTTCCTCACATAACTGCCATTGCAATGTGTCACTTCCTCCCGGTGTATTACCTTGGAATAGCATTTTTGGCCGGGTCAAAAGGTCAAAGCACAACAGATAGACACAAGCTATTTGGGTGGAAATTCACGAATCTTTCACATCGAAGCGGGTCTTTCATTTTTCATTGTTTTTGTCTAAGTTCTCATTGCATCTTCTCCGTTTTGGGGGATTTCATTGACAAAGAGCATGGTTTTTTTGAAAAACCTTGTTTCTTTTTTGCTGTTTCTAAAAACAGGGAACCCAAATGTTTCAGAAAATTTAATTATTCAATAAGACCTTGTGGGAAGAAAAAAAAAACTTGAAAAACAACTATGCAAAAATACAAATATGAACGCACTTCTCTAATTAGGCATAAAATAGTCCTAGACTGGTTGAAAGGTCATTAAAAGTCAGTCAATAAATCAAATCATTAATCACACATTGTCATTCAAACATAGAGAAGGGGATATTATAAAGATGCTAATTAATTTGGATTATGATGTTCAACAATTAAGATATTTGGTTTATGCAGCTTCATCAATTAATGACAATTGTTGATGTAAATCGCCCTAGAAGTTTATATATATATATATATATATATATAATTAATGTGTGTGTGTTCTCATGTATGTGCTTGTGTGCTAATGTATGTATCCGTATTTGAGTATATATTTGCTGGGGGGTGCTCTCGCGTGTATGTGTACGTTTTCCAGTTAACTATTTGTAATGATACCAAGTTAGATGACCGTATAAAGCTATAAAAGTTGATTTCACCTTCTGGAAAGACGAATGGAAAACAGAATTTCAATGAGCCTTTTCTCATTAGAAACTGATGACATCTCTTTTGTCCTAAGAACTAAGATGAAAATGACTTTGTCAATAATCTGCATATTAGAAGGGATAAAGAAGTTAAGTTTGTCTGCGAAATTTATAAAGGTCAAGAAGTTGGCAAAATTATCCTTTGCTACAAAAAATAGTATATATATGTATATATATATATATATACGAGGATCATTAAATAAGTTTCCAGACATTTTTCGTATAGGTACTTTTATTGATAGTACACACATAAAACTACAGTCCCCTTCCAAGTAATCTCCTCCAGCTGCAATGCACTTGTTGTACCGTTCCAAAAACTTCTGGAAGGCCCCATGGAATACTCTTGAGTGAACGTGTCAATGACCTTCGTCTCAGCCTCTTTCATCTCCTCAATTGTCTCATAACGAAAGCCTTGGAGCTTAGGGAATAAGCAAAAGTCACAGGGAGCAAGTTCTGGACTATAGGGAGGCTGAGGAACTGTTTTGATGCCCATCTTGGTCAAATAGTCTGTGACAAGGATGGACTTGTGGACTGGTGCATTGTCCTGGTTAAAATGCCACTGACCCGATTTGAAGAGCGCTGGTCTCTTCCGACGGAATCTCTTCCTGAACTCCCTTAAAACCTCAACATAGTAACCCTAACCCAAACCCTAACTCTTTGGCCAAACAACTCTGGTGTATTGACTTCCTTACCCCTCCTACACCTCTCATCATCCCTCATAGACTCCCTGCCTTCCTTGAATCTCTTATGCCACTCAAAAACTAATGGTTGATTCATGAAAGATAGTCAAAAAAGCAGTCTGAAGCATTCCATACGTTTCTGTGGCATTTTTTCTAAGTTTAAAACAGAATTTTATTGCATATCCTTCTTCTAAAGTGTCCTCACGTCCAGATTGCATTTTTGAAATTCACCAGCTGTGACAATCTGGCTTTAGTAAGGTGTATTCCAATTCCTACTGTAGTTGTTAATTTGAACCTGAAATCATAAGAATTGCTCAGCCATTTCAGAAGGTGTATAGCAATAACATACTTAATCTTAAAGGTCTGCGACAATGCCTGTACAAAAAAAGTCTGGAAACTTATCGAATGTACCACACACACACACACACACACACACACACACATATATATATATATATATATATATTGTTTAGCAGACGCAACGAAGTATAAATATATCTTTATTATATATCTTCATTATTGGACTAATGAGTAGTGTGTTCGCCAAAGGCCCGGGAGACCGGTGTTCAATCTCAGGTGGAGTCATACCGAAGACTCAAAAAATGGTACTTGATGCCGCTTTGGTTTGCACTCAGCACTATAAGGAAAGGATCAAAGTAAAGTGAAGCCATCCTGGGAATAGAGTAGCGCTCTTCTCTACACCTCGGTGTAGTAGCTATTGAAATGAGAGCCTTCGGGTCACCCTCGACTTAGGCCGCCAACTTATAAGGGTTTGATATAAAACTCGGCATCTATATGTGTATGAATATACACGCACAGCTATATATATATATACATATATATATATATATATATATAAGTAAAACTGCCATTTATTTTAATTAAAAAAAAAGTGATCCTAAACTGAATATAGTAGGATTTTATTATTTCTAGGGAAACATTAATCTGCCAGAACTTTTCGGTAATATCTATTAGCAGACTTTACAGCCTCAAAACTCTGTACAAATATATAATTCACTAAGTAAATAGACCTCTCGTATATTTTCATGCAATTCCTTTATTACAGACCAATTGTAATTTAATTTTGATTCCTCAGTTTCAATGCTAATGTCGTTTGTTCAATGGCTAAACAACTTTCTTCTAACTTGCTTACAGAGTAAGGGTGTCAATTATAAACACCTGCAAGTCGAATGTTGAAGTTTTTAAGTTCACATTTCCTCCACAAGAGAAGACAATACCTTGGAATATATAAGCCATTCGATCTTGAAATGTAAACGTTTTGAAATAGAGTCTCTGATTACGGCCTTTGACCAAAACACTTTAGAATTCACACATTTATAATAAACATTTTTCAACATTAATGTCTATACTTTCATTTCTAATATATATATATATATATATATACCAGTGTGCGCGCGCGCGGGTGTTTGTGTGTGTGTGTGTGTGTGTGTGTGTGTGTGTTTGTGTGTGTGTGTGTGTGTCTGTATGTGTCTGTGTGTGCGCGCGTTGACAAAATGATATATATACCAATGCACACACGTAGATATACGTATCTGAAGCTTTTTTTCCTTTTTACAGTCCCATTAATTCTTTCTCCATCGACTTATAAATCTATTATTTAATCCATTATTGCATTTTCTTATCTTGTCGCTGGTTTACTAATTCCGGTCTTTACAAACCCTCTAGCCAGCAAGTAATTCGCTTCAAGTATCCAACGAGAAATGAGATTGGCGAAAAGCAATAAGCCGTTTGCCTGAAAAGATGAACAAAATGGAGTCGAGTCGTATTTCTTGTCGTCTGTCTGCCGTATTCAAGTTCCATTGCATGAAAACGAGGCAGACACTTTGGAATGTTTAGAGGTTGTTCAGCCCAGAAGCTTGGCTTTATTGGATTGTAACTTTTGTGCTAAGAACATTTCTTATTTTGTCGACGTCCGCTTAAACACTATCTTTAGTCATATAGATTCACTGTTAGGATTTCAAGTGTATCACACAGACTATTTAAATCTTCACTGATCGTTCTACTTTACTTTTTTATTCTGTTCACATCAAGTTATCTAGATGTTTCTTTCTGTATCATTCCGTTTAAGCAGTTATTTATATATCCAGTGAAGCACTTCGTCAGGGTGTAATGGTTAACAAGCTAGTCTAAGTTATTTTTTCTAAACATAAAAATAGCCGGATTTCATTATTTCTAGGAGAACATTATACAATAAAATGAGTATTGTCGGCGATTCTTTATCGCTAAAGAGAAATTAAATCCTGTTACCAAAAATAAACAAGTAGCAGGTCATTAACTAAGTTTAAATCCTGAAAGTTTGTACTTGTGTTTCATTTTGCGCTAATACCATGTGGAAAGGCATGAATCCACCTGTTCTTCATTAACTATTGTTAAATAGTAGGGCACACTTGGCTCTTTAGAATTTGTTGAGGAACGCTTGCCGGAGAAAAAAGTATGGATTCAAACCTGCTGTACTCCACTTAAACATTGACCTCTTGTCAAATCTCTCCAGTGAGAATGAGATTAAATGAATATGTACTTGGGCTTTTCCCCGGGTTTAAAAGAGAGGTTTTGGCAGTGTTGGAACCCCATAAGAAGGCATGCCTAATTTTAATTTGTGTATAAAGGATGACGTAGTGTTATAGGCAGTCAGAAACACCTGAAGAAGAAAAGCAGATACATCAATTTATTCCCTGGTTTTTCGTCTAATCCTTTATCACCTTTAATGCAAAAAGTGACACAGGGTCAGTTTACTGTGAATTTCCTCATAATAAATAACGATATAGTGTTATATATATTCTTGTTGAAATGTAACATTGTTGATTATCATCCATTTTCACGAGTATTTCCATCATCTTATTTATTTTACTTTTTTTTTACAAGCAGTAATAGATGTAATCTTGGAATTTCTTACTATTACATCTAATATTCCTATCGTAAATTAAACGACTGAGAAAAAAAATGGGTACTAAATTAAACTTTATTCATTGAATGTGTTACATGATGAACTGTTAATTATTATCATTTTTTAATCAGTATTTTTTCCTATTTGTTCAACACGTATTTCTTTAATAGAATTTTCGTTGCTTTATTCAAACAAGTAAAATACCTAATAATATCAACTTTCATAGGCACGATTTTAGTTTAGAGGAAAATGAACATTTTATTTAAGAATGCTAGGCGTATACTTATTTCATGACGATAATATGTTTGTGAATGATCATACCTAATGAAATATTTTGATGAATTTCTCGTAGCAAATTCCAAAAGAATTAATAATTCATTCTATTAAAATCATGACTTTTGTTTTTCTTATGATAACTTTCATGATTATGATTAGACCTTAATGTTGATTTCTTTGCAGAAATATTTGATAAGTTGAATATTTATAATTTATCTGACATATAAAAAATTGTGTTGATGATATTCATTTGATTAAGGTGTTCAAGTAAGATTCATCTAGTTCAGATGCAGCGAAGCCTTTTTACACTGTCAATGGAAATAAAATGTTACATGTCAGAGCATGTCAGCAATGGGTTATATAGTTTTAATCGAAGATCTTAAACTTAAATATCCTCTTCGACAAAACTGACCGATTTCAAATGTTTCTAAGCATGATTAAAGCACCAGAATAGACACAACAGTCCAATACCTCATGGACAAAAATCATAATTTACTTCTGCGTAGTTAGTGATGTCTCACATGATGCGATTAGCTATCATTGTTATCAGATAATTGACAAATAGGCGGTGGTAGAGGCATGCCACATATCCAAACTATAATAGGGAAAATCACCACTATAATGGAAAGTAAATCCTTTATAATTATATTCTGAGAAAGAAGTAGTTATACCAAGAGATGGTATTGTTCTATATTTAGTAACATAGGAATATAAAAATATTAGCAAAATATAACAATAGATTACAAATGTACATAATATTAGATAAAATATACATATCATCATCATTATCATCAAGGTATGATGGCAATACAGGTTCTTTTTACTCTCTCTCGTCATCTGTCCTTATTGGTCATCGCTCTTGATAAATCGTCTAGACTTCACCCATTGCTCACACAGAGCTGATGAATATAAATTTTTACTGGTTGGCCAACATTGGAGTGTCCATGTGTTGACCAACATTTGGCTGTCCATGTAATTACTAACACTGAAGTATTCAGGTGTAGAGGCCTAGAGTAGATCATTGCTTGTGAGTTCGTCGTTACTTCTCCGGCATTGCTCAGAATGTCTTCTTCATTTTACTTGGATTGTTTGGGTATGGAAGGTAAATTGCCGTGCGACTACTGTTCTGTAGGGTAATGCTTCCATGAATTGTTCCAATCAACACGTAGCATGCTTGTATAGTTTCCACTAAGTTTTTTTACAAAGCATTTCGGTAAAGTCCAACTGGTGCACCCATGCAGTAGTACTGACACCACTATATCTTGTTAAAATTCCCATTTCATTTCATCGGAGAGATTAGATTTCCAAGTGACGATAATCAATTAGGAGCCACCAAGGCTTTACCTATGCATACTCATTGTATTTATATGAATTGATCGACTAATTTGATTTAATGAGATGACACCAACTCGATGAAAATGCATGAAGTTCATTTTATCTGTTTTAAAGGTGAAGGAGCCATTTCCACTTTTAAGTGGCAGATCTCATCAACTTGAAAGAGATGTTAATATATGTTGAGCAGAGGCACGGACTGTTATCGATCAAATTGAAGTCTGATCTATCCGATAAAATAAAACGGGATTTTTCCAAGCTGTGGCTGTGTCAGTACGATTGTATAGATGCACCACATGGACGCTAACAAAACCATGGAGAAAAAGCTCTATTGGAACTAGATAAGAAACTAAGTGCTATTTTGAATAAATCTTGGAAGCAAGACACCTCAAAACAGCAGCTGTACGGCAACTTACCTGCCATCTCAAAAACATCAAAGTAAGATTAACAAACATGCAGGGAACTGCTGAAAAACCATGGACGGACTCATGTGACGTTCTTCTTTGAATCCCTGCACATAGACGGGCCAGTGTTGACTGACTTACAAGAATTTATTTACATCAGCTCTGTGCAAACATTCGATGTAATTTGGAAGACTTGCCGGGAGCGGTGGATGGAGAGAAAATTCAGGATAATTCATGCTGTCAGAGCGACTCAATGATGATGATCAGTTGGACGAATCATAATCTTCGCATCTTTGTAGAACAACATTATTTATAGCTCTAACAGGTTCTTTCGGAAAATCAAATGTCAAGAATATTTTCCTCTGTGTATGAAATCGAATGCCTTAAAGAAATCTACGAACAAGAAAGTTTCCTCAAGATTTTACACACACACACACACACACACACACACACACACACACACACACACACACACACACATATATATATATATATATATATATATTCAAGCAAGTTTTGTTAAAAACGATGGAATACTTATTTTTAATTTAATTTTTCAAGACTCCTTGTTATTTTTCTAGTGTCGGGATCTATATGGTAAAGGAATTATCCCATATCTTCTGGCCAAGCGATTTCGACCATACTTTTGGTCGTTATCAGGGCTTGTGTTGAGTTGACAGTTGAGTTTTTACTGTTTTGATAATTTGTAGCGTTTTGTTTTTTAAGTTGTCGGTTAGAACGTTTTCAGCATTTTGTTTTTGTGGAAAAAAGGTTTACTAATAGACTTAGTGATTTTTAGTTATTAAAACTATTTTATATGTTGGTGCCTGTGTTAAATTCTATTTTATTTATGTTTCTTTTTTAAAATCTTTTATGCATAGTGCTACTAGGATTTGTATTCGTTTTTTATTGTTGTTGTATCATATGTGATTAATCTTTTTTACATCGGAAGATGTAAGTTGGTTAGTTCTATTGTTGTGTTTTATAATTAAATGTTGTTTTATGGCACTATTTTCAGAAAGGTGATTAGTAAGATGAAGAGATAACGTTGTGGTCGCATAGACAACGTAATAATTATTTTTGTTTTTCGGGGAGGGGTCACTCTTGAAATGGACATATAAATTTATAAACTACGTTGGTTTGGTTTAGGCATATTTTAGCGGAATTGGTGTTATTCTTAACGATAAGGTTTGGTGTTTTCAATTTGGTGTTGTAGATGATAAGTTTTATTTGTATTTGTTTTACGATAGGATTAATGTGATGTTATAAATATATATATAGTCGAAAATATATTCATAATTGTATATGAAAATATAAAAGATATTAACAAAATAAAACGATTGTAACGATCCAAAGAAATATCTTAGCCAAAACAAAGATTTCAATTTGAGAAAGAAATGGTATGTATTTAGTAGTTCAGGAATGATGTGGTCTATTTTGAAGTCGGTTGTTGGAATAAATCATTTAATACTGAGAAATAGTGTCGTCAATTCGATGCACTCAATCGAGTTTTATTGATTGGCCTAGCGGTTAGAGTGTTCGCCAATGGCCCGGAAGACCTGGGTTCAATCCCAGGTCGAGTCATACCAAAGACTTTAAAAATGGTACTTGATACCACCTTGCTTAACACTCAGCATTATAAGGTACGGTTCAAGGGTAAAGTGGAGCAATCCTGGGAATGGAGTAGCGCCCTCCCCTACACCTTGGTGTAGTAGCTATCGAAAAGGGAGCCTTCGGGTCACCCTCGACTATGGTCGCTAACTTTACTTTACTTACTACACTGAAAATGTCTTTGTCACTTAACATGGAAGTTTTACCTAATCTATCCGAGGCTTTTTATCTATCTACTTTTAAAAATCTTTACACTATTTCTAAAATTGAGCATGATGTAGTAATCATTAAAATGTTAAGAAACAAAAAATGTCTTTTATGCTTCAAAACAAAGTCTTTTCTTGCATAATCGTTAATCATATGCTTGTTTGATCGAGTGATATTATAAAAAAATGAACCACTTCTTTTGAGAGTGCACAACGTCTCATATAGTTTCTAAAAGATATCAAGGGAATTGTCCTAAGCCACATTATTATCACTAAATCTATTGATTACTCATGGCGACTGATATACACTATTGTCAATAGATACGTAACCCCCTTTTTATAAAACGTTGAATATTTCTGAACCGCAAAATATCAATAATCTATTTTTTCTATGGGAGCATTATTTAATCAAACTGATATTAGTAAATATTATTCATTATCATATTTTACAGCATTAAAACTATATACTTACATGACTTCAACGGACAGGACAAGCGGAGTAAAAATGGTTTGAATTCAGTCTAGATTGACTATCAAACCAAAACTACTATTTACCTATACTGATGACGAAGACCCGATGAGCATTGGCACGAAGTGAAATGTAAGCAGCCTCGTTCAGGATTCGAATTCATTCCTATGACGATAACCATTACCCTAAGCAATGCAAAATTTAACCAAAAAATAAAAATAGGTAAAATAAAATAAATCATGTAAGATTATATAAGACGTTTATTGATTTTCGGATTCGTATATATTGCTATGTTTGATTACAGTGTACCAATACAGAAGAGATTATGAATAAATTCTATCTAAAATATTGGTTTTGGTTGTACAGTGTTCCACTAGAAATAATAAGATGCTGGTATATTTGATTTAGAGTATTACATTTTCATTAAAAAAAATCGTGTATTTATCTATGGGCGATTAAACAAACCAAACTTCAAACTTTAAAGTCCAAACATTTATTTTGGTTGTATGCAGAGAGAAATTATTAGAGTTTCTTCCTCTGTTTTTTGTGGGTCAGTGTAAAAATAACCCTGTACTTTGCAGTTTCAGTTTAATAATGTTTCACGAATTCTATTAACTGCCTGAACCCCCGATTCCGAAAGTAAATCTTAAGTTATTGATAATCTTATGCGCGTTTGCCCTGACTTGTAAGATAATAAACATCTTCGAAGATTTAAATTTAATAACCCTCCCCCGTTAGCTTTTGCGCGTGCTATACATGTAAACACAGCAATATGGTTATTTCAGGGGGTTTGTTTTTGCACTGATCGGAAACAGGCCTGAGAAAAAGTCATAAAGAAAATATCACGAGCAGATTTCTACTTGATACAGTTAAACGAAGATATGTAAATTAGGTTTAGTGATCCAGACAGAGACACTCTAAACGAAAACTCTAGCTATAAACACAAGAAGTATGAGGGAATTTCAAAAGCCACTATGGTAAATATGTTGCTTAGGGCAGTGATTCTCAATGTGGACGTAGCAAATTTTTAAAATTTGGTTGTAGTTGGTTGGTTGAAGCGGGATTTTTGCATCAAATGATTTGCTAACAAAAACAATTTATAACAGACTGAAGAAGTAAAAACGACTGGAAGTTGGCAAGCTGATAGACACCAGGAGCATAGCAGTCATTAGTCAAGATTTCTATTTTCTACTAAAGTTTGGAATAAAATAGATCCTGTTACATGGATGTTCTATTTGAGCTTATGTGGGCCAAAATATTTGACATTAGATATTGACCACAAAGAAGAAAAATTTTGAAATTCTTGTCGAGATACCCATTAGTAACCAAATAAAAACTGATACTCCTACTAGTAGAATGAGTAATGCAATGAGAGCCAGAGACCCCCCCCCAAAAAAAAAACAACAGGGAGTGTTAAGATTGTACAAGTTTTCTTGCTATGATTATCAAATTACCTTTCAGCTCTTTCTGTCTATATCTAGGATTCACTGTAAATTAATCAATTGTCTATATCCTATCATGTCTACCAATATACAGACAGATATACGAAATGATATAACATATCTATTTATGGAAAAAATATTCTCAAACTGATTTAAATTTCAGAACGTATAATTATATTAATTACAGAGTGCTTTCACGGTAATAATTATAATAGATGAAGATGTAAAAGAAAGAAATTGTTTAATTATTATTCGCTAATGTAGTCGATCTGTTGTTATGTTGGTTATCACAAAGTTTCTATCATTGTAACGTTCGGCCTTCATCAATGTCTACTGACAGTGCAATGAATTGGCCGTTTCATCGAAGTTGAATTGAACATTGCCGATTTAACAAAAAATATGTTTAACAATACAATGTATGCATGGTGACATGACGTCAACATAGCCCTATGTTGGAAGAAAATTAATATTAACATGCACTTATAAGTAAAAAAAAAAAATAGATATTATAGCACTATGTCAGTTGATTATATATGCCGAACATTACATACTTTCAACATTCAAAATGCAGTATAGAGTAAAACCCAGAGATATGAGCATTTTACATTCTATTAAATATTTTCAATAATTTTTTGGATCATATTTTTATAAATGCGTTAGAATGAATGTTTTCCTAAACTGTGTATTTATGCTAAACTGAATTGCTTGAAATAAACTGTTTTGACATTAAAACTGCGTACTTATGCTAAACTGAATTGTTTGAAACGGAATTGTTTTTGACATTGGAACTGTACTTACGGTAAACTAAATTGTTTGAAAGAGAACTGTTTTGACATTTAACAGTGTATAAATAAAAACTATACTTATACTAAACTGAATTGTTTGAATTAGAACAGTTTATCTAAACTGAATAGCTTGAAATAGAAATATTTTTATAATTAAATTGTGTGCTTATACTAAACTGAAGTGTTTGAAATAGGACTGTTCATTGTATAAAAATGAATTTGACATTGAATAACCTACAAATGTTGATATATCATAAAAAACAAAGAATGTTTTCCAAATAACCTTGGCTGAAATAAATGAGATCATTTTAATGAAATAGCATATAGGTTCTTGTATACGAACATATAAAACTTAGTGATCTTAGTTGAGGCCGGTTGGAAGGCTCCTTTTTCAATAGCTACCATGTCGAGGTGTAGGGGAGAGCTCTATTCTATTCCTTGGATTGCTTCACTTTGTCTTTACCTTACAATGCTGAGTGTTAAGCTAGGCGGCATCGAGTATCTTTTTTGAATCTTTGGTATGGCAAAACCTGGGATTGAACCCCAGTTTCCACGCACTTTTGGTGAACACTCTACTCATTAGGCCAATGGCTCGAAGTAAAATATAATTTCTTGTATATGAACATATATACGTATATAAATAACATCGGTGAGTTGGTTGTTTGGGTTTTAGGACATATCATAGGTTATTTGTAGATTATTTAATACCAAATCCATTTCTATACAAATAATCAGTTCTCTTTCAAACAATTCAGTTTAGCATGAGTACATAGCTTAATTGTCAAAAACATTTCTGTTTCAAGCAATTCGGTTGAGTCAAACAGTTCAATTCAGTTTAGCGTAAGTACAGTTATTATGTCAAAAAACAGTTCTATTTCAAACAATTTAGTTTAGCATAAGTACGTAGTTTGAATATCAAATCAGATCCATTTCAAGTAATTTAGTTTAGCATAAGTACGCAGATTAGTTCTATTTAACCCATAGACATGGCTCTATCTGGTGTTACTAATCCGGGCCAGAGTGGACCTGGAAGCGATGGCAATGTAGGAGTGATCTACATTCCCCAATGCTCCAGCATTACTGGCACCTCATTATCAGATTGTTTGGAGGTGCCCGTGGTGTAATGGTTATCGTCGCAGGAAATGAACACGGCAACACGAGTTCAAATCCTGGACGAGACTTATTGCATTTCACATAGCACTAATACCGTTGGGTAAGGTATGAATCCAATTACTCTCCTTCCAGCTATGGGTAAATAGTAGGGCAGACTAGGTTCTTCAGCCTTGGTGAGGCAACTAGTCTAGGAGAAGGAAAACTCTGAATTCAAACCTGTTAAACTCCGCTTAAAAATTGACCTTGTGTCATATCCTGCCCGAGCGGAGGGGTTGGGTAAATAGGATTATCAGATTGTTTGGTGTTATATCCAGGACACTCGGTGGGGGGGGGTCTTACCCTTCTGCAGAGGTACAGTCGGTGTATTTTACAGTCCCAGCCGACTGGGTGAAAATAGCCTATAGGCTCTTGTATAAGAACATATATACGTATATAAATGGCATGTAGATTTTTGTATAAGAACATATATACGTACATGAATATATATGTATATACAAATAAATAATTATATATATATATATATATATATATATTGTCATTCGCAGACAGTTTCGTTGTATCACAACTCTTCAGTGTGGCTAAATATACAATGCCTGGCACAAGGCCCAATACCAACCATTGGAAAGTTTGTACCGAATTTTAATTCAATACCCAGAAGTTTTATTAGACTGTTAATGTTTAATGGGTTTATTTAGTATTATTTAAATATTTGTATATAATTGAACCAAGAGGTTTTTTTTGTTTTTCTTTTTGAAAAAGTCAAAGTATTTTAATTTTGTTTCGCTTTATTCGATTATTAGGATTTGAAATCACGACAGACAAATGATGCAATACACATTCGAATTCTAAAATATAATCACACACACACACACACACACACACACACACACACACACACACACACACATACACATACACACACATGCGTGTGTGTGTGTGTGTAAGCGAAACATATATATATATATATATATATATATATATATATATATATATATATATATATATACAGAAAACTAAAGAAATATACAGAGACTAAATGTATATGTATATATAGCGTAACAGTGAAACACGAACACAGACACACACGCACATACACACTCACACTTATATGTATATATATATAGAAAGAAAGAAAGAAAGACAGAAAGAGATTTATTTTTGAGTGATTGATTAAATGGCATATCAAACTATATAGGCTTTAGGGCGAGAATTGGTTTTATTTGATTCGGTCTTAGGCCCTATCAACCAACCATTGTAAATTATCTAATGCTAGATATTGTTTAAACATATATATATATATATATATATATATATATATATATATATATATATATATATATAAGAGTATTAAATGCATTTTGTAAAAAACATTTTAAACGACCCTGAGCTCTTATTTTTGCATATATTAAGATGGTTTCAAGTATTCCACCCAAATAGTGGAATTAGTGAACACTGGAAAACAGAATTTCAAGAATATTTCCGGCATAGCTTCACAATTGAAGTACTTTGATGTGAATTGTAGTAAATACTTACCTGATAAGAAATATTTACGGCGTCATTCCTTAAATTAAATTGTCCTACCTCGTAAATATATATATATATATATATATATATATATATATATATATATATATCACCAAATTATATGTAAAGACATTCACACACATAGATATATCAATACCTTATATTAGCAAACACACAAACACAGATACACACACACACACACACACACACACACACACACACACACATGTATATATATATATATATATATATATATATATATATAGGTTATGATGGATAAATTGTCGTACAAATTACGCAAAAATGAAGATAAAACTGATATCTCACTGTATCAGATATATCAACCAGAATTACATGAAAATATCTTGAAATATAGATTAAATTTAGTCAAAGAAATCACCATTGGCTTCAACTATGACCTCCAGACTACTTGGGAATCTCCAGCAAGCCTTTCCGATGGTCTCCTTGAGAGTAAATGCTACCATTTTGCTTGCCTTTGGATTACTTTTGATGTTGCATGAAGTTTTGTTGGTCAAACACACCCAACACATAATAATCAAGGGTATTGCAAACTGAGGGGTTGTTCGGCCAGATGTTAGGATGATGTAGTTGCAGAAATTTTCTCACAGCCAAGATTGGTTTCTCTGGCTCGTGTGGCATGCTGGAGTATCATGTTGCCAGACATCTACCACCTCCTCCAACCATTTGATGTAGGTCTCCATATTGGGTCTGGGTACATGTGGAAAGATGAATGTAAGCATAACGTCATTATCGCAAGTGACCACCCTTAATACCTTGCTGTGAACAGGATGTTTCGTCACATCTTGAGGATACAGAGCAAGTCAACAGTTATTCTGTAAGTTCAACACCTGAGCCAAGCAAAATTTTTTGGTTGTTCTAAAAGCTTTGGGGCGGGGGTTTTCTTCTTTGTGCTTTAAGATAAAAATTGGCCCGTTCTCATCTTACCTGAGAAATACCGAATGATTTCATGCACTACTTGCCTGATCAAAAAAAAAAATCATACACTGTCATGTCTCCGTCTGTGGATCTGAATAGCTTGCTTGGATAATGGTCAATCATAGTCTCGACCTCGCCAAAAAATTCAGAAGTACTTTTTTTTTTCATAAAACTCAAAGGGAAACTTCCGAGCTGCCTTATTTTACTAATCACCATTAAACACATTCGACTCTTATTTAATTCTCTACACTGCTCTCAGATCGGCAAAAAAACACTAAAATTCTCGTATGAGGCGTTCTGACGTAAATGACGAACAGTTTAGCTTGGTTTTTCCAATTTCCGGTGAAATAAACTCTGTCATGGTGCTGCTTTCCTAGTTGAGTTTTGTTTGCTACACAGTAGATAAAACCTTTAAAAAACAAAGCGCACGCATGAAATTAATAATTTAAAGTGGTAGCAAGTTAACTTCCTCACCCTGTATGAATAAACACACACAAATATGTGTATATATATATATATAGAATGAGAGATACGCTTCCTATAAAAACATGCACACGCAAACACACAAACATAAATATGTTTATATATATCGACACAATATATATATATATATATATATATAATCTGTCCAATATATATATACATATATATATATATATATATATTGATACATCGTATATTAGCACGTGTACATGCACCTGTATACTTATCGTCACATTGTATATATATATAGTTACAAAAATTAATTCCCGAGTCAGGAACAATCCTACTACAGTTTCGCCTAAACGGCTCCTCAGGGTATCTAATTCCAACAAAGTCGGAATTAGATACCCTGGGGAGCGAAATTGTAGTAGGATAGTTCCTGACTCGCGAATTAATTTTTGTAAATATTTTGCTCTACCTAGTATTGAGTACTCTTTGTAACTGTAGCTTTGCGACATTTTACGATGCGTTTTTGTTCTTTTGACCAACTTATTGAGTATCTCTTGATTTTTTTCAATTGGTGTGACAAGGTTGGCCTTTTCTTTTTTTTCTCCCGATAACTTTTATTCTTTTTTCCCCGGGCAATGATCCATGATATATTGTTATCTCTGAATACTGACGGTTTTTTTACTTTTTCTCTGTCACCGTAAATACTGTTAGTTTGTAAGTATATATATATATATATATATATGTATATATATATATATATATATATATATTGTCATCCACAGACAGACTGTTTCGTTGTATCACAACTCTTCAGTGTGGCTAGACACGTAGGACGCTTAAAATTGGGGTCGAAAACCGCCAAACTTTACGTTAGACTTAGTATCAGACCGTTCAGCCAGCAAGCGTACCACGTCAGCTAGGGAATAATAAGCTATTAAGTCGTAGCGTTCGTTTGTTTACATTTTATACCTTACCGGATACCAGAGTGCTCAGTTCGTTCGAAGAGCTTTGTATTCTGCGAGCGGCAGCTGAAAATTCCATGCAGACAAGCATTAAAGTAGAATTATCCCAATGAAGAATCAAACATGTCGAACTGTTTTATAGGTTACAATGATTCATACCCATAGTAAACTGTCTTATCATCTGTTATGTATCATAATCATCTACTTTTTTCTATTGATTGTCTATAGCAAGAGGAAAAATACATTCACTATTGACATTTAAATCGTCGCAGACACGGAATGGACAGAAAATCTAGAACGCTAATAATTTATTCCAATTTAATTGACACTGCTAAATCTGGGACGTAAACATTTTATTCTTCCTGGCCGTAACAAAATGTGGCATTAATTGATTATTTGTTTGTGTCGCCTTCAATTTCCAGATTCTATAAATGACCATTATTGGTATGTTGTTTTTTTAATCAAATCTTTTTTCTTGGAACTGCCAAACATGAAAACATCAAATGACAAAAAAAAAAGAAAAGAAGAAAAGAAATGCAATCAAGAGACTAACGAACATTTTTGCTTACTCACAAACACATTCTATGTATCCATTCAGTCTATGATCGCTTTCTCAGTATTTATATCCATATAAAAATTTAAATAATCATCCATATCTATCTATCTATCTATCTATCTTATTCCCTCACCTCTCTCTCTCTCTCTCTCTCTCTATATATATATATATATATATATATATATATATATATATATATATATTATGGGGGTACTCTTAACATAAGGATTATCATCATAGGAAATGACAAAGGTGACACGAGTTCCAATCCTGGACGAAGGTGTTTGCACTTTACATAGAACATATAAACTTAGAAAAGGTATATATCTTATTATTCTCTCTCCAGCTATCGGTTAATAGTAGGGTTGACTTGCTCTTTAACCTTCTAATGACAACCAATCTTGGAGAAGAAAAACGCCGAATTCATATATATATATATATATATATATATATATATATATAAAGTTCCAAGAATGCTAGCTCCAGAGAACAAGCTGAAAAGGCTTAACATTCCCACGATACATCTGTCTTGCTTTCAAACAAACCCTAAGAATTTTTACCGCAGATTGATAACTCAAGATAAAACATGGAAACTTAGAAATTGAATCAAAGACTTAAAGTAAACAGTTGGAACATTGTGATTGTACACCCACGAAAACGTTCTGTTAAGCTCCATGATGGCTTATGTTTTTATTTTCAGAAAGCAAAACGAAAAACTAATAATAGACAATATTACGTATCCAAATTAAGATAACTGAAGTAAGCAACCCAGTCGAAAAATACAGGGAAACTGACGGCATGTGTTTTCTTGCTTAGTAAAATACGCCTGATAACACTGTTCAGATTGCAATTGCGAAAAGCAGCCAACTGCCTTTTTGAATACTCCTTACTTTCCAGACTTAGCTCTATCTGGCTTCTTTCAGTTTCCTAAACTTAAATCCCACCTGCGTGATTGCCATTTTAGAAACTATGATTAGGTCCGATGTGCTGTGAAAGAGTTTGGGGGGAACCAGGATAGCATCTTCTTGTGTGATGGGATTATAATGAATTGATGGACCAAGTGCATTGCTGTCAAGGAGTCTATATTGAAAGATACCGAAAACTTTTTTCTTTCTTTGATTTCTTTAGTATGAGGCTGACTCTCATATAGGTAAATATATACAGGCATATATATATATATATATATATATATATATATATATATATATATATATATACGCAAATACCTGCACAAACACAAACACACATACACGCATATATATGCGCAGAGAGACTGAGAGAAAGAGAGAGAGGGAGAGAGAGAGGGGGGGGGCAGAGGCTATCCGTGTAGCGGGTGTAAATAGCTTGGCGGTGCCTATCTCTCCTCACTTCGTCCACGCGTTTGAATTCAGTTTTCCTTTTTTGCCCGTTTACCAAACCAAGGTTAAAGAACTCTATCTCTCCTTCTATTTACTCATAACAGAAGGGTGGGTAGTTGTATTCATGGCTTTTACCAGGGATATTAGCGCTACGTAAAATACGAACAGCCTCGTTCTGGTAGTGAATTCGACTAACCAAGTTCAGTTTGTACGACGATGACCTTTGTGTAAAGGAGTTTAGATAAAATCATCTGTACTCTTTCGTTACTTAATCATAATCCTGTTTGTAAAAGTTTTATTTTGTAAAAAAGAAATATGAAAATATCTTGGAATCATTGTGAAATCATTAAGTATAATTTGAATGCTGAAAATGTTTATTTTTCTTTTGAAATATTTTTTCCTCAGCAAATTAAATCAGTTGAACGTTTACTTCAAACTTCAGTCGGAAATTCAGAAAACGGAAGATAAATCGACAAATAGAAATTGCTATAAAACTGAAATACTATTCCCTTTGTATTTCATTTTTAATCAAAATATAATGTAGACTTTAGGGCCGTGAAAAATTATTTACGAAGCGAATAATTTTTCAAAAAGATTTATTTTGAATACTTAATTTATTGAAATTTCATATAATTTTTCCAGATTCTTTATTTGTTTTTCTTCTCAATTTATTCTGAATCGCTAATTCTAAATATAATAATACATTTTAAAAAGTTTATATTTTTGTCTAATTCTCCTGCCATTGTAGCAGTTTCAGTATAATGACACACGATACAAACTGTGACAATAACTACAGAGCGTAATGGTTTATATTTGGATATTTCTAGATGAAAGCGTTGTTATGCTAATGTCACGTTGAAGGAATGCACTTGTCAAATATTCGGCCGGCATCATGTTTGTGCGTTGAAATGCAGGCTGAAAGTTAATTTACAAATTTCCAGTGTGTGAACCCACGAATGGGAGAGCAATAATTTGATTGTTTTATCTTCAACTTTGATAAAATGGAGATGGACATGAAACATTGACGAGTTCTCTCGCAGAAGATAAGAGAATTGTTTCAGGCAAGTTGAATGAAAATTTTTACTTAGGAATTGATGTTTGGAATACTTCCTTTCTAATATTACTCTTTTCTCTGGACATTGTTGTTTACCAACAAATTTACTGCATAAAAATAAAAATACACCCTTAAAATATGCGAAATAAAAGGAATATGGCCTAACAAATTGAAAATATACAGAATTTGTCGAGTTTCACATATTTTCAATACTGATTTTAACGGCATGTCAATTCTTCTTGGTGTATTTTATACCTAGCGATTAAAGAATTGCGTTCATAATTAGATTCTTTACGCAGATGCTTCTTAAGGGGGTTCTTTAGCTTGTGATCTCATTGATAACTAATGGTTTTTAAACAAATCTATTTGGTTCATAGATTGGACACTAACAGTTACTTCCCTGTTAAAATGGACATAAGAGTAATGGCACTAAAGGAGTACTTCACACTCCCAAAATCTCCAGAACTGGAGCCTCACCATTATTTATAGTTTAATGTCATGCTTAGGACATTCAAACTATAAAGTTTATTGCATACACTTGCCTGAATAAGTAAACTCCTACGTTTTTCTTGTAGGTCATCTGAAAGGTCATCTGCTTAGGTAAGCAAATCTTTCATGTTTTTAAAAAGGTATGGACAGAATAGTCATACGAACTGGTCTCACAAGTCTTGCGTGGTTACACAGATTAGGAAAAGGATAATTGAATTCACATCTAAAACTGGAGTCCCTAACACCTGCTTTGATTTTTAGTCATGGGAGACAGACATCGAGGCAATACAAATCTAAACAAATCTGTAGTGAATTTACAAAACAGAAAACTGTCTTCTGATAAAATCCATTTGAATGTGCAGCTGCTGGTTGTCTCAAACTTTCTATGCCATTGGAGTGCAAGGCAAAATCGAGATGATGATGTTTATTAAAACCTTCAAGAATGTCAGATTCTTCTTTCTTGATGGTTTTCACATTTTCTCCGAGTTATTGAGAAACTAAATGGATTACCGCAATACGTATAAGACAATATTAATAGTACAAAGAATCCTGAACTTCATAAAAATTAGGGAATTTGTTTTCTCATGTATCCAAGATATTTAAAAAATCTGTATTCAGCCAAAAGTAAACAAAGTAAACAAATAATCAAAATATTTACCAAATAATTTAAAATATCAAAATTCAAACAAGTATTTTTCTCAGAAATTTTGGGTGGAAATAACTTTATATAAAAATCTTCATTATTTCATAATTACTGACAATTTTTTTACAAAACTCAATAATTACTTTTTGCTGGTGAAAAGTTACTGTTATACTTTGATTTTCGTTCTTCCTCTCCCCCTCTCTCTCTTTCTCTCTCTCTCTCTCTCTCTATATATATATATATATATATATATGCATTGTTATTAGAATATTCTCTGAAGGTTGTTACTGAAAGTTTTCATTTGAAATAGGAAAGAATTTAATAAGAATATGAACGTTAAAAGACATAATAGCATTTTTGCACCTCCTAAAATTTATGATGTCTTCTTCTTCTTCTTCTTCTTCTTCTTCTTCTTCTTCTTCTTCTTCTTCTTCTTTGTCGTTGTCGTCGTCGTCGTCATTGGGGTCCAAATTTATTATTCCATTTTCTTCTTCTTCTTCTTCTTCTTCTTCTTCTTCTTCTTCTTCTTCTTCTTCTTCTTCTTCTTCTTCTTCTTCTTCTTCTTTGTCGTTGTCGTCGTCGTCGTCATTGGGGTCCAAATTTATTATTCCATTTTCTTCTTCTTCTTCTTCTTCTTCTTCTTCTTCTTCTTCTTCTTCTTCTTCTTCTTCTTCTTCTTCTTCTTCTTCTTCTCGCGTTGTTATTGTCGTCGTCTATTGGACCCAACTTTAAAATGTCTATTTTTCCTTTTGTCTCTACTCTCTTATCTTCGCTCAAAGAAATATCATCTTCTCCACCTACTCGAGCAATTGTACGCTATAATCTGATCGCCATGTTGAATGCATGAAAGTCTCTCAGCAGGCGAAACCCTTTACTTTAAAATGATCCCTGATGCAATAATGTAATAAATTTCTTCCCGAATTGCATTGGCCATTCGACAATGAAGAGGTGATGCTTCACTGACCGGACAAAGGAGAAGAAAGCATTTCTTGGACAAGAGAAATTGGAAAGGGGAAAATATAATAATGGACTTTACCATGCTTTTTCCTTGATACATTTACATTATAATATACTTGCTTGTCAATGCACTCCATGGTGACTAGTAATCACATAGATAGAAAAATTATACAGTCAAAAATCAGATCAAAATTCAGCTAATAAGTACGTTTCAATGGACGAACTTATTGTCAAGGCTTCATATATATATATATATATATATATATATATATATATATATATATAATTGGGAAGAGAATAATAGATATATTTCGCGTGTAATATTTAGTTTTTTATTGTTCTCAACTAGTTTTCACCTTAGGTCATTGTCAAAAGAAAAGCTTTTGTGGAAAAAGTTTTATTAGAAAGTTAAAAAGTTTTTTTAAGTTTTGTTTTAGGAAAGGCGGTGATAAATTATTTTCTGGTATCCATATACTTTCTTTCCCAGTCGGCTGGGGATTTAGAATACACTGACAGCACCTCTGCAGTGGAGTAAGACCGTACCAATGAGTGTCCTGGGTATGACACTAAACAATCTGATAGTGAGATTCCAGTGAAGATGGATCTTTATGGAATTCGGAGTATTCCATCGCTGCCGAGTCCACGCAGTGCCAGTGTGGTAGAACCTGATAGGGCCCAATCTATGAGTCAAATAAAATTACACTGCGTACTTATCCTAAACTGAATTGCTTGAAAGAGAACTGTTTTGCTATTTAAACTGCGTACTTAGGTAAACGGAATTGTTTGAAGTAGAACAGTTTTTGACATTGAAATTGTACTTACGCTAAACTAAATTGTTTGAAAGAGAACTGTTTTGACGTTTAACTGTGTGTCGAGAAAACTATACTTATACTAAACTGAATTGTCTGAATTAGAACTGTTTGGCTAAACTAAAGGCTTGGAATAGAAATGCTTTTACAATTAGACTGTCCTAAATTAATTGTTTGAAATAGAACTGATTATTTGTAAAAAAAATGGATTTGGCATTAAATAAACAACAAAAGTTGATATGCCATAATAACCCAATCAACCAACCACCCAACCAATCAACCAAGTGCTTTCAACAGACTCTTTTATATCTGTCATCAGGACAACAGCAATTTTGTGCTCTTTAGTTCGGAATGTATATGTAATTCTTCAAATAGTTATGTTTCAAATTAGCCGTCATTACTTTTTTTGTATATATAAGCAAGACGGTATCATTTTTTTTATGTCTTTGGTATGACTGGACCTGGGATTAAACCCCGGTTTCACGGACCACTAGCGAACACTCTACTCATTAGGCTAATAGTCCGGTATATATATATATATATATTTTTTTTTTTAAAGCAAATTTATTAGTAATATGCCATAGCATTATTTCCAAACATATATATCGCAATTAGCAGTAAAAATGAAAATAATAGGAGTTTTAATGATTTAAAGGATAATAGCATTCAAAAGGAAAAAAAAAAAGATAAAAATCTGTTTGCATGAGTCATAAAGAATTTCCGTTTTAGTAAGGTAGAATTTCTTCTTGTATAATTCAACAATGAATTAATTTCAGTTAATAATATATTCGCTATTATTTTTATAAACATCTTACCAGGTAGCTTGTTGATTCCTTTCAAGTAAAATTTAACTGGTTTGGAGCTTTAGGAATTTCCGTAAACATTTTCACCTGAACTTTTCAAGAATATCTTTTACTCTCAGAGCATTTTGTAGAAAATTTAAAAAAAAGGATTTAAATTACTTAATGCTAGGAGTGGTGAAAATGATGGATGGGGTAGAACAGACCAAACTACATCCAATGTCTTTTCTGCGCGATTCTTGTTGAAAGTTGCTTTGTATTGTCATGGAAAAGCACAACCTTTCTCTTGCTGACAAGTGCTCTGTGTTTTCTTTGAAGGTTTTTATGCAGACTTGCAGCTCTTCAGAGTATAAGACTGGATTGTGAGTTTAATTGCAGTTTAAAAACTCAAAATGAATAATATCGTAGTGATTCCACCATATACACGAAGCATAACTCTTTTTCCATAACGTTTCGTCTTTACTTGCCGAGATTCTTCTCCGTTAGTCCACTGCCTTTGGCGTTGAATATTGTCATCAAAAATGTATCTTTCCTGTCTATTAATGATATTCTTGAGAAACAAGCATTTTTTTCTAACTTAAAGGAAGACTTGTCTCCCTTGATGTGCGATTTTCTTTATTTTTATCACTAAAAAAGCCACATATCTAGCTTGCTCAGTTTTCCTATCTTTTTCCACTGGCAGCAAATTGTTGAATGGAATGAGTAGAAGTCAAATACTAATTCTCGAGTATTTTTGTGCATATTGCATTTTATCAATTCTCTTAAAGCATTTTCACTGAGGTCATATGATTGTCCTGTTCTAGGTTCATCTCTCAAAGACATATCGCCAGAATGAAAATTTATGACCAGTTTCGAACTTAGCGGTCAGTAGTGACCTTTTGGGCATATACACTGTAAATTGTCTATGTTATTTCTTTAGCAGTTTTCTCATTCTTAAACTACATTACATGTCGAATATTTACTTACAGTTTCTCCATTTTATGAGTTGGATTTAGTAGATCAAAATATAATCTGCACTCTTTTATGACTGAAATAAGAATGACTGATAAATACATTCTTTAATCCTTAATAAATCGCCTAATCTTTAATTAGGTAATTTGCGGTCGCTTTCAAAAAATTGGAAGTTTGAAATGCGTCATGACGACTTGCTTTTATAAGATGGAATTTTTTTTCTGACTCAACCCAATAATACAATCGTTAATGTATTAATTTAAGCAAAAAATAAATAAATAAATAACAAATTAAAAGGTTTATAGAAAGAATCACCGAAAGATTAAAAAACCTTAGTTTTCGGGATGCGATGGCGGCAAGTGAAAAGAAATTTAGGAAAGGATATTTTATAATTTAAAAATCAAAATATGTTGAAAGATGAATCCAGTCACTTGAGGTGTTGTATTGGCACGGAATCACCTTAACAAATCGTAACTAAGGGTCTAAAAATTTACTCGAGGCTTTGGTCGTAGTGTGTATTTAAAACGTAGGATATTAAATTATGAGCCTATGTCACCCATTACTTCAATCTCGGAATAAAAAAACGTCGAACTCACTGTGATACTTTAAAAAGAATCAAATCTCTGGATTACAGAATAATAATAATAATAATAATAATAATAATAATAATAATAATAATAATTGTATAACAAGATTCATGCTAAATTTTTCACGATTTTAGCAGACTTGCAAAGTTCACCATAATAGAAAGAATCGAAAAAACACGCATTGAACAAATTACGATGATCGTAGAAACACACGAAGATAAATAGATAACATATCTTCAAATACTGACCCCAAATGGCTTTAACATCAAACTGAATGATTCTATTTTGAAATAGGATGAATAGATTTGGGGTTGCACATAAACACATAAAAACAAAGCAAGCAGACACACCAAATTTGTAACACTCATCTCCCAGGCTTAAGATGACTCTCTCAGGAAGGTCCCAATGACAGGTGTCCTTACAGCAGATATATTCACATTAGTAAAAGACACTCAGACAAAAGAAACGTTCTTTTCAATGAATGGATATGCTTCGTCACCGGTTCATTTTTCGTTGCTTTTCTGAGATCAACTCTTAAAAACTATTTCAAAAACTTTAAAAAAATTTTCCCATAAAAATCTTTCTTCTGACGATGGCCTAAAATAAAAATTAATTAAGAATAATCAAAACTAAATAACACGAAATAATTGTTACTAATTATCCTATCAATTCGGTTTATATATATATATATATATATATATATATGAGGTATTTAAGAAAAATTGATATCACTTTGTAATGAAAAAATTAACCAATGAGCATTCATATGAACTCCCATTTTAATGGCATTTTTTGAAAAAACGCATAATTTAAGAGAGAAATCTGAATTAGAATTTTTAATTTTATAAGATGTGGTAGTTTGTTCTCACAACAAAAATGGGGAAATCCTCGAGCTTTGAGGCTAATATGCTGGGTTGTGGCATTGAAGTAAGAGTAGTGGAACTCCAGTCACGCTATAATATTCCCTTTTCTTCAAATAGCTTTGGGAAAGGCATGGACTCCCTTCTCCTAGCTATGGGTTAAATATTACGACTACTGTTCTTCTACAAAGATGTCTTTGGCATTGAATAACCAAACTAACCGAGAATTGCGCAAGTGATTAGATCACGTAATAAATCAATTTTTATGATGCATAATACATCTCAAATGATATTAAAGTTTGTGAATCACCCAGTATTTTATTTATTTTCTCGTTTTTAGAGTGCTATTATAGTAAAATAATTTTTAAGAACGCTTAGTTCACTTTGCCTTAAAGAGTAAACAAAAGTATATATGAATAGACGGATTGATTAATTAATTAACGTCATATCAACCGGTCTTGGATTATTTAATGCCGAGAGATTGGGGAATATTGTACATTGTAAGTTTATGTTCCTATTTTTGTGCAGTTTCTTGCGTTATTGACTCAAGATTATGATATCAAGCCAGTAAAGATAATTTAAAAAAAAAATATCAATTTGACCAGTATATGGGAATCGAATTGGATCTCTTACCACTCCGGCCAGAGAGGAATTTGGAGTAATGGCAATGAAAGAGTTCTCTGTACTCATCGGAGCTCCTGAACGAAAACGTTATTACCAGTTGCCGATAAATGTCATACCTAGGACACTAGATTTGGTGTGAGAGGGTCTTACCCCTTTGAACTGAGAGGTGTCATAACTAAGACACAAGATTTCGAAGGAGAGGGTCTTATCCCTTTGAATTGACAGGTGTCATACTTAGGACACAAGATTTGGATGGAGAGGGACTTACCCCTTTGAAGGGGATATAATCAGGGTATCCTAAGCCCTTTCGATTTGAATTTCGACAAACATCTTTTAAAAGTTGTAAACATCAGTAGATGATAAAGAAGAAAATAAAGGATTTAAAATCTGATCTACAGATTTATAATTTCTATTTCTTTGAATTAAGTGAAGTGTTTTCTGAAAACCAACAGTACAACATCTTTTCGTATTAGCAAAGATAATGTTAGCCAGGGCATAGATATTTTTAATAGATATGGTCAATATTTGCATAATGAAAATATCGCAGTAATTGTACGTTTAGAATAAAGGGAAATGTTTTATGAACAGCTGCTGATTTTTTATTCAGCCATTTTGCACTGTTATATCAGTCTTAATAAAGTCTTAGACAAACACAAAAAAATATCCGCTCCATAGAAAAGCGAAGTTAAACTCAAAATGAACTTTTGTAAGAAAATATTGTGGGTTTTCACTCTAAAGAAATAAATCCAAACGTATTTAAGTAAGTAAAAATTAATTTCTGACAGTTATTTGAGTAAGAATAGATAAATCCATACTTACTGAAGAAATATTCTTTTCTATGTTTATTTAAACTATTTAGGTCGACTTGATATTAGCAAAAAAAAAAAAAAAAAGTAGATGATTGATCTATGATTCTAATTGGCTGAGAAAAAGCATTTTTAGTATTTTTGTATGGAATATATTTTTAAAAGTATTTTTGGTTTTGATTCTTCAAATTTTTCATGGCAAGTCAAATATTGTCGTTTGCGAAATATCTCGAAATTTAAAATGTGTCGATTGGTCAATAAGTACAAAGATACAAATACAAAAATTATCAAACCTATTTTATCGCAGAAAAATTAACATTTTTTTTAGTATGGAAATCAGTAGACTTCCCATAAATCTTTCTGTGGCACTTTCATTAATTAAAACAATTAATTAAATGGGTATCATGCGAAAAAATAAAAGAAAAAAGACCTCATTAACAAACAAAACAGGTCTCCAAAATTAAGAAAAAAATTCTGACTGTTTATTAGTAAAGAAACCTTTATTAAAATAATAATTAGATGTATTTTTGTGAATTATAAAAGCAGTGCATTTTAGGTTCTGTGTGTTTCTTATTCACAAAGTAATGATCCACTTTACGTCATTTTGACCTCCATCAAATTCGCTTTTACTCACTTTCTGTTCAGTAAACATCATTACGTCCGACATTACGTCACTTCGGACGCCATCTAGAATAAATGAAATATATAAATTTAACAATACAGAATAAAAGAAGCAAAAAATCTAAAATACAATTAAAAAACACATTAAAATGTATATACAGTACCATAAGATACTTACAACGTAGAATTGAAAACAAATGTTCAACATTGTTGAGTATCATTTTGAAGTTCTAACGAAAATGCGTAGTAAGGTTCTTCAACGTTTACTGATATTTACATTATATCGTGACTAATTTATATTAGTTTTCCGGTGTTTGTTGTCCTTTTTAGTAATTTTAAATCATTATGTCCGCTTTAGACCAAAAAACCCTGTTGTGTCTTGGTTTCTGAGTCAATTAATAACGTAGGGTAGCCTTTGACTGAGTATAATATATACGAGGATCATTAAATAAGTTTCCAGACTTTTTTTCGTATGGGCACTTTTATTGATAGTACACACATGAAACTCTATTCCCCTTCGAATTAATCTCCTCCGGCTGCAATGCACTTGTTGTATCGTTCCAACAACTTCTGGAAGGCCTCATGGAAGTCCTCTAGTGTGAGCGTGTCAATGACTTTCGTCACGGCCTCTTTCATCTCCTCAATTGTCTCATAACGACAGCCTCTGAGCTTAGGCAATAAGCAAAAGTCACAGGTAGCAAGGTCTGGACTATAGGGTGGGTGAGGCACTGTCTTGATGCCCATCTTGGTCAAATAGTCTGTGACAAGAATGGAGTTGTGCACTGGTACATTGTCCTGGTGGAAATGCCACTGACCCGTTTGAAGAGTGCTGGCCTCTTCCAACTGAATCTATTACTGAACTCCCTCAAAACCTCAACATACTAACCCTAACCCTAACCCTTTGGCGAATCAACTCAGGCGTATATACTTCCTCACTCCTCCCACACCTCTCATCATCCCTCAAAGACTCACTGCCTTCCTTGAATCTCTTATGCCACTCAAAAACTGATGCTCAATTCATGCAAGATGGTCGAAAAGCAGTCTGAAGCATTTCATACGTTTCTGTAGCATTTTTTCGAATGTTAAAGACAATTTTATTGCATATCGTTCTTCTAAAGTGTCCTCACGTCCAGATTGCATTTTTGAAATTCACCAGCTGTGAAAATCAGACTTTAGTAGGCTGTGTTCCAATTCGCGCTGTAGCTGTTCATTTGAACCTGAAATCATAAAAATTGGTCAGTCATCTAAGATGTATAGCAATAACATAGTGAATTTTCAAGAGTCTACGACAATTTTAAATGCCTGTACAAAAAAGTC